>CM053036.1:32943748-33365441 GCA_028564925.1 Lithobates sylvaticus | reverse complement strand
GGGGATCGCTCAGCTGATCCCCGTTGAACCGGCGGATGACAGGGCGGTCCCTGCACACTGTGCAGGGACCGCCCTGTCAGATCTCCGCTCTCCTCTATGGGGGATCAGATGAACACGGACCGTCTGTCCGTGTTCATCTGATCCACTCTGCAGACGGATAGAAAAATAGGGTTTTCCTCTGTCTGCAGAATCGGACAATAGCGGAGGCGGACGATAGCGGGTGTCAGCGGATGCTCATCCGCTGACACCCGCTGACACCCACTATCCCATAGGGGTGCATGTATGTCCGTTTTTTCATCCGAAAACGGATGGATGAAAAACGGACATGCGGTCCGCACGTGTGAAAGGGGCCTTAGGGAAAACAGAAGGTGTAGGTTCCAGATTCCGATCGTCAGTGTTCTGGCCCCGGACGTGACATCACCAGTGAGGCAGGAATGAAGGAAGACTTCCTCTTCATCAGCCTCAAATCCTCATGTCTCAGGCTGGGGAAGTCTTCCCTAAAAAAGGCGTTTCTGCATCATTGATTTTGTTTAAAAAAAGACAGAAGATCCTCCTTAACCACTTGCCTACCAGGCACCAACAACCCCCTCCCATCCAGACCAATTTTCAGCTTTCGGTGCTCTCACGCTTTGACTGACAATTACTCAGTCATGCAACACTGTACCCAAATGAATTTTTTGTCCTTTTTTTCCCACAAATAGAGCTTTCTTTTGGTGGTATTTGATCACCTCTGGGTTTTTTATTTTTTGCGCTATAATTGAAAAAAGACCGAAAATTTTGAAAAAAAACGAATTTTTCTTTGTTTCTGTGATACAATTTAGGAAATTATTAATTTTTCTTCATAAATTTTGGCCACAATTTATACTGCCACATATCTTTGGTAAAAATAACCCAAATTAGTGGAAATTATTTGGTCTTTGTGAAAGTTACAGACTCTACAATCTGTGGTGCGAATTATACAAAATTGATCACATCTGATGTACTGGTGGCCAATCTCATTTCTTGTGACCCGAACAAGCCAGGAAAGTACAAATACCCCCCAAATGACCCCTTTTTTGAAAGTAGACATTCCAAGGTATTTAGTAAGAGGCATGGTGAGCTTTTTGATGTTGTCATTTTTTCCCACAATTCTTTGCAAAATGAATTATTTTTTTATTTTTTATTTTTTTTCTACAAAATTGTCATTGTAATAGGTTATTTCTCTCACATGGCATGTGTATACCACAAATGACACCCAAAAATAAATTCTGCTACTCCTCCTGATTATTACGATACCACATATGTGGGACTTTTCCACAGCCTGGCCACATAGAGAGGCCCAACATGCAGGGAGCACCATCACGTGTTCTAGGAGCATAAATTACACATCTAAATTGTTGACTACCTATTACACTTTTGAAGGCCCTGGAGCACCAGGACAATGACACGTGACACTGACGTGGCACTGATGACACTGACGTGGCACTGATGACACGTGACACTGACGTGGCACTGATGACACGTGACACTGACGTGGCACTGATGACAGATGGTACTAATACGGGGCACTGATGACACGTGACACTGATGACAGATGGCACTGAGAGATGGCACTCATACATGGCACTGATATCACGTGGCACTAATATGTCGCACTGATGCGAGATGGCACTAATACGTGGCACTGATGACAGACGGCACTAATACGTGGCACTGATGACACATGACACTGATGACAGATGGCACTGATACATGGCATTGATGACAGGTGACACTGATAACAGATGGCACGTGACACTGACAGGTGGCACTGATGACAGATGGCACTAATATGTGGCACTGATGACAGATGGCACTGATGACAGATGGCACTGACTACAGATGGCACTGACTACAGATGGCACTGGCAGATGGCACTGGGGATGGCACTGGGGATGGCACTGGCAGATGGCACTGGGGATGGCACTGGCGGATGGCACTGGGGATGGCACTGGGATGGCACTGGGGATGGCACTGGCAGATGGCACTGGGGATGGCACTGGCAGATGGCACTGGCAGATGGCACTGGCGATGGCACTGGCAGATGGCACTGGGATGGCACTGGCAGATGGCACTGGGGATGTCATTGGGCACAGATGACATTGGGGACAGATTGCAGTGGTGGCAGTGGGCACAGATGGCATTTTATTTATTTTTTTTTTTTTAAAACACTTACGGCGCTGCAGCCGTTCATCTCCCCCTCCTCACACGCTGTCTCTGTGTGAGGAGGAGGAGCGGCGATGAGAGATGATCTCATATGTTTACATATGAGATCATCTCTCATTGGCCAGGGCGATCGCGCTGTAAACGGCCGCTGTTATTGGCCGTTTACAGCGATCTGTGATTGGCCGTGTCCGAGGGACACGGCCAACACAGAATTTCCCTGCTGCGCGCTCGTGAGCGCGCACAGGGAACGAGGAAAGGGGAGGCCGTCATATGACGGCCTCCCGGGATTTGGCATCCGCGCTGTGGCCGTCATTCGGCTACGGCCGGATGCGAAGTGGTTAATAAGTCATAGACCTGGAACAAGTTTGCATCTACAGAAGTCAGAAACCCTAACCCGAGCTAGCTGACTGGCAATCGCGTGCTTATGTCTTAAGGACTCTAACAAACATGCAGATCTGAAAAGTCAAAGAAAAGTCAGAACCTTTTGGGGTTGATTTGCTAAAGGCAAATAGGGGTTGATGTACTAAAGGCAAATAGACTGTGCACTTTGAAAAGTGCAGTTGCTCTACAAGAGCAGTTGCTCCAGAGCTTAGTAAATGATAGACATGTGCAATTCGTTTAGTTACGAATTCGTTTTCCGTTCAAATTCGTTATATTCGTTCATTCGTATCTTACGAATGATTTAGTAAAAAATTTTAACGAATAACGAATTATCGAAACAAACGAATATGAAAAACAACAAAAATACGAAATAATTAAATTAGAAACAACGAAACTACGAATGAATGAAAATCCGAAAACGAAAACAGAAACAACGAAAATAACGAACAACGATTCAAAAATAACAAAAATCAAAATGAACGAAAAAATTTGTACATTCGTGACTTTTTTTTTTTTGTTTGTTGATTCGTAATTTTTCCGTGTCTCTTACAATGGCGCTGCTTAACGTACTTCGAATGGATTCGTAAATTTGTTACTTTTTTTTGTTAGTTGATAAACGTGGTTGGGTCAGAGGCACTGTTTTGGTGGATTTTTGAGTTAAGTTCTGACTTGTGAGAGAGAAATTCTTTGTTTCTTAAAACATGTAATAGCATACACATTACTAAACTAATTTTTCTATTGTGCACATGTCTAGTAAATGAGGTGAAACTTCTGTAGCGGCAACACTTTTGCAAGGTGTCCGCTATGTGTAAATTTAGTTATTTTTCTCTCAGAACAGTAAAGGGGTTCTGGGGGTTAATTGTGTGGGTTTAACTTTGGCATCAGTCTGGCTGGGCTGTGTTAGGGTTCTGCCTGGTCATGTGTACAGTTGGTGCACATGACAGGCCCAGAATCAGGCCTGGTTGGACGTTTTGGGTATCGGCATTCCTACGGAGCCAATCAGTGGGTGCGTTTGGCCCCGCTAGGGAGTCTGGGGAAGGGTACTTAAGATGCTGGAGTCACGTGTTCGGGGTTCGTTCGGCCTTAGCTGCCTGTTCCTGTATCTGGACCGGGGTAGCCCCGCAAGGGGTCCTGGTTACGGGAGCGCGTGCCGCCCCGCAACATGGTCGGTTTGACTGGCCCCACAGACCCGCTTGGTCTGGGGCAAAGATCCATCTGTTCCCGAGTCTTGGAACTGGCTGGTCCAAGGCGCAGTAACTGAGGGAGGATTCAAGGCGTCCGGAGGGGCACCGAAACTCGTGTAAGCGACCGGGGGAGGCCAACAAGCTGGCATCCCAAGAAGTGCCTGGTTGCTGGGTTGTCAAGGACACTGACGAATCCACGGTTTCCCAGTACTGTCAACGAGACAGAGAACGTTCCAGGTACTGAGGAAAGGTTCCTGTTCACCTTGATTGCAACTTTCTTCAAGGTCAGAGACTTTGCAAGTTCCGAATTCAAGTGCTGACTGCAATAATCTCTGGCTAGAAATTTGTTCAGCTTTGAAGCGCCCAGCTGCGAGTGGCTACTCTCTGGGTTTGCATTCAAGACTTCCTAATAGTCAGCAGTTCAAGGTGCCTGAGTTTTTAACCCTTGCCCTCTGTTCCCATATGAGACTGTGTCTGTTGGATGTTACCCCTGCAAATAAAAACCTTTCTAAAGGACTTTTATGGTGTCAGCGTCCAAAGTCATTGGGTAATAACCCTGGGAACCCCTAGACCTGGAAGAACAAGACAAGCGAAGGTAACCCATAAACCCAAAAGTTAAGGCCGCCCCATCGAGGGTTATGGCCGCTACACTTAATTTTGCAAAGAACACCCAACTGCATGCAAGGCACATAAAAAAAAAAAGTGAAAAGAATTGTACACCTTGAAAACCATCCTGGTTTATGCAGACAGACCCCCGGGACCCTCGGATCCATGAGAGACCAAATGAGACACACGAAACAGGCTTGAGTGTGTGTTCATAAGATCTCTGACTTTTATTGAATACAATAATAGTATATATACCAGTAAAAATACATGTCTAAGGGTTATTCAAACGTTTCACTCAGTACTTTCTTATCAAGAGTTAGGCTGCTTGACTAGATAACAAAAAATAGCTAATGACTTTGATGACACAAATTTGGCTTAACCACAATATCTCATAGGGTATGATTGTGCTGATTGTGGTAAAACTGTGGTAAAACTCACACACATGAAAAGTTCACTACTTAATGGAAGAGAATCTAAGACGGAGTCAGTTGTTTATGCATTCTATTACACCAGGGGTGCCCAATCTTTTGAAGAGCGAGGGCCACTTAAGCAAATTGCTAACTGGTCGCGGGCCACAATGAGTGGAGCGGGAGGATAACAGGTCCATGTCCACGGACACAGCCCACTCTACTCTATGGGCCCTCTGATCCAATCCGATTCGCCCAGACGGAAGGGGCAGATCCCTTTCTATTTTTTTTTTAGGTAGGCGAGTGTAAACAGACACAGATCCGTTTACATCTGCTGCTCCATAGAGGTGAACAGCAAGTCCGATTGGGTCGGACCAATCATGTGAAAGGGGCCTAAGGCTGCTTTCACACTGCTGCGCTGCGATTTTCCCAAGCCGCGGGTGCAGCGCAGTGAACCTGTGGATTTTCGGCGGGTTAGCTGCACTTTACCGTAAACTTCTATTATATCCTGCAGGTGTGGCGCACTTTTTGAAGGTGCAACAAGCCCGCAGATAATAACAGAAGTCTATGGCTCAATGCAGGTAACCTGCAGCTGCTCTGCACCTGCGGATCAGTTTGAAAGCAGCCCAGTAACCACTGCAAAACAGATATATCCATATATACTGTGAATTTAGTAGTAAACTTACCTTTAATAACCGTTTTCCATTCTGGTATCGCTGGCTGTTGCTGTCCCAAGCAGAATGCATTTGGTATCACTCTGCCTGTGACAGGAGCGGGCGCTATACAGGAAGCATTGGCTTATGTGGCTCTGCTCCGCAGCCACTTGCTTCCACTACAAGCGGCTTCATTCACAAAACTGCTGCTCTGGGATGGCGGGTCGGCAACCCGTGATCTGGGCTTGCCAACCTGCCATCTTAGAGCAGGAGGTCGAGGGCCACAACAGAGGGCTCCGCGGGCCACATGTGGCCCCCAGGCCACTGGTTGGGCACCCCTGTATTACACCAAGCTCTGGAGCAACTGCACTTGCAAAGTGCACAGTCTTTTTGCCTTTAGTTAATCAAACCCTTTATCTGCGTATTTGCTCCAGGTCAGTGACATAAAAAGCAATGTAGTTAATGGATCATCAAGACAACCAGGCAACTATTGTTTTTAGAAAGAGAATTAATTACCATATTTATCGGTGTATAACACACACTTTTTCCCCCTTAAAATCGGGGGAAAGTCGTGGGTGCGTGTTATACACCGATACCCCAAAAAAAGTGACAAAAATAGCGAGTGGTGCCCGAAGAATAGCGAGTGGCGCCGAAAAATAGCGAGCGCCGCCGAAAAAGACCGAAGTGCCGCCGGAAAAGACCGAGCCGACTTTTCGGCTCCGCTCGTAGTCCCGCCTCCCTGCGCTCGCTCCCGAAACAGCAGGGAAGCGGGACCGCGAGCGTAGCCGAACAGTCGGCTCGCTCTTTTCCGGCGGCGCTTCGGTCTTTTCCGGCGGCGATTCGGTCTTTTTCGGCGGCGACAGGAAATTTAAACGTGGGCAAGGCTGCAAATGACGCTGGCAAGCTGCAAATGACACTGGGCAAGCTGCAAATGACGCTGGGCAAGCTGCAAATGACGCTGGGCAAGCTGCAAATGACGCTGGGCAAGGCTGCAAATGACACTGGGCAAGCTGCAAATGACGCTGGGCAAGCTGCAAATGACGCTGGGCAAGCTGCAAATGACGCTGGGCAAGGCTGCAAATGACGCTGGGCAGGCTGCAAATGACGCTGGGCAAGCTGCAAATGACGCTGGGCAAGCTGCAAATGACGCTGGGTAAGCTGCAAATGAAGCTGGGCAAGGCTGCAAATGACGCTGGGCAAGCTGCAAATGACGCTGGGCAAGGCTGCAAATGATGCTGGGCAAGGCTGCAAATGATGCTGGGCAGGCTGCAAATGACGCTGGGCAGGCTGCAAATGACGCTGGGCAAGCTGCAAATGACGCTGGGCAAGCTGCAAATGACATTTAAATGTAAGTTTTTTTTTTCCCTAAACTTCCCTCCTAAAATTTTTTTTCCTTAAAATGCCCTCCTAAACTTGGGGTGCGTGTTATACGCCGATAAATACGGTAAACAAAGGATTCCCTCTGTATGAATCTCAGAGCCTAATTTTCATATTTGACCATAATGTACCTTTAAGGTTAAGCTTACAAAAAAAAAAAGCAAAGGCGGCAGGTCTACCCTGCTTGGCACAATTCATTCTCTCCTCTTTGCTGGAACAGAGTGTCTTCAATATTGTGTTACAAAACTAGAGAACAATTTTAAATAAAAACAGCAATTCATAACCTTGGTGTCAAGGAAATAATGGTTCTAGAAGGAGTTTTTGCCTTCAAAGAGTTATTGCTGGGGGAATATCGCTAGACTCTGAAATCTGAATTACGAATGAAAGGTTTCCATAAATACAGACTGTCTCACAGTAAGCATTAACCTGATCAGGGCAGGAATACCATTCTATGTGCAGATTCAACGTGGATGCTTTGGAAAAAGTTAGCTACAACTGTAAACTAGGAAAAATACTATATATTTTTTAGGATCTTTCCTCTTCGATGAGATTAATGTCAACTAAAAAGAAACATCTCCTTACGGAAAATGACACTGCACTGTGGTTTTTGTAGAGACGCCGTGGCCAATGTGGTGGTGGTGGGGGTGACGGCACATAGCAGAGTATTAACCACTTCAGCCCCGGACCAATTTGCAGCTAAAGGACCAGGCCCCTTTTTGCGATTCGGCACTGCGTCGCTTTAACTAACAATTGTGCGGTCGTGCGACATGGCTCCAAAACAAAATTGGCGTCCTTTTTTTCCCACAAATAGAGCTTTCTTTTGGTGGTATTTGATCGCCCCTGCGGTTTTTATTTTTTGCGCTATAAACAAAAATAGAGCGACAATTTTGAAAAAAATGCAATATTTTTTACTTTTTGCTATAATAAATATCCCCAAAAAATATATAAAAAAACATTTTTTTTCCTCAGTTTAGGCCGATACGTATTCTTCTACATATTTTTGGTAAAAAAAATCGCAATTAGCGATTATTGATTAGTTTGCGCAAAAGTTATAGCGTTTACAAAATAGGGGATAGTTTTATAGCATTTTTATTAATATTTTTTTTTTTTATTAGTAATGGCGGCGATCAGCGATTTTTATTGTGACTGCGACATTTTGGCGGACACATCGGACATTTTTGACACATTTTTGGGACATTTGTCATTTATGACATTTGTCATTTATGTACTGTCATCTATGTAAATGACAGTTGTAGTTAGGGGGTTAACCACTAGGGGGCGGGGAGGAGTCAGTGTGACGTGTTGTGTTTTTTTTTACAGTAGGGGGGCGTACGTCTGACGTCATTGACGTCTGACGTCATTGATCGCCGTTCCCGATGACAGGGAACCGCCGATCACTGACAGTCAGTGTAGGAAGCGCGGGGAGAGATTTGTTTACATAGACCTCTCCCCGTTCTTCAGCTCCGTAACCCGATCGCGGGATACCAGCGGCGATCGGGTCCGCTGGTCCCGCGGCCGGGGTCCGATCGGGCCGGCTGGTCCCGCGGCCGGGGTCACGGAGCTCCCGACCGGGTCGCGAGCTGAGGGGTGACAAACAAAAAATAGCAACAATTTTGAAAAAAAAACACTTTATTTTTTTATTTTTTTCTGTAATAAATATCCCCCAAAAATATATAAAAACAACATATGTTTTCCTCAGTTTAGGCCGATACGTATTCTTCTACATATTTTTGGTGGTAAAAAAAATCGCAATAAGCGATTATTGATTGATTGGTTTGCGCAGAAGTTATAGCGTTTACAAGATAGGGGATAGTTTTATTAGCATTTTTATTAATAATTTTTTATTAGTATTAGTAATGGCGGCGATCAGCGATTTTTATTGTGACTGCGACATTATGGCGGACACATCGGACATTTTTGACACATTTTTGGGACCATTGTCATTTATACAGCAATCAGTGCTATTTAAATGCATTGATTCCTGTATAAATGACACTGGCAGTGAAGGTGTTAACCACAAGGGGCAGTGTAGGGGTTAAGTGTGCCTAGGGGTGTGTTTCTTACTGTGGGGGGGTTTGGCTGTCAGCTAGTGAATGCTGATCTCTGCTCCAATCACAGTGAGCAGAGATCGGCGTCACTAGTTGCTAGGCAGAACGGGGAGATGATGTGTACTTCCGCATCTCCCCGTTTAGCCTTCCCGTGAGACGATCGCGTCCGCGGGACCCGCGACCGGCCTCACGGGGGTCCTGACCAGCGCGGGAGCGCGCCGCTCCCGGCGCGCTCCCGATGGCACGACAGGCATTAAGGAGGGACTTATATATACGCCCTCCTGCCTGCACGTGCCATTCTGCCGATGTATATCGTCGTGCCCCGGTCGGGAACCGGTTAAAGAAGAAGAGAATTGTGCGCTGCATTTCAAGATTTCAGAATTTGCCACGTCACGAATGTTAATTCTCCATTACAAACACTAGTTTACAAGACTGACCGCTTCTGGCTCGTCCTTGCGTCTGAGCATGCGCGTTTGTACTTTGGACTTTTGTCCAACGGACTTGTGTACACACGCTCAGAAAATCCGACAACAGACATTTGTCCACGGAAAATTTTAAAACCTGCGATCCAACATTTGTCCGCGGAAAATCCGACATCAATTGTCTGATGGAGCGTACAAACGGCTGGATTTTCCGCCAACAGCCTGTCATCGAACATTTCCCATCGGAAAATCCGATCGTGTGTACGAGGCTTTACTCTGTATGTAGGTATCGTACTTCTGACTAGTATATGGGATCAAATCGATTTGTTAGTATTTGTATGTGACCTTTTGTCTGCTTTATGATGTCACAGTGGTTGTTATCATGAGGGTGGGCACAGTCACAAGTGTTTTCATAGTCTAAGGTCCTAATTATCTGCATGCCTAGTCCAAGGAAAGTAGGTGAAATAGTTTGTTGGTTTTTATATCAGTTTCATCAATGCCTTAAAAAAAACTAAGTTTGAAACAATGCCCAGTTTTTCCACTAGATTGAAGCTTTTCTCCAATTAGTCCTCTTGTCTTATGGTATATTTTAGATATGCTGTATACACAGGAAACAACCCTTTAAAAAAAAAAAAGATTCTGAAACCTAACTCAGTTTTTCCTAGTTTACCCGATCTTCTACTTCATGCGAAACCCTTGAAATAAAATCCCTTGAGCTATCCCTTCATAGACACCAAACATCAATAGAAGGCAGAAGTAGAACATCCGGGGAGCTTTCTGAAATGAATTGGATCCTTGTCTATCTTCATATTCAGCTGGGCATTCACAAGAGTCTGATGAAAAATGTTACCATTTTCTGAACATTCCATACAAATCATTTCTTCTTTTCAATCTTCCAGTAAAATATTGTAAGCAGATTTCTTTTTTTTTTTTTTTTTTTTATCGGTGTGGTAAATTTAGCTTTTTTTTTTCAAAACAGCGAAACTTTTAAATTATCAGAAAAAAATGTTTACTGTACAACATAACAAAGTAGGAACACATGGGTCCTAATCTCTATGAACTGTTTACCGCCTGATAGTTTACGTTCCCTGAATAAATATTCCTGTGGTGACTAAAGATTTACACTTGAAATGGATACAAGGAGCACAGCCTACCTGATGCATTGCAGCAGACTGGGGGACCCCCATCCATTTTGTAGCTAATCTGGTGATCTGAGAACTTCTACTTCTGATGTAGGGGAAGAATTCCCTAACACTCCCACAGCAGTCTCCTAGTTTTGCATGCTAAAATTCTAAAACCACCAAAGTCCTAAAACGTTACCTGAGGCAGTGCAGTGACCACCATGTGCAGGGCAGCAACTACCATGTGATGTATTGTGCCCACCATGTGTGTGCAGCACAGTGACCACCATGTAATGTGTTGTTCCCACTATGTGCAGTACAACGACCACCATGTGATGTATTGTGCCCACCATGTGCAGTGCAATGACCACCATGTGATGTATTGTGCCCACCATTTGCAGTGCAATGACCACCATGTGATGTGTTGTGCCCACTATGTGCAGTGCAATGACCACCATGTGATGTATTGTGCCCACCATGTGCAGTGCAATGACCACCATGTGATGTATTGTGCCCACCATGTGCAGTGCAATGACCACCATGTGATGTATAGTGACCACCATGTGCAGTGCAGTGACCATGTGATGTATTGTGCCCACCATGTGCAGTGCAAGGACCACCATGTGATGTATTGTGCCCACCATGTGCAGTGCAGTAACTACCATGTGATGTATTGTGCCCACCATGTGCAGTGCAGTAACTACCATGTGATGTATTGTGCCCACCATGTGTGTGCAGTGCAGTGACCACTATGTGATGTATTGTGCCCACCATGTGTGTGCAGTGCAATGACCACCATGTGATGTATTGTGCCCACCATGTGCAGTGCAGTGACCACCATGTGATGTATTGTGCCCACCATGTGCAGTGCAATGACCACCATGTGATGTATTGTGCCCACCAGGTGCAGTGCAATGACCACCATGTGATGTATTTTGCCCACATGTGCAGTGCAGTGACCACCATGTGCAGTACAGTGAATATGTGATGTATTGTGCCCACCATGTGCAGTGCAGTAACTAACAGGTGATGTATTGTGACCACCATGTGCAGTGACAACCATGTGATGTATTGTGACCACCATGTGCAGTGAAGTGACCACCATGTGCAGTACAGTGACCACCATGTGCAGTACAGTGCCCACCATGTTCAGATGTAAATCTGTCTTGGGGGTTTTAATGATATAGGTGATTCAGGAAGTGTGTGCCCGGGGGGAGGGGGGGGTCACATAGCAAATGCTTTAGGAAATACACATTTGGGTTGATTTACTAAAGGCAAATAGACTGTGAACTTTCCAAGTGCAGTTGCACTCTGCAAATGCAGTTGCTGCAGAGCTTAGTAAATGAACAGAAGCTCTGCTGACTTCCATCATCCAATCATGTGCAAGCATGATTTTTTTTTTTCTTGCACACGATTGGGTATTCTTTGAAAAATGAACCATTGCCTAATTTACTAAGCTCTGGAGCCACTGCACTTGCAAAGTGCAACTACACTTTACAAAGTGCATAGTCTATTTGCCTTTAGTATATCAACCCCCTTGTTTCAGCATGCTGCAAGTGGACTGAGAGTCAAGTAGTTAAACCTGAACCCCAGGTATGCTTTTATTGCATACATTGGTCCACAATGTAAGTATTGTACAGGATGCCAGAAATTAGTGCTGGGAAGCAGGTATGCTCCCCCATTATTTGAGTTGGGATCCCTATAACATTGATCACAATAGCCCCAGGTGTTCCCACCCATGTAGGTTGAGGGCTTTCATGGTGATCTGGTAGAAAGGGGAAAAATTATATACAGTTTTTCCAGGATTATTAAAGTGATTGTAAAGTCTCGTTTTTTTTCCATAAAAATAATAAACATGTTATATGAATGTAAAGAACAGAATTGCCGGCAACTGGAAGCCCCCTTTAACATGATGGGATTTGGGCAGCAGGTTTTTTTTTTTTTTTGGCTTGGCGTTTTTATTATTTTTTTAAATAAAGAACTAGGAGTACTTCAAGATTCTGATAAGCCCCTGCCTGGGGACCTCCGAAACCATTGCCCAGGGTTGTGGGGAAGAGGCTCCCCTACCCCAAAGTACCCCCCCCCATGTTGAAGGCATGTAGCCTGGTATAGTTCAAGATTGGGGGGTGCTCACTCATAGACATGTGCACAATAGAAAAATTTGTTTATTTTCGTTTCGTTTCTTTCGTTTCCGTTGATTCGTAAATTCGTAAGTCGTCGGTGTTCGTATTCGTAACGATTCGTATTTTCGTAAGAGTTATTTTTTCGTTGATTCGTTTTTCCGTTAGTTTAATTTTCGTTTATTCAAAATTCGGACGCATTCGTATTTTCGTAGATTTTGTTACATTCGTACTTTCGTTAGATTGATTTATTCGTACTTTCGTAACATTGTTTTCGTAGATTCGTAATCGGAGCATAATTCATAATTTTATGTAATGTGTATGCTATTATTACATTTTAAGAGACACGGAAAATTACGAATCGAAAAAAAAAGTTACGAATGTACGAATTTTTTCGTTCAATCCATTCGAAGCACGTTAAGCAGCGCCATTGTGAGAGACACGGAAAATTCCGAATTGCAAAAAAAAAAAAAAAGTTACGAATGTACAAATTTTTTCGTTCAATCCATTCGAAGCACGTTAAGCAACGCCATTGTAAGAGACACGGAAAATTACAAATCTAAAAAAAAAAAAAAGTTACGAATGTACGAATTTGTTTGTTCAATCCATTCGAAGCACGTTAAGCAGCGCCATTTTATGAGACATGGAAAATTACGAATCGAAAAAAAAAAAGTTACGAATGTACAATTTTTTTTGTTCAATCCATTTGAAGCACGTTAAGCAACGCCATTGTAAGGGACACGGAAAATTACCAATTCAACAAAGAAAAAAAAGTTGCGAATGTACGAATTTTTTCGTTCATTTTGATTTTCGTTGTTCCTGTTTTCGTTTTTCGGATTTTCTTCTTTCATTTGGTTAATTTGGTTATTTCGGATTTTCGTTGTTTTTCGTATTCGTTCGATTCGAACATTCGTTATTCGTTAACATTTTTAGCGAATCGTTTGTTCATTCGTACGATAACGAATGAACGAATATAAAGAATTTTAACGAAAAGCGAAACGAATTGCACATGTCTACTCACTCAAGCCCCCCTTCCCTGGCCTGCTGGGCTGCATGCTCGGATAAGAGTCTAGTAATGATTTGGGCATACTTTTTTTTTAACATTTTGGCATGGAGTTCCCCTTAAAATCCATACCAGATCCGAAGAGCCTGGACCCCCACGCTGTTTTTTTTCCTGAATTGTTAATTGCCGGAAAATATTTTCTTTACATTCAGCTATCAGCCGTCTCACTCCCTAACAACCAGCTACTATTCGCACAGGATTCGGAACGGTTCCTCAGTTTTCAATCGATTTGAATCATTCCGTGCCGCTCTCTGGTGCCCTCCGCCGTTTACCCGTGCCGCCGGCAGAGACGGAGGCGACCGCCTCCTGTCCCTGGCTTTATATGGAGATGAGTGAGGGGAAGATGGCTCCCACCCATCTCCATATCATTGCAGGATGGAAGCGACGTCAAAACGTCACTTACGCCCATAGTTCTTGAATGGACTTTTTTTTTATTTTATTGCATTGTAGTGTAAATATGATATCTGAGGTCTTTTTGACCCCAGATCTCACATTAAAGAGGTCCTGTCATGCTTTTTTTTCTATTACAAGGGGTGTTTACATTCCTTGTAATAGGAATAAAAGTGACACAATCATTATTTTTTTAAAAGATTAGTGTAAAAATAAAAAATAAAAAGGTAAAATAAATAAAAAAACATTTTTTAAACGCACCCCGTCCCGCCAAGCTCGCATGCAGAAGCGAACGCATACGTAAGTAGCGCCCGCATATGAAAACGGTGTTCAAACCACACATGTGAGGTATCCCTGCGATCGTTAGAGCGAGAACAATAATTCTAGCCCTAGAACTCCTCTGTAAAAACATGCAACCTGTAGATTTTTTTAAAAGTCACATATGGAGATTTTTAAGGGTAAATATTTGTCGCCATTCCACAAGCGGGCGCAACTTTGAAGCGCGACATGTTGGGTATCAATTTACTCGGCGTAACATAATCTTTCACAATATTAAAAAAATTGGGCTAACTTCACTGATGTCTTATTTTCTAATTCAAAAAAGTGAATTTTTTCCAAAAAAAGTGCGCTTGTAAGTCTGCTGCACAAATTGGGTGTGACAAAAAGTATTACAATGACTGCCATTTTATTCTCTAGGGTGTTAGAAAAAATAATATATATAATGTTTGGGGGTTTTAAGTAATTTTCTAGCAAAAAAAAAATGATTTTAACTTGTAAACAACAAGTTTGAAAAATAGGCTGGGTCCTTAAGTGGTTAACAACATATGTAGAGATGGTGCACAAATGGGAGGGCGTCTTTACAGTAAAGGAGCTATGCCTTTGTGGGCTATCTGCAATGGTAATACCAATCCAGTTGGCCTTTACAGCTTTCATAGAGGACAATCAGGTATCACATATGCCGAGCTGGCCCAATGTAAGTATACAATGTAAGTATCATACCTGAGGTTCAGTTTTATGTTGTTATTCTGAGTTGCTGCTATTTGTTTAATACCCTTTACTTTCCTAACAGCCCCTGAGTGTTGGGAAATACTTCAGGACCTTGGACGGCATCCTGTTGTTATATACACCATCTCTATCCATTAGCTATCTTGTGTGTTGGAGTCATTTTGATTTGGTGTACCTTCTTTTCTAATCCATATACAGCTGACCCAGCTCTTTCCTAGCCTGTCTGTAGGGAAACAGTGGCAGGATGAGCTTCTAGTGGTCACATGGTCACATGTTCAAGGTAAAAATCTAATCTTTACTTTCATGGTATGAGCAGATTTCTACCAGTCACAGGATGTGCCACGCCCCTCCAGCCTGTGTCTTAAAATAACAGGGAGGTGAAGCCTCCATCAATCAAGATGTAATGTCCCACCCCTATAGTGTAGAGCTATCTTGAGGACATGGAGGGGGAGGGAGGGGCGAGCTGTAATTTACCACTGGGTATGCGGCCACATGTGTGACTCTGTAGTCACATGGGCTGCTCAGATGTGATAGGGAGGAACTTCTCAGGGTAGAAAATACACTGCAAGCTGCACATGTGCACAGCTGCCAACACTGCTCTGCAAAATCCCCAACTGCAGTAGGGACATGGACAGGAGGGGGAGATAGAGAACAGCAGGATAAACCAGTTTTTTTACATGCTTTCTGATGCCTCTGTATCCCACTTCTGAACAACCATTTTCTTATATGTTTTTTATATACTTTTTATATGTTTTCCACAATATTTTTTCACCTTCGGGACTTCCTTATTTGTGTTTTCACCAATTTTTCATATGCTTTGTTGTACTTATTTTTGGGACTGATATTCACTATTTAGTTCTGATTACTTGTATACATTATTTGGTCACATTATTTAATATCTATGGTTTAGCGCTACATTTATACCATCCGTAAAATATATCATCCCCAAAGTTCAGCTTTAAAGATTAGTTCTTATAAATGAATTTTGTATTTTGCCCTTTACTTTCCTAACTAGGCCTCTGACTGTTCAAAATGATTTCAGCACCCTGGACAGCTCCCTGCTGCTATACACCGTTCTGCCCATAAACTGTGCTGTGTGATGGAACCATTTAGATATTTATGTTTTATTCTGACTTTTGGATAGAGTGGGGAAGGGTTGGACCCTCTTTTTTTTTTTTTTTTTTTTTTTTTATGCTGTCTGTGTCACCACTGGGGATATTCAACCCCTTTATTTATACTAGTGACTGTCATCACTAAAGGGAAAAAAATGGGGGGAAGTCCAACAATTTACAGTTATACCCAGAAAAAAGGTAAGGAGAGGTCTTCCAACTGGTACACCTGTACTGGGGACAACCGTCTAAGCCTAGATTCGCACTATGCCAGTTTCCCATCGGGTGTGTTTGGCAGGCACAGCATCCTATTCATTTGAATGGGTTGCTGTACCTATGGAAAACACAGGGGAAAGGTAGCTGCACCTTTTCCAAAAAGACAGCTGCAGGGAAACCACAGAATGCTCTGTGATTTCCGGTGTGTGGGGGTGCCATTAGGATTAACAGCAGGGTGTTTTTGCTGCAGGTGCAGAAAGATGTGCAATTTGCATGCATTCCTGCACCTGCTCAGATGTGAACCTAGCCTTAGAGGGGAGTCACTTTGAGAAATATCCTCTAACGTCCTGTTGTGTATCTGGGACGGTAATTCAAGGAAATGGTCACAGTGGTACACAGAGAGCAAAAAAAAACTTGACAGAGGTGTCGGCCCGCCTACTCTATCCAAAACTGAAACAAAAAGGTTTGTCTATGCCAGTGATTCTCAACCAGGGTTCCTCCAGAGGTTGCTAGGGGTTCCTTCAGAGGTTGCTAGGGGTTTCTTCAGCATTGGGCCATTTCTGCCTCTCAGATAAGTTCCCACTGACATCATTGATCTTTTTAGTTATCTGTAAGGAGGTAATTCTTCCCAATGACCACAAGTGTAAGGCCCACTCTTCCCACTGACTATAACACTAATGTACTATGAGTTGTAGATTTCGATTCTTTTTCAGGGGTTCCCCGAGACTGGAGAACTATTTCAAGGGTTCTTCTGTGTTGAAAAGGTTGAGAAAGGCTGATCTATACATTTATAGTCTCTTAGCCCCTGTACACACGGTCGGAAATTCCAACCACAAAATCCGTCGGATTTTTTCTGACAGATTTTGTCCGACACTGGTGTTGCATACACACGGTCGGACAAAGTTGTCAGAAAATCCGATCATTCTGAACGTGGTGACGTTCGTTGCGTACGACGGAACTACATAGAGGCTAGTAGCCAATAGCTTTGGTCTTGTAATGTGATCTGAGCATGCGTGGCACTTTGTCCGTCGGAATTCGCTACACACGATCAGAAAAAGTCTGATAGGACTTTGTTGTCGGAAAATTTGAGAGCAGGATCTCAAACTTTTTCCGTCGGAAATTCCGATGGAAAAAGTCTGATGGAGCCCACACACGGTCGGAATTTCCGACAACATGGTCCGATAGGACATTTTCCGTCGGAAAATCCGACCGTGTGTACGAGGCATTAGAGGGGAGTCACTTTGAGAAATATCCTCTAACTCCCTGTTGTGTATCTGGGACGGTAATTCAAGGAAATGGTCACAGTGGTACACAGAGAGCAAAAAAGGTGTTGGCCCCCTCACTCTAGCCAAAACTGAAAAAAAAGGTTTGCCTATACCAGTGATTCTCAACCAGGGTTCCTCCAGAGGTTGCTAGGGGTTCCTCCAGAGGTTGCTAGGGGTTCCTCCAGAGGTTGCTAGGGGTTCCTCCAGAGGTTGCTAGGGGTTCCTTCAGCATTGGGCCATTTCTGCCTCTCGGATAAGTTCCCACCAACACCATTGATCTTTTTAGCTATCTGTAAGGAGGTAATTCTTCCCAATGACCACAAGTGTGAGGACCATTCTTCCCACTGACTATCACACTAATGTACTATGAGTTGTAGATTTCTCATTTTTTTTAGGGGTTCCCCGAAACTATTTCAAGGGTTCTTCTGTGTTGAAAAGGTTGAGAAAGGCTGCTCTATACATTTATAGTCTTACAGTCTATTAAAAGAAGTATTATTTACCTATCCACATAATATAAATTCAATGCAATTTGCAGAAAGAAGAAACCTTTTTTTTTAAAAAAGGCTTGTATTGGGGGGTCCCCAAGCAACTAGCAGTCAGATGCTTGCATACAATTGCAAATAATTTGGATGTATGTGTGGACCCTCCTTCTCCTCAGTGTTTTATAGCTGATCAGATATGAAGCACTGTGATGTCATTGAGCTTTTGACAAATGAAGGCTAAAGAAAGTTTACAGAGATGACACCATGGTCAGGAGGAGCATGTGTTGTCATTGGGGACTCTTGTCAATGGTGTCATCTCCATAAACACTCTGTAGCCTTCTGTGGCTGTAAAGGTAGGAAGAGTTACTATAGAGAAAGAGTTACTCAACCAACATGTGAAATGTTAACGATCTACACTATATTGTCAAAAGTATTGGGACGTCCGCCTTTACACATACATTAACTTTAAAGGGGTGTTCCGGGGGGGGGGAAAAGCCAGCATCTACACATACTGCAGCTGCTGGCTTTTAATAAATGGACACTTACCTGTCCTGCAGTCCCTCGATGTCGGCACCGCTGCTGATGTCTCCATCAGCTGTCGGGTGCTGCCGCCGCCATTGCGGGTGAGGTAACCCGGCAGTGTAGCCTTTCGGCTTCACGCCGGAAACCCTACTGCGCATGCACGAAGCCCCGCTCCTCTCTCCTATTAGCCCAACGGCCGAGGGAGGAGGAGGAGGGAGCCCCGCAGTGACGTTACAGCCGCATTCGCGCCGCGGCGCACTTCCGGAAGTGGGAAAGGATACCTGTCAAAGACAGGTATCCTGTCCCCCCTCCTCCCCGAAAGGTGCCAATTGTGACACCAGAAGGGGGGAGGAATCCAATGAGCGGAAGTTCCACTTTAGGGTAGAGCTCCGTTTTATTGGCATCCCAGTCTTTTCACACTCAACTCACCATACAGATACACTATATTACCAAAAGTATTGGGACACCTGCTTTTACACGCACATAGTCTGTAGGGTTCAATATTGAGTTGGCCCACTCTTTGCAGCTATAACAGCTTCAACTCTTCTGGGAAGGCCGTCCACAAGGTTTAGGAGTGTGACTATGGGAATTGTTTGACCATTCTTCCAGAAGCGCATTTGTGAGGTCAGGCACTGATGTGGACGAGAAGGCCTGGCTCGCAGTCTCCACTCTAATTCATCCCAAAGGTGTTCTATCGGGTTGAGGTCAGGACTCTGTGCAGGCCAGTCAAGTTCCTCCACCCCAAACTCGCTCATCCATGTCTTTATGGACTTTGCTTTGTGCACTGGTGTGCAGTCATGTTGGAGCAGGAAGAGGCCATCCCCAAACTGTTCCCACAAAGTTGGGAGCATGAAATTGTCCAAAATGTCTTGGTATGCTGATGCCTTAAGAGTTCCCTTCACTGGAACTCAGGAGCCAAGCTTGGTTTTCGGTCAGTCAAGTTCCTCTACCCCAAACTCGCTCATCCATGCCTTTATGGCCCTTGCTTTGTGCACTGGTCCAAATCATTTGGTGGAGGGGGGATTATGGTGTGGGGGTTGTTTTTCAGGGGTTGGGCTTGGCCCCTTTTTTCCAGTGAAGGGAACTCTTAAGGTGTCGGCATACCAGGACATTTTGGACAATTTCATGCTCCCAACTTTGTGGGAACAGTTTGGGGATGGCCCCTTCCCGTTCTAACATGACTGCACACCAGTGCACAAAGCAAGTGCCATAAAGACATGGATGAGCGAGTTTGGGATGCAGGAACTTGAATGGCCTGCACAGAGTCCTGACCTTAACTCAATAGAACACCTATGGGATGAATTAGAGTGGAGAATGAGAGCCAGACCTTCTCGTCCAACATCCAACGGGTTCCTCCACCACAAACTTGCTCATCTATGTCTTTATGGACCTTGTCTTGTGCACTGGCCCAGATAATTTGGTGGAGGGGGGATTATGGTGTGGGTTTTTTTTATCAGGGGTTGGGCTTGACCCTTCTATTTCAGTGAAGGGAACTCTTAAGGCGTCATTATACCAACCCGATAGAATATCTTTGGGATGAATTAGAGCAGAGTCTGAGAGCCAAACCTTCTCGCCCAACATCAATGCCTGACCTCACAAATGCACTTCTGGAAGAATAGTAAAACATTCCCATAGACACACTCCTAAACCTTGTAGACAGCCTTCCCAGAAGAGTTGAAGCTGTTATAGCTGCAAAGGGAGGGCCAACTCAATATTGAACCCGACGGACTAATGCCGCGTACACACGATCGGACTTTACGGCGGACCAGAGTCCGTCAGACAATTCGATCGTGTGTGTGGTCTCCAGCGGACTTTTTCTTCCCAAAAGTCCGGCGGACCGAGAAATAAGACCGGCTTCAAATTTGTCCGCCGGACTCGAGTCCAGTCGAAAAATCTGGTCGTCTGTGTGCTAGTCCGACGGACTAAAACCGACGCTAGGGCAGCTATTGGCTACTGGCTATGAACTTTCTTATTCTACGTCATCACGTTCGAATCCGCCGGACTTTTGGAGTGATCGTGTGTGGCCAAGTCCGTTCGCTTGAAAGTCCGGCGGACCTCAGCTGCAAAGTCCTTCGGATTGTCCGTCGGAAAGTTTGATCGTGTGTACGCGGCATAAGACTGGAATGCCATTAAAGTGCGTGTAAAGCAGTGGTTCTCAACTCCCATAGTGCGTCCGCAGGACCCACCAACAGGCCAGGTTTGCAAGATAACTGAAATACATCACCAGGGGAGGACTGACAACTCATGGGGCCCCCGGGCAATCGGAGATTATGGGGCCCCCAGGCAATCTGAGATTATGGGGCCCCCAGGCAATCTGAGATTATGGGGCCACACAGTATACAATCACACAGTATACACATACATGTACACACAGTATACACAGACATGTTTCTATTGGCTGAGAAGGTACTGGAGAGGTGGGGCAGCTATAATCTCTGGATTTTTAGACCAAAAGGATGTCGGTAAGGGACATTTCAAAGGCAGATGTAAAAAAAAAACACAGATTTTTACATACTGTCCCTGGTTTTACTGAGGCTGGCAACCCTAATGGGGCCCCCTAGTGGCCCAGGGCCCTTGGGCAGTGCCCGAATGGTCAGTCCGCCCCTGTACATCACAGATGATATAATTTGCTGCTCAGTGATTGCAGTATTCTAGTCTGCATCTCCCCGAGGTAATACTTAAAATCTGGCCTGTAATGCCGCGTACACACGGTCGGAATTTCCGATGGAAACAGTCCGATGGGAGCTTTTCAACGGATTTTCCGACCGTGTGAATGCCCATCGGTCTTTTTCTGTCGGAATTTCTGACGGACTTTGGATTGAGAACCCGTTCTCAAATTTTCCGACGGAAAACCTATCTATTGGATTTTACGATCATGTGTATGCAATTCCGACACGCAAAATTCCGACGCATGCTCGGAAAGAATTCGACGCATGCTCGGAAGCATTAAACTTCCCTTTTATAGTGCAGTCGAACGTGTTTTATGCCGCTGTGTTACAGACCGGCGGAATTTGGTGTGACCGTGTGTAGGCAAGGCAGTTTGAGCGAAATTCCGTCTGAATTCCGACGGGAAAACCATCAGAGCTTTTTACAACGAGAATTCTGACCGTGTGTACGCGGCATTAGTGGGTCCTGAGGACAGGAGTTGAGAGCTACTGGTGTAAAGGCAGGTGTCCCAATACTTTTGACAATATAGTGTACGTAAGTTAATAAAAAAGTTGTGCCCACTCTTGCACTACTTGTGGTACCGCCCTTGTATTATAAAAGTTTACGTCAGACAATTACACTGACTGTTCTTTTAAATACTGGTTAGTAAGTATCTCCACTAGTCCTGTTGGAGGTTTTTTTAAACCTATTTTACGGGAAGAAGGCGCGGAGTGCTTTGCCCCAATGGAATTGCCGCACCTACTTCATGTAAGTGACAGGTCCACTTTAACATATCCCAGCTTTTCAGTGCTCATTTTCCAAGTGTGCCAATATTAATTTGTAAGTTAAAAATGTCATGCCGCAGAGTGATGCCAGTTTATTGAAGCAGAACGCTTATTCAGTTGTGAAATGATGTAATTGTGTGCCTTCCAATTGTAGAATCATCCGAACAGACAAAATCAAATTATTCTACCTAAGTGGTAAACTTGGCTGTGATTGTGAACAGGACGACAGCTGATTTGCTCACGTCAATCTGCATCAGCCCCGAATTACGCCAAACTTCAATCATCCGCCTTGATGAATAGTCAACTTTGGGTGAAGGCGGTGAAGACACAGAACAGATTGGCGCTCTTTTGTTTCGTAAGTGTGCTTGGCGTCTATTAAATCACAGCATTAGGCTGATCACTTGCCTCTTTATTGGAAGTTTTGCTTTTCAGAGACTTTTTTTATGATGATGACCTCTTTTCAAAAATGTGGCCTGCCTGGCCATCATGTTATTTCAATGGCTTCAATTTTTTCTTGGTCACTGCCAACAAGTATGCAGATTGGGGGGTTTAGATTTTTAGTCAGCGACTTAGAAAGTATTAACCACTTCAGCCCCGGACCAATTGGCAGCCAAAGGACCAGGCCCCTTTTTGCGATTCGGCACTGCGTCGCTTTAACTGACAATTGCGCGGTCGTGCTCCCTAACAAAATTGACGTCCTTTTTTTCCCACAAATAGAGCTTTCTTTTGGTGGTATTTGATCGCCCCTGCGGTTTTTATTTTTTGCGCTATAAACAAAAAAGAGCGACAATTTTGAAAACAATGCAATATTTTTTGCTTTTTGCTATAATAAATATCCCCAAAAAATATATAAAAAAAAACTTTTTTTTTCCCTCAGTTTAGGCCGATACGTATTCTTCTACATATTTTTGGTAAAAAAAAATCGCAATTAGCGATTATTGATTGGTTTGCGCAAAAGTTATAGCGTTTACAAAATAGGGGATAGTTTTATAGCATTTTTATTAATATTTTTTTTTTTACTAGTAAAGGTGGTGATCAGCATTTTTTATTGTGACTGCGACATTATGGCGGACACATCGGACATTTTTGACACATTTTTGGGACCATTGTCATTTATACAGAAATCAATGCTATTTAAATGCATTGATTCCTGTATAAATGACAGTTGTAGTTAAAGAGTTAACCACTAGGGGGAGGGGAGGGGTTATGGGCTGTGATGTGTGTGTTTTTTTTTTACATTAGGGGGCGGGGCTGACGTCTGACGTCCTTGATCGGCTTTCCCGATGACCGGGAACAGCCGATCAATGACAGGCAGTGTAGGAAGCGCAGTGTACACAGACCTCTCCCCGTTCTTCAGCTCTGTGACCCGATCGCGGGACACCAGTGGCGATCGGGTCCGCTGGTCCCACGGCTCCCGACCGGGTCGCGAGCGCGCCGCTGGTGGCGCGCGCTCAACCCACGGGCAGGCAATTAAAGGGCCACGTACAGGTACGTGATTTTGCCTGCCCGTGACATTCTGCCGCAGTATATCTGCGTGAGGCGGTCGGGAAGCGGTTAAACAATACAGCCAGGGAAGTAGCATTTTCACACTCAACTCACCATACAGATACACTATATTACCAAAAGTATTGGGACGCCTGCCTTTACACGCACATAGTCTGTAGGGTTCAATATTGAGTTGGCCCACCCTCTTTTCCGCCATACATACACTATATTGTCAAAAGTATTGGGACACCTGCCTTTACACGCACATGAACTTTAATGGCATCCCAGTCTTCGACCGTAGGGTTCAATATTGAGTTGGCCCTCCCTTTGCAGCTATAACAGGAAGGCTGTCCACAAGGTTTAGGAGTGTGTCTATGGGAATGTTTGACCAACGGAATTTTAAAATGCAGCAATTTAGAAATTTATTTTATACATTTTATATTCAACTACATAGATCAGACCAAAATGAGGGACAAATGAGGAGGAAAGAGGGACAGAGGGACTTTGTTCTAAATCAGGGACAGTCCCTCCAAATCAGGGACAGTTGGGAACTATGAGCAACGTTACCCTACATACTTCCCTCCCTAGACTTGCACCAAGGACATGGGGATTCATGATGGAAGAGTCGGAATATCTTTATAATTTCTGTATAATTCTCATCGAAAAGAACAATTAGACTCAGAAACATGAACTTAGCTGATCTTTATTTGGGGAACAGTTAGCATTCATCACAGCTGCAGTGAATTCATTCAACCTTTTCAGTGGCAGAACTACTTTGCTAATGATGGTCTAAATTACAGAAAACACATATGGTATTTGTGATGAGGTATTAAATCATACTCAATTTGTACTGAAGCCAAAACAAACATTAATTCATGTTTCCTCTAAAACAGCAAATGGAGCTCCTAACTCCTTTCTGTATTACTTCATGTTCAATTTGTTTAACTGTGACAAGGAAAATCGCTTTGTGTATTAAAGGTGTACTTTCAGGCAAACAGAAAATCCAGCACTGGAATACAGGCAGCCCGTCAATCCATCCAGGGTTTCTGTTTTTTTTCATCTTTGTGTTGCTGTAGTTCATCAGACCCTTCTATGACTGTTATCTGGCAGCCTGGAAGTTCTGGAACACCATTGACAGAGCCTTGTGAATGCAGAAAGGACCCCATCTGTCTCTTACTTAGTCAGTACAGGAAGAGACATTGGTGCGTTCATTGAAGACCTAAACCCAGCTCCCAGAGCTAATGTGTTCATTGAAGACCTAAACCCAGCTCCCAGAGCTAATGTGTTCATTGGAGACCTAAACACAGCTCCCAGAGCTAATGTGTTCATTGAAGACCTAAACACAGCTCCCAGAGCTAATGTGTTCATTGAGGACCTAAACCCAGCTCCCAGAGCTAGTGTGTTCATTGAGGACCTAAACCCAGCTCCCAGAGCTAAAGTGTTCATTGAGGACCTAAACCCAGCTCCCAGAGCTAATGTGTTCATTGAGGACCTAAACCCAGCTACCAGAGCTAATGTGTTCATTAAGGACCTAAACCCAGCTCCCAGAGCTAGTGTGTTCATTGAGGACCTAAACCCAGCTCCCAGAGCTAAAGTGTTCATTGAAGACCTAGACCCAGCTCCCAGAGCTAATGTGTTCATTGAAGACCTAAACCCAGCTCCTAGAGCTAATGTGTTCATTGAAGACCTAGGCCCAGCTACCAGAGCTAATGTGTTCATTGAGGACCTAAACCCAGCTATCAGAGCTAATGTGTTCATTGGAGACCTAAACCCAGCTCCCAGAGCTAATGTGTTCATTGAAGACCTAGACCCATCTCCCAGAGCAAATGTGTTCATTGAGGACCTTAACCCAGCTCCCAGAGCTAATGTGTTCATTGAGGACCTAGACCCAGCTCCCAGAGCTAATGTGTTCATTGAGGACCTAGACCCAGCTCCCAGAGCTAATGTGTTCATTGAAGACCTAAACACAGCTCCCAGAGCTAATGTGTTCATTGAGGACCTAGACCCAGCTCCCAGAGCTAATGTGTTCATTGAAGACCTAAACCCAGCTCCTAGAGCTAATGTGTTCATTGAAGACCTAGGCCCAGCTACCAGAGCTAATGTGTTCATTGAGGACCTAGACCCAGCTCCCAGAGCTAATGTGTTCATTGAAGACCTAGACCCAGCTCCCAGAGCTAATGTGTTCATTGAAGACCTAAACCCAGCTCCCAGAGCTAATGTGTTCATTGAAGACCTAAACCCAGCTCCTAGAGCTAATGTGTTCATTGAAGACCTAGACCCAGCTCCCAGAGCTAATGTGTTCATTGAAGACCTAAACCCAGCTCCCAGAGCTAATGTGTTCATTGAAGACCTAAACCCAGCTCCCAGAGCTAATGTGTTCATTGAGGACCTAAAACCAGCTCCCAGAGCTAATGTGTTCATTGAGGACCTAGACCCAGCTCCCAGAGCTAATGTGTTCATTAGAGACCTAAACCCAGCTCCTAGAGCTAACTTTTTGATTTCACTGGCTGGTCTAGGTCAGTAATCCTTAAAAAATAAACCAGGTACAGTGAGGGAAATTACATTTTAAGAATTAAAAAATGTTAGTTCTGGCAGCCTTCATATTTTTTTGAGAACAGGTTTCCTTAAAGTAGAAGTAAAGTCTATGTTTGCATTTGTACCTACAGGTAAGTCTTACCCATGGGCAGTGGTGTCACTAGGGGTGGCTTTTGGGGCTATAGCCCCAAATCTGGGGCCCATAGCCTCGAGTCTCTGCAGGAGTCCCCAAGGGGGGGGGGCTCTCTGGGGACCCTGATTTAAGGGGGGGGGCTCTCTGGGGACCCTGATGTAAGTAGGGGGCTCTCTGGGACCCTGATTTAAGAGGGAGGCTCTCTGGGGACCCTGATTTAAGGGGGAGGCTCTCTGGGGACCCTGATGTAAGTAGGGGGCTCTCTGGGGACCCTGATTTAAGGGGGAGGCTGTCTGGGGACCCTGATTTAAGGGGGAGGGTCTCTGGGAACCCTGATGCAAGGGAAGGCTCTCTGGGAACCCTGATTTAAGGGGGAGGCTCTCTGGGGACCCTAATTTAAGGGGGAGGCTCTCTGGGGACCCTGATTTAAGGGGGAGGCTCTCTGGGAACCCTGATGCAAGGGGGAGGCTCTCTGGGAACCCTGATGCAAAGGGGAGGCTCTCTGGGGATCCTAATGTAAGGGGGCTCTCTTGGGACCCTGATGTAAGGAGGGCTCTTTGGGGATATATACACACACACACACGTATATTATATACATGTGTATGCCCGCCCAAGCGTATGACTTTCTTTACTACGTTGCTATGGGCTCTAGCCCCAGATCTTTTGGTTGCCAGAGGTTACAGTATATCATTACCGCTCACTGACTGGTTGCTAGAGGTTACAGCACACATTACGGCTCACTGATTAGTTGCTAGAGGTTACAGCACATGATTTCTGCTTGTTGATTGGTTGCTAGAGATTACTGTGGATATGACCTCAGGGGGGCATGATATACATATCAATGCTGCCGGCCGCCGATATTTACATATGAATGCCGGTAATTTTCATGTAAACACAGGGTCTGCAGGTGAGTCATCTGTACACAACAATAGGGCAGAGCTGGGCAGAATTAGTGCATCACTTCACACTGAGATATTGGGACACAGCACGGGACTAAAACCTCAAGGGATGAGGGAATTTTAAACCAGGATAGTTGGCAAGTATGAGGAAACTGCTTTGGACCCCACAACAATGACAAGGCCCCTTTTGCCCTGCCTTAAAAACGGCCATGGCTGCAGCTCAGTTTCAGGATCATGGCAATCTTCTTATAGCCTAGGCCATCTTTATGTAGAGCAACAATTCTTTTTTCCAGATCCTTAGAGAATTCTTTACCATGAGGTGCCATGTTGAACTTCCAGTGACCAGTATGAGAGAGTGAGAGCGATAACACCAAATTTAACACACCTGCTCCCCATTTACACCTGAAACCTTGTAACACTAATGAGTCACATGACACCGGGGAGGGAAAATGGCTAATTGGGCCCAATTTGGACATTTTTACTTAGGGGTGTACTGACTTTTGTTGCCAGCGGTTTAGACATTAATGGCTGTGTTTTGAGTCATTTTGAGGGGACAGCAAATTTACACTGTTATACAAGCTGTACACTCACTACAATGTAGCAAAGTACAAAAGGTCAACTTACAATTGTTAAAAGCAGTGGCCAGGTTTCGCCTCAAACAAAGTGTAGCCAGCGAATGGTTTAGGAACAAATATTTTTCCAATGTAATCTGAGCATATGTGGTAACGGAGGCGAAAAAAGAATAACCACAGGGTCCCTTATTTCCCAACCCGGAGTTGAGGAGGGGCGGGGGGGATGAGAGAAAGATGACTCCACTCTCAGTGAGAAACCCCACAGGTAGATGTCAGATCCGAAATGGAAAACGAAATCACCCCAAACCTAAAAAATGACATTATACTGGTGAAACAAAAATAAAGTGCTGGGAAACCGTAAATATAAGCAATGGTGTAAATGAGAAAAAACAGAAAACGTGAAATTAATATGTGGGGCAAAAAAAGAAGAGTGCTATACTCATTGACCAAAAATGGTAAAAGTGCAATAAAAAACACTGTGGATAAATAATACAGCTGAGAAATTTTTGAGGAAAAAAATCTGTAATTGATGCATAAAAATACCTCTTGAGAAATAGGATAGAACCCTCCCATGAGCACTACAATTGAGTATGTGTATATGTTGGTATGTTTTCTCGAGTACCCCTACAGGTAGCCAGCCACTCTTCCGCCTCCATAATCTCAAGGAACCCCCTCAACCCACTCCTGTAAACTCAATTAACAATTTGGAAAAATTAATATTAAGAGATATACAGTATCAGTACGCTTTGCTTTTTTTTACCATGCACGAACTATAGCACCATGAAAAGTTGTGTCCAAGTGAACATTTCAGACTTTATCCTGAGCTATATACACTTTCCTTCTTTACATATATTATAATTAGGGCTGTGGAAATTAAAGATTTATTCCTTGATTAATCGTTAATTTGTTTTGATCGATCAAAATTCTTTTGATCGGTACTCACCTCTCCGTCGGCTTCCGGGTCTTCCGGGTCTTCAGGGAGTTCCGTCTGAGATCTTCCCCATGGGAGGAGTCAATTGACGTCGAAGTTCTGATTGAAAGTAACACATACGGGGGAGGAGCTACGCATTATGTCACCCGCTGCTGCCCTACGGAACTAACCCGATTGTCGGCTTTACATGCTGTGTTTTTATCATCTTTATGTGAGTAGTTTGTGTTTGAACACAAAAATGTAAATCTTATACTTAAGCGGTGAGCACTTAGATCTTTTCTTTCTACCCATGACCTGGCGTCCTTGCTGAGATCTAAGGAGACGTGAGAGAAGTTTATGGTCCGTGTTAATCCTTTTGATACCCGCTTGCATGACCACCTGTTTGCACAGGGGTCCATGCCATAAGGTGAGAGTGATTAGTTAGACCGGAGGTGGAGGGATTGTCACACTACTGTGGAAAAAAAAATGACTTATGTCAGTGCTACAGTTTGAATTTAAAACGTATTTGTGTGAACTGTGAAGTTAAGTCATGGATTGTGGAAACTAACTAGTGTCGGGTGATTGTATATAGTGTATACCACATTTACCACTGACTAATGCAGAGTTGCAATGCAAGGAGATCAGCTAAAAGTAGTTGTATCTGTATTTGCATTATAATTAATCAAAATTAGTTGATTAATCGATTTTAAAAAAAAAATGATTAATCGAACACGAAAATTTTAATCAGTAACAGCCCTTAATTATAATATTTTAAGCCTAAGATGTAGTGGCTAAAACAATATAAAATCTGGTATAAGGACTATAAAAATCAGCTACTGAGATGTACCAGCATGTTATATATCTCTTCTGGCTTTCCTGAGTTCCATGGAAGCCCACCAATCCTTAGGTATTCAAACTGCTAATGGCAGTTTCCAGTTTCAAAATTTGTGCTGTTACCCCCTTGCTACCACAACCACCCCATCCCAACCCAATTGCACCCCTTTGTGCTTTGAACTGTGCTTCTCTTACCACCAGAGGGGAGTTCATTGCAGAAAGTTGATCTTTGCATACTAAGGGCTTGTCAGAGGCACTGAGAAGGATCTGAAACAAAATAGGATAGGGATATAGGTGAAGGGACCACATGACAAGGTAGAAGAGGTGCCAAGTGGTTAGAGGGTTACAGAAATAGTGAAACAGATACGTTGCTCTTACCTCATTAGTGAATGTTGTATTTTGTAGGTGGGATCTCCTGGGTCGATCTGTCGAGAGGAGTGGGGTTGGGGAATTCTCAAACTGGTCAACATCTGAAGAGCTTCCCATCTTCCCTTTAAGTTCAGTTTTTGTCATCAATCTTTTGTTTTGACAGTCATGGCAGCTGGTTTGTGGTTCAGAGGTCTTTGAAGGGATTCCTTGTGTCAAAAACATGGATGGGGTCCCATCTAAGGTATGGCATTCCTCTTCAGTGTGGTCTGGTTGTTGGGACCTGAGATGGATGTGCGGATTTGTATTCTGTGGTAAGTTTCTGTTATCATTCCCAAAGCAGTGTATTGTACACATGTGCAATTCGTTTCGTTCCGAATTCATTTTTTTAACGAATTTCGACAAATTCGTTAATTTTGAAATATACGAATTTACGACTGTGCAAATGTAAGTATTTACGAATGTACGAATTTACGAATGTGCAAATGTACGAATTTACGAATGTACAAATTTACAGATTTTCAAATATTCGGAAAAATCCATTTAAGAAATTTTTCCGAAAATTCGTAAATTCGAATATTCGAAATTTTTTAAATTCATACATTCGTAAATTCGTACATTTGCACATTCGTAAATTCGTACATTCGTAAATACGTACATTTGCACATTCGTAAATTCGTATATTCGCACATTCGCACATTCGCAAATTCGTACATTCATAAATTCCGAAATTCGGAAATCTGAATTTATAATCAACTAATAATAACTTAACTATTATTAACTATTAAATTATAGGTATTGTAATTTCCTTTTTAAATTTGGCTGTTAGTGAACGTAACAAATACAAATTTATCTTAAGTTACAAATTATCCGAAATAACGAATGCCGTATACAAACAAGTGGAAAGTAATGCATTAATAATAATAAATAACAATAACAATAATAAAAATTTTTTATTATTATTATTTGTTATTAATTTGTTCCGTTCCATTTTGTATAGATGCGGCGTTCGTTATTTTGGATAATTCGTAACTTCAGGTAAATTCGTGTTTACTAACAGCCAAATTTGACAAATACCTATAATTTAATAGTTAGTCACTATATCAGATTTTCTATTTTATGGGTATTCAGATTTTCGTATTTCCAAATTTTCTAATTTACGAATGTACAAATGAACAAATTTACGTATTTACAAAAGTACGAATGTACAAAATGTTCGAATGTACGAATATACAAATTTTCTAATTTACGAGTGTACGAATGAACAAATTTACGCATTTACAAATTACGAATGTAAAAATGTTCGAATGTACGAATATACAAATTTTCTAATTTACGAATGTACGAATGAACAAATTTACGCATTTACAAATGTACGAATGTACAAATGTTCGCATGCACGAATTTACGAATGTACGAATATACGAATTTTCTAATGTACGAATGTGCAAATGTTCAAATGTACGAATGTACGAATGTTACGAATTTACGAATGTACGAATGAACTAATTTACTAATTGCGATCATAACGAATGAAACGAAAACGAAAATGAACACATTTTTTGGCAGTGCACATGTCTAGTGTATTGCTACTGGAACCTATCACATAACAGAATTAGGGCCACTGATACAATTCTATGATTGTATGTCTTATTTCTGGGGCCTTCAAAGACTGTCAACCTTTTTTTATTGTTATATATGGGTTGTAATTGGATTTTGTTATAAAAGTCTGCTATGGCCCTTAAAATCTACTGTAGTATAGTATAAGTTTTATTATAGAGGAGGACAAAGTGGTATGGGTGGATATGGCCTGGTTGTAGTGTAGGCAGGCTCCCTCTCTGAATTACCTTTGTCAAGATTAACCACATAAATAAAATACACAAAAGCACCTTTCATCTCCTACTTTTAAGTACTTGTAACTTTTCTATTTTTATAGTTGCTGTATCTCTAATAAAATGGCAGCTTTGTTTTCTATCAGCTAGGAATTTTGCATGGAGAGATACATTTTTGCCAAAGATTTATCAGAGAAACCTTTCATTAAACTCTTTCCTGCGCCTTAATTATCCTAATCTGGTTTAGGTTAATACATTTCCCTGACACTGATTTTCCCATCCAGAAAGAGTGTGAAAGAAAATCGCTGTTTTCCTCCCACGTACGGATTCTTTAGATTGACTAATGGCATTTAATTTGCACACATTTGTGCCTCTCACACCCACGTGTTTTCTGTTTGATGGATGGCCATATCACTGCACCATATGTTGTCTGTTTTCATTGGCTGAATTGTGAGAAGACACTCATCCTTTTCTGCGTTCCAGGGACCGCAAACCTCTGTTGTCATTGTACTATCTCTGACTATTTCTTTGCTCTGGATTCTATCTTCTGTTTCCTAAGGGGCCGGTAACCTTCAGCACATTCACGTCTAGGTAAAAACTGCCAGGTTGACCTTAATGCGGCGTACACACGGTCGGAATTTCCGATGGAAACAGTCCGATGGGAGCTTTTCATTGGATTTTCCGACCGTGTGTATGCCCATCGGTCTTTTTCTGTCGGAATTTCCGACGGACTTTGAATTGAGAACCTGTTCTCAATTTTTCCGAAGGAAAACCTTTCTATCGGATTTTCCGATCGTATGTATGCAATTCCGACGCGAAATTCCGACGCATGCTCGGAAACAATTCGACGCATGCTCGGAAGCATTAAACTTCCCTTTTATAGTGCTGTCGAACGTGTTTTATGCCGCTGTGTTATTGACCGTCAGAATTTGGTGTGATCGTGTGTAGGCAACACAGCTTGAGCGAAGTTTTTTTTGACGAGAATTCCGATCGCGTGTACGCGGCATAACAGTAAATTGTATGTATAGCGTAGGTAAGGGTGAAAACCTCTGTCAGTGTATTGCTTGCTGACTGTGTCCTGTTGGTGAGACTTTCCTTCACTTTCTGTCCAGAAGATCAACAGGAAGTAAGAGTTATCTCTACAAAATTATGGCTCTGATGACAATTGTAGAATTTTTAATTACCGTATATACTCGAGTATAAGCCGACCCGAATATAAGCCAAGGCACCTAATTTCACCACAAAAAAATGTGAAAACTTATTGACTCGAGTATAAGCCTAGGGTGAGAAATGCGCAGCTACTGTAAGTGGAAAAAAGGGTCAACAATGCCCATTTGCAGCCTCACTGTGCCCATTTGCAGCCTCACTGTGCCCATTTGCATGCCTCACTCACAGTGCCCATTTGCAGCCATAGGTCCCCTGAACTTCAAACTTGGTAGTTAAGGGTTCCTAGATGCCCCCTAGCTGCAGCCAAAATTTGGGGTCTCTGGACCCAAAGGGTCCTTAAATGACATTGCTGCAGATGGACACAGTTGACCGACTTTGGGGCCCTGTATCTCGGGGCCACTTGGTCCTAGGAACCCCAATTTGGATATGTTGTAATGTCCACTGGGTTTGCACACCAAATTTGGGGTTCCTAGCACCAAGTTGCCCCGAGATACGAGGCCCCAAAGTCGGGTCGGAAAATGTCAAGCACTTTTCTGCAGCAAAAAATTGCATTTTCCAACCCGATTTTGCGGCCCCGTATCTCGGGGCCACTGGGGTGCTAGGAGCCCCAAAGTCGGGTCGGAAAATGTAATTTTTTTGCTGCAGAAAAGTGCTTGACTCGAGTATAAGCCGATGGGGGCACTTTCAGCACACAAAAATGTGCTGAAAAACTCAGCTTATACTCGAGTATATACGGTATCCCACTTTTTGTTGCAGTGACAATGGTCAACAAGACAGCCAAGGGGAATCTTCCCAGTGGGGACCCAAACAGCAGTACAAATTTGACAGACGTTCTAATTCTTCCCCACTCCATCCATACACACAAAAAAAATGGTTTGACTATATACACACTTTAAAGGGTATCTGCCATTGATCATGAAAGAGCAAAGTGATTTTAGTGCTGGAAAGCGGGGAGTGAAATTAATTTTTACAATTCACCAAATTGTTCTCTGTGATCCAGGATATCTTTTACAATTTGTGCTCTCAACTTCTCCAATTGCCAGTGAAGAGCCTCACTGGACACTGGGGTGGAAGGGGGTGCACCAAACCTGCATTTAAGAATCTGAGCACCCTAGAAGCAGAGTGTGGCTGGGTACTGGTTCTTGTGAATGCCATGCAGCTTGGTTTCAGGTGCATTCTGCTTGCATTTGAGATTAGTTTGAAATGCCTCTGAGATAATACAAAGTTTATTGAGACCAAGATGTGAGCAATGGATAAAGAGTCCAAAGTGCTTAGATTATTAAAGTGGAAGTAAACCCCCCTATCGTTTTCAGCCAAGGAAGCTGCCATCTTTGCCTCTGTTTAATCTTCAACTGCCACGGTGCTGCACATGTGATCCGTTATGACACCAGCCATTGGATGGTTTGACTGTTTGGTTGAGAGCACAGCCAATGTGCAGTTAGCATTCCCGGCATGCCTTTTTTTTTTAAAATGTTAAATCGATGGGTTTACTTCCGCTTTAATAGATGGGTCATGAGTCAAGCCCAATAAGCTGTTGATTCACTTTCGGGGGGCTGAACAGTGGCTAATGCCGCATACACACGGTCGGAATTCTCGTCGGAAAAAGCTCTGATGGTTTTCCCATCGGAATTCCGACGGAGTTTCGCTCAAACTGTCTTACCTACACACGGTCACACCAAATTCCGACGGTCAATAACACCGCGGCATAAAACACGTTCGACGGCACTATAAAAGGGAAGTTTAATGCTTCTGAGCATACGTCAAATTGTTTGGGAGCATGCGTTGGAATTTTGCGTGTCGGAATTGCATACACACGATCGGAAAATCCGATAGAAAGGTTTTCCGTCTGAAAAATTAAGAACAGGTTCTCAATCCAAAGTCCTTCGGATTTTCCGACAGAAAAAGACCGATGGGCATACACACGGTCGGAAAATCTGATGAAAAGCTCTCATCGGACTGTTTCCATCGGAAATTCTGACTGTGTGTACGCGGCATTAGTGTTTACCACTTCTACCCTGCAGCACTGAGGACCTCAATTTGATTCAGGACCAGGAAGCAACCTGCAAAGAGTTTGCATGTTCTTGTGTGGGTTTCCTTCAGGTATTTGGTGGTTCCTTCCACACTCCAAAGATATGTTTCATAGTAAGGTTGAATAAAGACACCAGTCCATCCAGTTCAACCTGAGTGAGTGTCTACAATTGTCCCTATCCCTGTACATTGCACACTCACATCACATGTCCCTACCCTCAAGGAGCCCACAATCCAAGGTCCCCATTCATATACTAGGGCCAATATTGGACAGAAGCCAATTAACCTACCTGCATGTCTTTGGATTGTACACAGAGGAAACCCACGCAGGCACAGGGAGAACATGCAAACTCCAGGCAGGTAGTGTCATGGTTGGGATTTGAACCAGTGACCCTTCTTACTGCTAGGCGAGAGCGCTAACCACTACACCACTGTGCCGCCGAAATGCTGGTAGTTTGATTGGTCACTGTCTATATTGGCCCTAATATGTGTACTGTATGTATTGTATGTATGTGAGATAGGGACCTTAGATTGTAAGCTACTTAAGGACAGGGACTGATGTGAATGTACAGTATGTAAATTGTTGGCACTATATAAATGCCTGTAATAATTACAATAATGACAACTGAATTGACCTGCAGTTGACCTCTTAAGCTGCTTTTACGTTGCCGTATATTTTTATGGAGAGAGAAGCAGTTCTGGCATTACCAAAGGCCTGTCGACGCAGGGCTTTAGATGTCTACCCTTTAGAGATATGCTTTTTTAGTGACAAGTTCATTGGCAGCCAATAAGGGCCCCAACATATGCTTTAGAAAGAAAGTTTGCCACAGCTAGCTGACTATGATGTTTGTGGACCACATCCCAGATACATATAGAATAGTATATATACAATTTGAGTAAATGGAGGGGATATATATACGAGCTAGTAAGGACTAGTACAACACAGCACCCCCAGAGACGAAGCCCTCCAGAAATGGTTTGAAGGAGATCGTCTCGTTGAGTCCCAGAAACAATGTTGTATTTAACTTGAAAATCCATCGTTGTTCTCCTTACAATAAAATATTATTCCAGTGCGAATGCAAATGTTTCTATGTAGGCAAAACCAAAAACGAATTGTGGCAAAGAGCATACCGCCACATTCTAAGTATGAAAGGATGTAACTCAGATCTACCACTGGGATGCCACACAATACACTTTCATGGTGGCATCTTTCCACACTTGAAATTTCTAGTACTTATCAGGGTGCACTCAGGAATTAGGGGGGGTGACTGGAATAATATTTTATTGCAGCCAGAACAACGATGGATTTTCAAGTTGAAAGCAACATCGTTTCCAGGACTCAACGAGACGATCTCCTTCAAACCATTTCTGGAGGGCTTCGTCTCTGGGGGTCATGAGATGTACTAGTCCTTACTAGCTCGTATATATATATCCCCTCCATTTACTCAAATTTTTATCCAGGTTTTATATCTCTTTTCCCCCTCACCCTCCTTGTTCTCTTTCTGGGGCCTATAGTATTTTATGAAATCGATACAATCGATGTAAGGCGTTCAACATTGGTTCCATGCTGAATTGGTTCATTATGGTTGGCTTTGTGCATATTTAAACTTGATTGGATATGTGTTTATATATATATCTACATGATGCACAGCCTGTCTATACTAACTCCATGTGTTACTTTTTCTTTTTAGGTACTCTTTTGGCCGTTTATATTTGTACCAATTCATGAATTCTTTGCATCTGAGAGCACCACATGATGAGTTATTTTCTTATTACAATGTACTATTGCCGTAGTTCGGTTTGAATGCTCCATCTAGGCCATGCTACCGGACTGTATTGCCTACTTAGGCCCCTGGGGACTCTCTTTTTTGCTCTCTTCACTTGTTGAGTTATTTCTGCTGTTTGGTGGAACACTTACACTTGGGGTCAGTATTTTCAGCTGTTAAACTTTCTGGCTTTGTTATAAGATTCGCAGTACAGGGACCTCGGCTATGGAATGCTCTACCAAACAACATCTGCTTGGAAGAAAACCATCAGGCCTTTAGGAAAAATTTCAAGACCGACCTCTTCTAAACATGGCATCACAACAAGAGCAGACAAGCGCCTTGAGGCGATTCAGTTCGCAGTTGCAGCGCTATACAAATCATTCATTCATTCATTCATAATATACATGCATGATCCTTGTGTATGAATTGTATGATGATTGCAATATGTATATCATTGTATTCTTACATATTTCTGATGACTAATGCCTCGTTTCCACTGAGCGGAACGGTACAGGTCGGTACAGTTTTGAAGGGTTAGAATGGTCCGGCCTATTCAGGTGAGCGTTTCCACTGCAAGTCGGACCGCCAGGGGACATACAGGGTTTCGAAAAAATGCCTTTGACGCTAGCATTGACGTCCTAACCGTACCGCACCATTTTCTATGGCCCCACATCTGAAGCAGGACCCTGAATGGTGCGGTATCGTTCGGTTGTATGGGCCGCTTTCATAATGGAAACACTCAAAATAGCGTACTGTCTTAGTGGAAATGAGGCAATATACTCTATCATCATAGACTTAAGCTACAGCTCTGGAAGTTTCTTTCAAAGCTTTTTTGCGAGGATGTTTGTCCATTTCCACCCCTTGTTCCTGCCATATGTTGATCAGCCACTAGGGAGCTCCAATGTGTATTTGTATTCACTTTGAGTCCTTGTCACTATGGATGGCGCGTCATGTGACGTTGTTTCATCGTTGCGTCATGTGACGCCGTTGCGTGTCTATGCTAGTAGCCACGCAATGAGCTTGTGCCTCATTGTAACGTCAAAATAAAACCTTCACCTTTCAAGACCCATGAGTGCCGCTCTCTCTTTTGGATTATATGTACCTACAGTCTTTGTTGCACACCCGGGCCCATTTTTTATCTCTGATGTGTGCAATGCCAACCATTGGATATGTTATATAGTCTATAGAGGCAACCACTCCTTTGAGGGCAACCATAATGCTGATGAAGCCCGCAATGAAATTGAGTTTGAAACCCTTGCCCTACACAATGGGAAGTGACACACTTACAGGGGAAACCATGTCACAATAACACATTAACCTCTGCTAGCACCAGCCAAAGAATAAAGGTACATTACCAATAACAATTGCAGAACATAATACTCAGTAGGCACCTGCCTACAAGTGAAGCTCAAGGTAATATTTCAAGTGGAAATCAAGACAAATTTCGATTTTTCAGGGTAATAGGGCTTAGTGCAGTATTCAGGAACAAATAATCCAGGAAGGGATTCAACACATTTCATTCATCACTAATACGGCACCTATACGTGCCAAAATCCACATTACCTATTGTGTGCCACAACCAAACTGAGTCATCTGCTTTGCCGGTATGGTTGCCACCTGTCCAGGATTCACCCGGACAGTTCGGGTTTGGAATCATGTGTCCGGGTTTCAGACTGCCTGAAACCCGGACACGTTATTCAGACTGGACTATGGCTTCCCAGCAGGGTTGCTGGCTGCAGTTGTCTAAGCTGAGAGTGTCTGTTACACTCTCTTTCATGCTGCCCAAAGCCAGCACTAACAGTTCCCCCCCCCCCCACACACACACACACACAGACGGGGGAGGAGAGAGGGCTCGATCTGCGCCTCTTCATCCCACCCCTACCCCTCTGGCTGCCCACACTCCAATCCCTGGGGCTGTGCCTCAGAAAAGAAAAGCGGAAGTCCAGCAGCCTCAGATACATGTGGATGAGAGGTGCTGACTGCCAAGGGGTGAGTGAGCTCACCATCCATCCCTGCCTGTGACTGAAGTCTCCCCCCTACTCTCTCCTGCCTCTGATTGAGTACACTAACGTTAATCAGAGTTCTCAGAGCACCCCTTACATCAGAGTTCCCCTTTACACCAGAGGCCGCAGTGTTCTACCTTACATCAGAGTCCACTTTGTACATCAGAGCTCTCAGTGTTCCCCCTCCTCCTCCAGTGTGAAAGCCGGCGGGCTTTCACACTGGAGCGGTGCGCTAGCAGGACGTTAAAAAAAGTCCTGCTAGTAGCATCTTTGGAGCGGTGAAGGAGCGGTGTATTCACCGCTCCTATACCGCTCCTACCCTTTGAAATCAATGGGACACCAAGGGGATACCGCGGCAATACCGCTGGCAAAGCGCCGCTGCAGCAGCGCTTTGCGGGGGGTTTTAACCCTTTTTCGGCCGCTAGCGAGGGTTAAAACCACCCTGCAAGCGGCCGAATAGCGCGGCTAAAACGACGGCAAAGCAGCGCTAAATATAGCGCTGCTTTACCGCCGCCGCTCCCCACCGCCCCAGTGTGAAACCAGCCTTACAGTGAAAGGGAACTTTGCAAGTTCAGATGTAAAAGTGGAACTCTGTGGACTGTGATGTAAAGGGGGACTCTTTAATATTAACTTCATATGATTAGAAATGTTATTTATTAGCAAAATATATGTATAGTTATACCAGCCCTCAAAAATTACACTCGCACACTCGCATTTTGCGAGTGATTTTTGAGGGCTGGCGAGGAGAAGAGAGGAGAGCCGCCACTGGGAGATCACAGCAGGGAACATCACTGCTTTCGTTTCATTATAAGCTGTGTGTTCCCCGCCGCGCGCCGTCACATAAGCCCCTCCCCTTTTCCGGGACTTTGATAGACAGATCACCCGTCCAATCCTAGGTCCATCAAAGTTCCCCGGACAAGGGGAGGGGCTTATGTGACGACGCGCGGCGGGGGAACACACAGCTTATGATGAAACGAAAGCAGTGATGTTCCCTGCTGTGATCTCCCAGTGGCGGCTCTCCTCTCTTCTCCACAGGTAGGCAGCACATGGGGGGACACAGGCTGCACATGGGGGGGACACAGCCTGCACATGGGGGGGGACACAGCCTGCACATGGGGGGGGAAACAGGCTGCACATGGGGGGGGACACAGGCTGCACATGGGGGGGGGACACAGGCTGCACATGGGGGGGGGCACAGGCTGCACATAGGGGGGGGGGGCACAGGCTGCACATAGGGGGGGGGGACACAGGCTGCACATGGGAGGGGGGGGCACAGGCTGCACATGGGAGGGGGGGGCACAGGCTGCACATGGGAGGGGGGGGCACAGGCTGCACATGGGAGGGGGGGCACAGGCTGCACATGGGAGGGGACACAGGCTGCACATGGGAGGGGACACAGGCTGCACATGGGGGGGGCACAGGCTGCACATGGGAGGGGACACAGGCTGCAGATGGGGGGGCACAGGCTGCACATGGGGGGGGGACACAGGCTGCACATGGGGGGGGACACAGGCTGCACATGGGGGGGGACACAGGCTGCACATGGGGGGGGGACACAGGCTGCACATGTGGGGGGCACAGGCTGCATATGGGGGGGGGGGACACAGGCTGCACATGGGGGGGACGATGACACAGGCTGCACATGGGGGGGGGCACATGCTGCACATGGGGGGGGGACACATGCTGCACATGGGGGGGGCACAGGCTGCACATGGGGGGGGGCACATGCTGCACATGGGGGGGGCACAGGCTGCACATGGGGGGGGCACATGCAGCACATGGGGGGCACATGCTGCACATGGGGGGGGGCACAGGCTGCACATGGGGGGGGGCACAGGCTGCACATGGGGGGGGGGGGGGACACAGGCTGCACATGGGGGGGGGGGGGGGGGGACACAGGCTGCACATGGGGGGGACACAAGCTGCACATGGGGGGGGCACAGGCTGCACATGGGGGGGGACACAGGCTGCACATGGGGGGACGACGACACAGGCTGCACATGGGGGGGCGACGACACATGCTGCACATGGGGGGGACACATGCTGCACATGGGGGGGGGACACATGCTGCACATGGGGGGGGACACATGCTGCACATGGGGGGGACACAGGCTGCACATGGGGGGGACACAGGCTGCACATGGGGGGCACAGGCTGCACATGGGGGGCACAGGCTGCACATAGGAGGGGACACAGGCTGCACATGGGGGGGGGGACACAGGCTGCACATGGGGGGCACAGGCTGCACATGGGGGGGCACAGGCTTTTTATAACTTAATTGCATAAAACATTAAAGGTGTCATTTAATGAGATAATTTGAGGGCGGGTTTAGGGGCGGGGCAGGGTAGGGGTTGGGCGGGGCAACTGGTGGCGAGTAACCCTTGAGGCCTGGCTAGTAGCTCAGGACTTGAAATTTTGAGCCCTGGTTATACAACAAAAATTTAAATATTGCTGTGCGCCGCTAAAGTGTTCGGGTTTGACTTGACGAAAAGGTGGCAACCCTAATTGTGCGCCACATCGAAACTGAGTCATCTGCTTTGCCGGGCATTTGTCTTTACAGAGATATCTGCTTTAACTTAGGAAACCTTGAGAAGAAACATCAAATATAACCGCCAACATGTAAAACACAAAAAAAACACGTAAGAGATTTAACTTTAGGACAAACGTTCCGGTCATAGCACCAACAATGCTTAATACAACTGCTGAGGAGTTTCCCATTAACAAGCTGCCCTTGCATTACAGCTAATGTACACAAGCACAAGTAGCCCCACTTAATTGATTATCCAGTGCATAAGAAAAGAAAGAAAACGACCCCATGTGGTGATGACAGATGCAAAAGCCAGAAATCATATTTCTAGCAAATGCCCACAACATAGTTGATGACTGATATTAAGTTTTAAAAGGTGTTGACTGCTCAACCCAACATATGCTAACCCTTCCTTGAACAATCAATGCTATTAATCATTTGTATTGTGGTCGTCATTTCGCATGTGGCTTTCATATCCTTGCTCCAGGACCTGGGCCTGTCAGCTCCCAGTATATTAACATTGTCTAGTGATGGATTATAGGGAAGTGATAATAAGCCATTCAATGCACTTTCTAGTTATATTACCCTTTTGTATTGTTTGCTGTGAGAAGTGGGACAAGGATGTGTTATAATTATACAATAAAAGCAACAACGTTTTACACCAGGAAAAATAAAAAATAAATAAAAAAACGATTGTGCTCATCTGTGTTTGTAACTTACTTCAAAATGATCTCATCCTTTAATCCTTTTAATTCCTTATTTGTTCTGCCCCACTTTTATGTATTGTTTTCTGTTTTATTGAGCTGCATGAGGTTACTATTGCTTTGTAGTATGCTGTCATCTAGTGGAGGTTTTGGGCCACTACAAAGTGTTTACTATGTATTATTGATTTCTACCTCTGTCCTCCCCTTCTCCTCCCCATTTCTTCCATGTATTCTCAGCCACTGTTAGACCCCTTTCCCACCAAGAGCGTTTCGCAGGCGCTATAGCGTTAGAAATAGCGCCTGCAATCCGCCCTAAAAAAGCTGCACCATTGTCTGTAGTGTGAAAGCCCGAGGGCTTTCACACTGCAGCGGTGCGCTGGCAGGGCATTACAAAAAGTCCTGCCAGCAGCTTCTTTGGAGCGGTGAACTCATCTTTGGAGCGGTGAACTCACCGCTCCTCCAGCACTGCTCCCCATTGAAATCAATGGGGCAGCGCTGTAATACCGCCGGCAAAACGCAGCTATTGCAGGGGGTTTTAACCCTTTCTCGGCGGCCAGCGGGGGTAAAAGCGTCCCGCTAGCGGCCGAAATGCACTGCAAATCCGACGGTAAAACGCAGCTAAAAATAGCGGCGTTTTACCGCCGACGCTATGGGCGGTGTGGTGTGAAAGGGGTCTTAGTACTTTACAGCAGAGGCGTAACTAACCACTTGCCAACCAGCCGCCACAGTTTAACTGCGGCAGAATGGCACGGCTGGGCGAAACAACGTTATGTTATGTTGCTTCGCCCTGTGGCCACTAGAGGTGCGCGTGCCCGCTGCTCTTCCCGGGAGCCGATGCGAGTGCCCGGCGGTCACGATCACCGCCGTGCTCCCGCGATCGCTACTGACACACCGAGAACCAGGATCTGTGTGTGTAAACACATAGGAGCTGATTTACTAAAACCGGAGAGTGCAAAATCTGGTGCAGCTCTGAATATAAACCAATCAGCTTCCAGGTTTTTTCGCCAAAGCTGAAGTTAGAAGCTGATTGGCTACCATGCACAGCTGCACCAGATTTTGCACTCAGCAGTTTTAGTAAATGAACGCCATAGTTTCCAGTTCTCTGAGGGGAGGAGAGACAGATTGTCTGTTCATACAGAGTATGAACAGCGATCTGTCATCTCCCCTACACAGTCCTCTCCCCCCCTTTCGGTTAGAACACACAATAGGGAACACATTTAACCCCTTGATCGCCCCCTAGTGTTAACCCCTTCCCTGCCAGTGACATTTTTACAGTAATCAGTGCATTTTTATAGCACTGATCGCTGTATAAATGACAATGATCCCAAAAATGTGTCAAAAGTGTCTGATGTGTCCGCCATAATGTCGCAGTCCCGATTAAAATTGCAGATCACCGCCATTACTAGTAAAAAAAATTATAATAAAACTGCCATAAAACTATCCCCTATTTTGTAGACGCTATAACTTTTGCGCAAACCAATCATTAAACATTTATTGTGATTCTTTTTACCAAAAATATGTAGAAGAATACGTATCGGTCTAAACTGAGGAAAAAACATGTTTATTTATATATTTTGGGGGATATTTATTATAGCAAAAAGTAAATAAATATTGCGTTTCTTTTTCAAAATTGTCGCTCGTTTCTTGTTTATAGCGCTAAAAAATAAAAACCGCAGAGGTGACCAAATACCACCAAAAGAAAGCTCTACTTGTGGGCAAAAAAGGACGTCGATTTTGTTTGTGTACAACGTCGCACGACCGCGCAATTGTCAGTTAAAGCGATGCAGTGCCGAATTGCAAAAAGTGCTCTGGTCAGGAAGGGGGTAAAATCTACCGGGGCTGTGTATGTATTATAGTATGTATGTGCCATACCTGGTGGATCCCTGTGGAAGCTGGAAATCACTGTGGTTGGCACCGCTACTGCTACTAGCTTCCATTTCCTGTTGTAACGGCTGCCCTGTTGCATAGTGAACACGGAAGGTTGCTTGCTTGATAGCGCCTTTCAGAGAACACTTTGCATTTTACCAATGAATGCAAAGCGTTCTCTGATTGGATGAGGTGAAGAGGCAGGAGGTTGATGTGCCAATCTTTACCTCGTCCAAGATACAAGTGTTCACTATATGGCATCTGTGCGGAGACCCAGGACATGGCACCTGGAAGCTAGCGGCCATCACTGTAGTAGCAGTGCCTCCTAAAGGGATTTCCAGCTTCCACGGGGATCCACCAGGTATGGCACATACTTACATTGGTCCAAGCTGGTCCGGTGTAACTATGTAATAATATCCATACCTAAACTTCAGTTTTAAAAACTAAAATATATGTTCTGCCTTTAGATACGTATTTGCCGGCGTATAAGGCGACTGGGCGTATAAGACGACCCCCTAATTGTCCAGCTAAAACGTTGGTTTTGACATATACTCACAGTATAAGACGACCCCCTTCCAACTAGTCTGACTAGTAGTTTGGGTAACATACTGAAACAGCAATAAGTCTGTGCAATTTAATCAGAAGCTTTGTGAAGCAGTGTTGTGGTGGTAAATACCTTGTGTGCCCCGCAAAATCCACTAATGTACGGTCAGGTGCCTGATGGAGGGTCGGTGCCTGATGGAGAGTCGGGTGCCAAATGGAGGGTCAGGTGCCATATGGAGGGTCGGGTGCTTCAAATCAAAGCTCCGGTGTGGAATGGCGAGGTGGCCGTGGAAGGAAGAGGAGCCAAGGGGTAGCCGCATTCAGTAACACACTGTATACAGTATTACAGTGTACCGCGCTGAGCCAATCATGGCAAGCGATGTATCCTATTAATGAATACAAAGCCTGCACGGATTGGCTTTCAGAGTCAGAGAGGCACGGGCTGATGATATTACAACCTCTGCCAATCCGAGCAGGCTTTGTATTCATTAAAAGAATACATCGCTCGCCGTGATTGGCAAAGGTTGGAACATCATCAGCCCGCGCCTCTCTGACTCTGAAAGCCAATCCGTGCAGGCTTTGTATTCATTAATAGAATACATCGCTTGCTGTGATTGGCTCAGCGCGGACATTAATGCGGACATCCATATACCGGTGTATAAGACGACCCCCGATATTTGGGGGATTTTTTTAACTATAAAAGGTCGTCTTATACGCCGGAAAATACGGTACCCATTCCTGCTGACATCTGTAGAATACAAAAAGTGACATCTGAAGCAGTACTTATTCATAGCAGTTTCTAATTGACCAATTCAATATGGCTGACCAGGGATATTGGTCACTTTGGGAAATGCTGAACAAGAGTCAAGGTTTATTGTATTATGTACATACTTGGTGAATGTTCCGATTCATTTTTTGAAGTGTATGGTTTTCTCTTGGTGATTCTACAATTGTCTTCTCTGGTACATCTTTGACTATAATATTCACTTATCCTGACTGCTCCTCTATACCTCTCAGAAGACCACCTGACCCTCTAGGTAACATTTTGCAGTAAACCTCTGCAGTTACTTAATGCACTGATTCCTTTTTATGTTATTCGTGTAATGCTTGGTGCTAGTATTTTGCCCAAGTAAGCCTCTAGGGATGTCTTTTTTTTTCCTTCTTGTTTCAGCGCTTCCTAATGTTACTCAAATGGATTCCTCGTGTTTCTTGATCTCACTTCTTTCTCCAAGCTCTTTCTCTTCATATATTACAATTCCTGTAGGGACTTTACAATAGCTGCAAAATGGAACTAATGACTCCTGTATTGTTGTATAGCGTTTGTCTATCGATTGTTATGACGAGGGCCGTTTTATTTTAGTGGTCTCCAATAGGTCTCGCATTAAAGGGGTTTCACACTTTCCCATTATTTTAATCTGTTGTTTCGTTTCTTCCTGCGACTTTTATTAAAGGAAATCTTTTTACAGGTTATAATTTTTTTTTAAAAAGGGAGATTTTTTTTTAAGATAAATCTGTGATTGTGATGATCTTGATGTTAATATTCTTATCAGTATATTTAAATATCCCTGATGTCATTTTATTTTATATATATATATATATTAGACATGTGCACAACAGAAAAATTTGTTTAGTTTCGTTTCTTTCATTTCCGATGATTCGTAAATTCGTAAGTCCTCGGTGTTCGTATTCGTAACGATTCGTATTTTCGTAAGAGTTATTTTTTCGTTGATTCGTTTTTCTGTTAGTTTAATTTTCGTTTATTCGAAATTCGGACGCATTCGTATTTTCGTAGATTTAGTTACATTCGTACTTTCGTTAGATTGATTTATTCGTACTTTCGTAACATTGTTTTCGTAGATTCGTAATCGGAGCATAAGTCATGATTTTATGTAATGTGTATGCTATTATTACATTTTAAGAGACACGGAAAATTACGAATCGAAAAAAAAAAGTTACGAATGTACGAATTTTTTCGTTCAATCCATTCGAAGCACGTTAAGCAGCGCCATTGTAAGAGACATGGAAAAATACGAATCGCAAAAAAATAAAAAAAAGTTACGAATGTACAAATTTTTTTCGTTCAATCCATCCGAAGCACGTTAAGCAGCGCCATTGTAAGAGACACGGAAAATGACGAATCGAAAAAATAAAAAAAAAGTTACGAATGTACGAATTTTTTCGTTCAATCCATTCGAAGCACGTTAAGCAGCGCCATTGTAAGGGACACGGAAAATTACCAATTCAAAAAAAAAAAAGTTACGACTGTACGAATTTTTTCGTTCATTTTGATTTTCGTTGTTCCTGTTTTCGTTTTTTGGATTTTCTTCTTTCGTAGTTTCGTTGTTTCTAATTTGGTTATTTCGGATTTTCGTTGTTTTTCGTATTCGTTCGATTCGAACGATTCGTTATTCGTTAAAATTTTTAGCGAATATAACGAAAAAATACGAAAAACGAAAAAAAAATAAACGAATTGCACATGTCTAATATATATATATATATATATATATATATATATATATATATATATATACAGGGCTCAAAATTTCAAGTCCTGAGCTACTAGCCAGGTCTCAAGGGTTACTCGCCACCAATTGCCCCACCCAACCCTTACCCTGCCCCGCCCCTAATCACGCTATCAAAAATTATCTCATGAAAGGACACTTAAATGTTTTATGCAGAATTCTGTTTTACAAAAATAAATATCAACAACAACTTTATCAGTTCCCCTCAGCAGTGCCTCAACAGTGCCCATCAATGCAGGATCACCGGTGCCCATTATTGCAGCGTGACCTGTGCCCATCATTGCAGCCTTACCGTGCCCCACATTGCAGCCTTACCGTGCCCCACATTGCAGCCTCACCGTGCCTCAGATTGCAGTCTCACCGTGCCCCACATTGCAGCTTCACCGTGCCCCACATTGCAGCCTCACCGTGCCCCACATTGCAGCCTCACCGTGCCCCACATTGCAGCCTCACCGTGCCTCACATTGCAGCCTCACCGTGCCCCCATTTGCAGCCTCAAAGTGCCCCCATTTGCAGCCTCACAGTGCCCCCATTTGCAGCCTCACAGTGCCCCCATTTGCAGCCTCACCGTTCCCCACATTGCAGCCTCACCGTGCCCCACATTGCAGCCTGATCGTGCCCCACATTGCAGCCTCACCGTGCCCCCATTTGCAGCCTCACCGTGCCCCCATTTGCAGCCTCACCGTGCCCCCGTTTGCAGCCTCACCGTGCCCCCGTTTGCAGCCTCACCGTGCCCCCGTTTGCAGCCTCACAGTGCCCCCGTTTGCAGCCTCACAGTGCCCCCATTTGCAGCCTCACCGTGCCCCCATTTGCAGCCTCACCGTGCCCCCATTTGCAGCCTCACCGTGTCCCCAATTGCAGCCTCACCGTGACCCCAATTGCAGCCTCACCGTGTCCCCATTTGCAGCCTCACCGTGCCCCCATTTGCAGCCTCACCGTGCCCCCATTTGCAGCCTCACCGTGCCCCCATTTGCAGCCTCACCGTGCCCCCATTTGCAGCCTCACCGTGCCCCCGATTGCAGCCTCACCGTGCCCCCGTTTGCAGCCTCACCGTGCCCCCGTTTGCAGCCTCACAGTGCCCCCGTTTGCAGCCTCACAGTGCCCCCATTTGCAGCCTCACCGTGCCCCCATTTGCAGCCTCACCGTGCCCCCATTTGCAGCCTCACCGTGTCCCCAATTGCAGCCTCACCGTGTCCCCAATTGCAGCCTCACCGTGTCCCCATTTGCAGCCTCACCGTGCCCCCATTTGCAGCCTCACCGTGCCCCCATTTGCAGCCTCACCGTGCCCCCATTTGCAGCCTCACCGTGCCCCCATTTGCAGCCTCACCGTGCCCCCATTTGCAGCCTCACAGTGCCCCCATTTGCAGCCTCACCGTGCCCCCATTTGCAGCCTTACAGTGCCCCCATTTGCAGCCTTACAGTGCCCCCATTTGCAGCCTCACCGTGCCCCCATTTACAGCCTCACCGTGCCCCAAATATCAACATCACAGTGCCATTCAGGTAGATTCAGGTGAATTCAGGTAGACGGGACTAGCGAAGGAAGTCAATGTCGCCGCCTCCATCGGCGAGATTGACACCTTGCTAGCCCTGTCACCTGGTATGACTTTAAAGGGGAACCCCTATGCCGAAAAAACGGGGTGGGGGTCCCCCCAAAGTCCATACCAGACCCTTATTCGAGCACGCAGCCCGGCCGCTCAGGAAAGGGGGCCACAGCGACAGCGACGAACCAGAAGACCGGGCCAACGCTAGTAAAAGAGCTGCAAGAAGATAGCAGAGGCCCGGCAGGAGAAACGAAGAGTGGGACAAGACCCCCGAAGTCAGAAGAAGACCCCCGGACGGCGGCGACGAAGGAGAAAGCCGGGCTCCTCCACTATTAAAAGAGCGGTAAAAGAGCAGAAGATAGCGGAGGAGGCCGGCGAGAAGACCCCCGAAGTCGGAAAAAGACCCCTGGAGCTGTCTAATAAACTACTTTGTGTTTGTGTTTGTGTTTTTTTTAATAACACTTTTTCCCTCAGGTGAATGGGTACCATGTACCCCATACTCATTCACATAGGGTGGGGGGCCGGGATCTGGGGGCCCCCTTATTAAAGGGGGCTCCCGGATTCTGATAAGCCCCCCGCCCACAGACCCCGACAACCAACGGCCAGGGTTGTCGGGAAGAGGCCCTTGTCCTCATTAACATGGGGACAAGGTGCTTTGGGGTGGGGGGGCCGCAGGGTTCCCCTTCCCCAAAGCACCCCCCATGTTGAAGGAACGCGGCCTGGTACGGCTCAGGAGGGTCCTGGTAATCCTGGCGACATTGGTTCCCTTCGCTAGTCCCGTCTACCTGGAGTCACGTTCAAAATGAACGGACTTTACTCCGTGTGTGGGCAAGTACCTTTTGGGAAAAAAAAGTCCGCCGGAGCCCACACATGGGAGGATTGTCCGGCGGACTCTGGTCTGCCGGACCAAGTCCGCCGGATAGTCTGATCGTGTGTACGCAGCATTAGGGTACCTCTTATGCCCCGTACACACGGTCGGAAATTCCAACCACAAAATCCGTCGGATTTTTTCCGACGGATTTTTTCCGACACTGGTGTTGCATACACACGGTCGGACAAAGTTGGCGGAAAATCCGATCATTCTGAACGCGGTGACGTTCGTTGCGTACGGCGGAACTACGTAGAGGCTAGTAGCCAATAGCTTTGGTCTTGTAATGTGATCTGAGCATGCGTGGCACTTTGTCCGTCGGAATTCTCTACACGCGATCGGAAAAAGTCAGATCGGACTTTGTTGTCGGAAAATTTGAGAGCAGGAAATTCCGATGGAAAAAGTCAGATGGAGCCCACGCACGGTCGGATTTTCCGACAACATGGTCCGATCGGACATTTTCCATCGGAAATTCCGACCGTGTGTACGGGGCATTACACATGTTTAATCCTGGTTATAAAATGAAAGGAAGACTCTGATTGGCTGTAAAAAGAACTCACACAGTGCTTATGTGAGCAGCCCAATCAGCCCAGCAATGCAGGTTGTGTATTATTCTGTATAACCTTGTGTTCTTTACAGTCAGGCACTATGTGAACTCAGAATTTCCACCTACTACATATGAGATTTGCAGAGCGCCCTGGGGGAACAAACATACACTATAAATCTTCCCATTTCTTCCCTTTACTACTCTTCCTGCAGAGAAATGTCAGATAGCTGTACTGACACCCCAACGCCAATAAAAGCTCGCAGAAAACTAACGTTGAGAAAAATAAATAAAAAAAGAAGGGATAGATTTAGAACATCTGCAGATGTTTTTAAATCATTTATTAAACCTTCACAACAAATGTAGCATTCCATAGAAGGCACTCCATATTTCACTGTTCGCAGAGTGAGTCTTACTAGGTCTGATTTTTAGTGGCTTATTGGAGGTGAGCCAGGGGGCAATGACTTTGAGGCATTCACAACCTCCCAAATTAGATTTCCCCTGATACAGTCCTTGTCTGTGCCACGGCTGATAGATGTCCACACGAGAAGTGACTTGGCAGAACACAAAACTCCACTCCTTCAAGGGGTTGCTCTGCCACCTGGGTCTTAGAATGGCAAAAATTCTTTTGACTGGCTGCTGTGACAATGACATTAGATCAACCTTTTTTTTTTTTTTTTTTTCTTTTTGTGCTGTCACGCACACAAATCAGCGGTATTTGTTAAGCTGAATGATCTAATGAAACCATCCCGGTGATAACTGCACTTGTTATTAATGGTGGTTGCTTTGCCGTTGTTGGCCATTTTGAGTCAATCGGAAAAACAGAACTTAGTCATTGTGTCAGAAATGAGTCGCTGTGGTTCCACATGGTTGCAAGGATTATCTGTAACTGCCTTACTGTAGCAAGCGCCCTCTGTGCTTAAAGGGGTTGTAAAAGTTAGTTTTTTATTTTCTAAATAGGTTCCTTTAAGCTAGTGCATTGCTGGTTCACTTACCTTTTCCTTCGATTTCCCTTCTAAATGTTTTTTTTTCTTTGTCTGAATTTCTCACTTCCTGTTCCTCCTCAGTAAGCTGTTCTGGCTGACCAAACACAGCTCGGATGATGGTGTGAAGTTTACTGAGGAGAAACAGGAAGTGAGAAATTCAGACAAAGAAAAAAAACATTTAGAAGGGAAAATCGAAGGAAAAGGTAAGTGAACCAACAATGCACTAGCTTAAAGGAACCTATTTAGAAAATAAAAAACAACCCTTTACAACCCCTTTAAAGAGGAAGTAAAGCGTCCTCTCAAAAAAATAAAAAAAAACGGAACCTGCAAGGCAAAGGCATAATGAGCTCATTATGAATAACTTACCTGAGAACGAAGCCCCCGAAGCGGTCCTCATCCACGACCTTCTCCGCCGCCATCAAGCCCAGAGAGACTTCCGAGTCTCACCGCTCCATCGCTGTCATTCGCTGGATCGGCGATGACGTCACTCCCGCACATGCGCACGAAAGCGGCATATCGCTGTGATCTCGGCATGGGCAGTGCGCCTGTGCGCCGCTGTCTACGGCGCATGCGCCGTAGACAGCGATGCCTCTTTTTTCTAAATATCTCCTAAACCATGTAGGTTTAGGAGATATTTATTGGACCTACAGGTAAGCCTTAATCTAGGCTTACCTGTAGGCCAAAGTGGTTTGTAAGGGTTTACAACCACTTTAAAGGGGTTGTAAAGGTTCGTTTTTTTTATTTTCTAAATAGGTTCCTTTAACCACTTCAGCCCCGGACCAATTTGCAGCTAAAGGACCAGGCCCCTTTTTGCAATTCGGCACTGCGTCGCTTTAACTAACAATTGCGCGGTCATGCGACGTGGCTCCAAAACAAAATTGGCGTCCTTTTTTTCCCACAAATAGAGCTTTCTTTTGGTGGTATTTGATCGCCCCTGCGGTTTTTATTTTTTGCGCTATAAACAAAAATAGAGCGACAATTTTGAAAAAAATGCAATATTTTTTACTTTTTGCTATAATAAATATCCCCAAAAAATATATAAAAAAACATTTTTTTTCCTCAGTTTAGGCCGATACGTATTCTTCTACATATTTTTGGTAAAAAAAATCGCAATTAGCGATTATTGATTAGTTTGCGCAAAAGTTATAGCGTTTACAAAATAGGGGATAGTTTTATAGCATTTTTATTAATATTTTTTTTTTTTTTATTAGTAATGGCGGCGATCAGCGATTTTTATTGTGACTGCGACATTTTGGCGGACACATCGGACATTTTTGACACATTTTTGGGACATTTGTCATTTATACAGCAATCAGTGCTATTTAAATAGCACTGATTCCTATGTAAATGACAGTTGTAGTTAGGGGGTTAACCACTAGGGGGCGGGGAGGAGTCAGTGTGACGTGTTGTGTTTTTTTTTTTACAGTAGGGGGGCGTGGCTGTACGTCTGACGTCATTGATCGGTGTTCCCGATGACAGGGAACCGCCGATCACTGACAGTCAGTGTAGGAAGCGCGGGGAGAGATTTGTTTACATAGACCTCTCCCCGTTCTTCCGCTCCGTAACCCGATCGCGGGATACCAGCGGCGATCGGGTCCGCTGGTCCTGCGGCCGGGGTCACGGAGCTCCCGACCGGGTCGCGAGCGCGCCGCTAGCGGCACGCGCGCGACCCACGGGCAGGCACATGCACGATCACGTACAGGTACGTGATTCTGCCTGCCCGTGCCATTCTGCTGACGTATATATGCAGTGGCCGGTCGGGAAGCGGTTAAGCTAGTGCATTGTTGGTTCACTTACCTTTTCCTTCGATTTCCCTTCTAAATGTTTTTTTTCTTTGTCTGAATTTCTCACTTCCTGTTCCTCCTCAGTAAGCTGTTCTGGCTGACTAAACACCGCTCGGATGATGGTGTGAAGTTTACTGAGGAGAAACAGGAAGTGAGAAATTCAGACAAAGAAAGGGAAAATCGAAGGAAAAGGTAAGTGAACCAACAATGCATTAGCTTAAAGGAACCTATTTAGAAAATAAAAAACAACCCTTTACAACCCCTTTAAAGAGGAAGTAAAGCCTCCTCCAAAATAAAAAATAAAAAACGGAACCTGCAAGGCAAAGGCATAATGAGCTAGTATGCATAGCATACTAGCTCATTATGAATGATTTACCTGAGAACGAAGCCCCCGAAGCGACCCTCATCCACGATCTTCTGCCCCGCCATCAAGTCCGGAGTGACTTCTGGGTCTCGCTGCTCCAGCGCTGTCATTCGCTGGAGCGGCGATGACGTCACTCCCGCCCATGCGCACGAAAGCGGCATATCGCCGTGATCTCGGCATGCGCAGTGCGCTTGCGCGCCACTGTCTACGGCGTATGCCATGTAGGTTTAGGAGAAATTTATTGGACCTACGGGTAAGCCTTAATCTAGGCTTACCTGTAGGCCAAAATGGTTTGTAAGGGTTTACAACCCCTTTAAGCAATGCACACAGTTTAGTTTAGCCTTTTTTAAACAAGGTGCCTTAAGATTTCTTGAGGGGTGCCTCAGAATGCCTCAGAATGCCTCAAAATTGCCTAAAAATTGTATACAAGGTAGCTGGTGGATGAAGCCCGCTTTTTAGTTACACAAAGTCACGGGTTTTCATTGGGCACCATTACAGCCTTTTTAGCTGCTGACCTGCTAATGACCAATGACATCATCAGTTGATAAGGAGGATGTTGAGCGCCTGCAAGGCCTTCTTGTTTGACTCTCCCCTGCCCCTCTCCATAGGTTTAGGGGTCTCATTAGCTGGGTGATGGAGAAAAACTGAAGAAGAAGATAAACATTGGAATACTAGTCAGTACCAACTTGCGCCTCTAATGTCGGGTGTCGTACGCGTGTGGATGTTGCTGCGTTATGTAAAACCATTAGAATAGTTTTTACATTTTAGGATGGGGTGCCTCAAGACCGTAGGCGTCACCAGGGGGTGGCTACTGGGGCTACAGCCCCGAGTCTGGGCCCCAAAGCCCCGAGGCTCTTGTCCCGGTCCAGAATGCACAGGGGCGGACTGAGCCGGTAGCGCTGGCTTCGGCTACAGCTCCGCCCCCGCCTCCACCTGACTCTACTCTTGGTCACTGGTTGCTAGAGCCACCTAGCAGCTAGCAACCAGTGACATCACGGCCGCAACTTCCTTCTTGCCCACTGTGCCCACACTGCCCAGCATTCAAAGCGGAGGAGGATTGCACTTCCTCCTCCTCCGTGCTAGTGCTCGTGGGGCCTGGCCTGTGACTCCTGGACTGGACCATCCCGCCTCTGGTCCGGTGGCGGCAGGGAGTGCAGAGCAGCAGCATCAAACAGGGAGGGGGAGGCCTGGGCAGCCAGGAAGAGCCCAGGAGGAAGAGAGAGAAGACACCGCCACCCTGAGCAGCATCCCCGGTGCCTCCCAGAGCCTGCACTCCTCCAACCTCAGTCCTCTCCCAGCTCGCTGTGACTGGAACAGGAAGAAGGCTCCAGAAGGCAGGAATTATAATGCGACCGCCGTGCATCATCGATCCCCACTCGGCGTTCGGGCAGGTGGCTCTCCTCTGGCTGCCTCGCACACCAGCACCATGGCTGAGCTGCTGCTGCAGGACCTGGACACATGAAGTCTGTCTCCTCCTGGTCAGGTAGGTCAGTCAGTGTGTGTATGTCAGGTAGGTCAGTGTATGTATATCAGGTAGGTCAGTGTATTTATGTCAGGTAGGTAAGTGTATGTCAGGTAGGTCAGTGTGTGTCAGGTAGGTCAGTGTAGGTCAGTGTGTGTCAGGTAGGTCAGTATGGGTCAGGTAGGTTAGTGTATGTATGTCAGGTAGGTCAGTGTATGTCAGGTAGGTCAGTGTGAGTCAGGTAGGTCAGTGTATGTAGGTCAGTGTATGTCAGGTAGGTCAGTGTAGGTCAGTGTGTGTCAGGAAGGTCAGTGTGTGTCAGGTAGGTCAATGTGTGTCAGGTAGGTCAGTGTATGTATGTCAGGTAGGTCAGTGTATGTCAGGTAGGTAGGTCAGTGTGTTTATGTCAGGTAGATAGGTAAGTTTAGTGGTCAGCATTGATGGGTACTGGTAAGCCAGGCAGCAACCAGCAAGTGAGCTTACCCCCGCCACAAACCTTGAGCCTTTACTTCCACTTTAAAGTGGTTGTAAAGGTAGAAGCACTAGATGCCACAACAAGTTTTGCTTCTAATAACCATCTCAATGAGCATCAGCTGGTGAAGGTGATCGATCTGATGGAGTAATAGCAGGGGTCAAGTCCTGGGGAAAAAAGTGTGGGAACTCCCACCCAAGATCTACTCGCCCACCAAAAAAAAAAAAAATATGATACGCTCATATGCACGAACGCTTCAAAAGTGGTATTTTTCATCCAATTTTCGTATTGCGTGTATGAAGCTTAACTGTACATAAAAAAAAAAATCCTCAATAAACATAAATACGGTAATTCTCTGAATAATCGGAATTCATTCAATTGTGCTTCCATGCAAATGTGAACATCATGTTCTGATCCTTATTTGGGAATTTTATTTTGTATATAGAGTGTTTATGTGGGGAGTTTACACTTTTCATTGAACAGAGTTTGGATAACACAGGGTTAAACAGAAACGTCATAAGTTAACTGCACATTATCTGGACAGAATGCTTGGGGAGATAGTGATGTGTTCCTGCTTAGGAGATGTATGTTGGCTTGGGGGGCTGCAAACTCTGCAGGGCTCCAACACACACTCGCTGCTATTCCAACCCTTCACATATTTCCACATAAACTTCCCTCCTGGCATTAAACTTTGCCAGGTATTGTGCTCAGCTTACCACCCCAAACTGATGTTCCTCCCTCAGCTCACCTCTCTCCCTGTATGTCCTGTGAGCAGAATAGCTGTGCTCCTCCTCTGGGTTCTCTCATCATATGGCACTGAAGATAGAGGAGGGGGGGGATTCAGCGGGACACACAGAGCAAGTATGCAGGAGACTGGGGGGAGAGGATGAGGAGACAGAAAATCAGGAGGGGCCGGCGGGTAGGAGGACATCACGAGAGGTCTGACTAAATACAATCTCTTAGCAGCAGGGACCTGATCTACCCGTCAGCTAGCTGTGATTGACAGGTAGATCGAAGCGGAAGCTGTCATGGGGCCCCCTACTGGCAATGCCTGAATGGTCAGGTGTGCGGCACTTACTATTGCGAGCTGTGTCGGTGGCTGCTGGTGTAGCACCTGCCACACAGCTCGCATACTTCAAAGTCTTGCAGGACGCGGCTGCTAATGGGAACTGAGTTCTTGTTGTGGAAAAAGTACAGGAACTCCGTTCCCATGCGTTCCCGCAGGACTTGAGCCCTGAGTAATAGCAAGAAGGAGGAAATCATAAAAAGGAGGATATGAAGGAAAATAGCTTAGTGAAGGAGTAGGTTGAAGAAGGAGTCTACATCTCCCTGCCTTTTCTATAGGATCTCATTTTGATGGCACGGTCCTCTGTTCCTTTGGGGCCTGGTCAGCATACATGTCTCCCAGCTCAAGGTCCAACCAAACCAGGAACGTCACTGTATTCAATACAACAGACAGTGACCGGATCCAGAATTACTTGTCTTATCCCGAAGCCTCAGACTAGAATTCCCTCCCGTCTTCTTCACAGATCTGTCAGCAGGGACTTCCGTACATTAATGGCTCTTTTTGTAAACATAAATAAATAAATAACATATCGCTGTATTTCTCCTATCTGTTTATTATGATTACGCCGCGCACGGAGTTGAAAGAAACGTTGAGGAATTCCATTATCTAATTACATAAAACTTTGCGGGTTCCCATGGAACTCATTTTGAAATGATGAAAAGCAGACAGCTCAGAAACAAATTTCCTGTGTGCTGCAGATAAGGTTCCACTTTTAATGTGTTCTCAATTTATTAGATCCAGCAGAAGGAAAGGTTTCAATTAATAAACATGATTAGATGTTTACTCCATTCATCGAGCACACATACTGTACAAATACTTGTTATTCCCCCATCGCTTTTATTACGTGGGTCGTATCCGGAATATCTCAGCTAAAAAATGTTTGGCGGCGCTATAGAACTTTCCACTTGACTCCTGTCCTGGATCTGCTCACTTAGGCTCTTATCAATTTAAAACCTTTCATTAACCACTTCAGCCCCGGACCAATTGGCAGCCAAAGGACCAGGCCCCTTTTTGCGATTCGGCACTGCGTCGCTTTAACTGACAATTGCGCGGTCGTGCGACGTGGCTCCGAAACAAAACTAGAGCTTTCTTTTGGTGGTATTTGATCGCCCCTGCGGTTTTTATTTTTTGCGCTATAAACAAAAATAGAGCGACAATTTTGAAAAAAATGCTAAATTTTTGGCTTTTGCTATAATAAATATACCCAAAAAATATATAAAAAAACATTTTTTTTCCTCAGTTTCGGCCAATATGTATTCTTCTTAATATATATTTTTGGTAAAAAAAATCGCAATTAGCGATTATTGATCGGTTTGCGCAAAAGTTATAGCGTTTACAAAATAGGGGATAGTTTTATAGCATTTTTATTAATATTTTTTTTTTTACTAGTAATGGCGGCGATCAACGATTTTTATTGTGACTGCGACATTATGGCGGACACATCGGACGTTTTTGACAAATTTTTGGGACCATTGTCATTTATACAGCAATCAATGCTATTTAAATGCATTGATTCCTGTATAAATGACAGTTGTAGTGAAGGGGTTAACCACTAGGGGGAGGGGAGGGGTTATGGGCTGTGACGTGTGTGTTTTTTTTTTTACATTAGGGGGCGGGGCTGACGTCTGACGTCATTGATTGGCTTTCCCGATGACCGGGAACAGGCAATCAATGACAGGCAGAGTAGGAAGCGCGGGGAGAGGTTTGTTTACACAAACCTCTCCCCGTTCTTCAGCTCCGTAACCCGATCGCGGGACACCAGCGGCGATCGGGTCCGCTGGTCCCGCGGCCGGGGTCACGGAGCTCCCGACCGGGTCGCGAGCGCGCCGCTGGCGGCGCGCGCGCGACCCACGGGCATGCATTTATAGGATCACGTACAGGCACGTGATTTTGCCTGCCCGTGCCATTTTGCCGCAGTATATCTGCGTTAGGCGGTCGGGAAGCGGTTAAAGGTAATACTCAATATTGTAGCCTAGCTTAAAACCCTCTGATGCTCGTCACCAGTGATGTAAGTAACTGAGTTAAAATAAACAGAGTTACCTAACCCAGTTACTTTAGAGGGTAACGAGTAATTTAACTGATTACTTTTCCCCTCATGGTAACGCAGTTCCCATTACTTGGACGGAGTTACCTCAATTACATTTACTGCCACTAGATGGCAGTAGTGTAATTCCGGTGTTCTACCAGAAAAGTTCCCCGCCGGATAAGGACCCCCTGTACTGCGCAGGTGCAGCGCTTGCGCAGTACTAAGGAATACGGAGCTTCTGAAAATTGCCGAACCTAAACAGTGAACTCTACACCACACAGGCGCAGTTAACATGTAATTGTACGAGGCGATGCCGTACGCTCCCGATGCTCGTGCTACTCTGCAAGGGGCATCTATGGTGTAACTAAGGGGCGGGTCTAGTATTACTGTAACCAAGGGGCGCATTTATTATTATTGTTATATATCGAGCTCTGCCCATTGATTTAATATAAGCCCTCTTCTGTAGCCATCCGCCCCTTATAGGATATAATAATAATAGACCCGCCCCTTGCTTACACGCTATAACAGATCTGCCCCTTGGTTAGAGTAATAATAGAGCAGCCCCTTGGTTACACGATATATAACAATAATAATAAATGCGCCCCTTGGTTACAGTAATACTAGACCCGCCCCTTAGTTACACGTATAGAATATAAAAAAAAAGTCAGTTACTTTGCTGCCTAACTAATTACTTTTCCAATGTAGTAATTGAGTTACTAACACAATTACTTTTTGGGAGAAGTAATTTGTAACTTAACTAATTACTTTTTTAAAGTAAGATGACCAACACTGCTCGTCACAAACATTACAAATATTTGTCAATTTGGTTGTAAATTTCAAAATTCCGCATGTTTTTTTGTTTATAAAATTGAAAAATTTAAATTAAAAATGTATTAATTTGATTTTCACAAAACTAAAATCATTTGTCCTATCAGCACATCAGACATGTTACAATTCAAGTGAATACAATTTTCCAACCTCATATTGATTTTCCATTTGATCCAGCCAGGAAACTGAATAAAATCTTGTAAGAAACACCACACTTTGCAATTATAAAATGATGATTAAAATATTAATGAAAGCAGGAAGGTTTAGGATTGGATAATAACCATCACGGGCACTTAAAAGTTCCCAGAAAAGTAAAGAACTTCCCCACAATGACCAATATAGTTTCTTTGTTTACTTTCCCCAGGGAATTCAAATAAAGTCTGGTTGGTTCCTATAGGCAAGTTGTGAAGAACTTTTTTCACTCTGGTTTTTATAAATGGGCCCATAAGGGGCACGTTACCACTCTTTCCTCATTGGTTCACTGGCTGTGATTGACAATAGTGGGAGCCAATGGCTCCCACTGCTGTCTCAGCCAATGAGGAGGCAGAGACCCCAAAGAGCCGCTTCTCTGATGCACATCGCTGAATCAAGATGGGGCTCAGTTGAGTATTAGGGGGGCTACTGCACACAGAAGGTTTTTTTTTTTTTATCTTCATGCATTGCATGAAGGTAAAAAAAAACTTGAGCCTTTACATCCACTTTAAAGTGGTTGTAAAGGTAGAAGGTTTTTTACCTTAAGGCATTCTATGCCTTAAGGTAAAATACCATCTGTGTGTATCCCCAGCCCCCAGTAGTGCTGGTTGTTAGACTCTCAAGAAGGGAATAGTGTGGGTCAATTGATCTCATTAGCGGTTACAGGCATACCCCACTTTTAAGTACACAATGGGGTTTATTTACTAAAGCTGGAAAGTGCAAAATCAGGTTCACTTCTGCATAGAAACCAATGAGCTTCCAGGTTTTATTACCAAAGCTTAATTGAACAAGCTGGGGTTAGAAGCTCATTGGTTTCTATGCAAAAGTGAGCTTGATTTTGCACTTTACAGCTTTAGTAAATAAGCCCCATTGTGTACCTAAAAGTGGGGTATGCCTGTACTTGTGAGGTATCAGACAATCTTTTAGTAACTGTCATAAGTCCTATAAACTACAGATGTTGAATTGGGATAATTGGTGCTAGTTTCTAATGTCTTGTTAGCAGGTTTGGAGGCGAGTGTAACCGACGCTCAAAGGAGCCGGATCACACAGGTCCAGGACAGTCCGCGGAGCGGATTGCTAAAGGGTCCTGTGCGTGTTTGGGTCTGGTTCTGGTGCGAATTTTGGCAAAAATTCAGACCTGAATTGCACCTGAACCGGTGAACAGACTTGCACTGGACCCCAGGCACGAACCCGCGGTTGAACATTTGTGAACCCGGCCTCAGGCTCAAACACACAAGCACTTAGAACGTAATCCCTTGGCCTCATTCTGTGTCTATACAGTGACAGCTAACTTTGACGCATTGGGGTTGATTTTCTAAAGACAAATAGGCTGTTCACTTTGCAAGAGGCGTTGAACATTGCAAGGGAATTTGCCCCAGAGCTGAAACTTCACTTTGTGAAGAATACCCATACACCTGCAAAGAAAACTGCATTTTTTTGCTTGCACATGATTGGATCAGCCCCAGCTGATCAACCAATAGCAACCAACCAGATGAAAGTTGAAGTGGTATTAAAGGCTGATTTTTTATTTTTTTTAAATAACAAACATGTCTGTAGCGCCATGCTCCTAATGAGCAGACGCTATTATTTTTGTGAATTTAAGTTTGTCTGAAGCTGCAGTTTGGCTCAGACTAATTGTGTTAAAGTTCTGGTTTCTGTACCAGTTTAGCTGGGTTGGGCAGTTTCCACTTGGCTGTGGGTGTCGCTGTCACCACCGGTAAGCGTTGGAAATGCAACTGGCTGAATTCATTGGGTACCCCTTTGCTCAGAAACAGCCCGGTGGGAGTGGTCTACCCGCTGTGCATTCTGGGTAAGGATACTTAAGGCACAGGCGCCATTATTTCAGGGTTCGTTATCCCGAACTCATGGCCCTCCTGGCCTAAGGTGTGTGCTGCCCTTTTCTATGTCTCGGGGCCAGATGGCCCGAGGCTTCGCAACTGAAGAGTAGGGCCAGAAGTCCTGGGGCCTACCGATCCGAAGGGTGGTCCTGTGCTGTCTTGCCTGCGGGGAGAAGCCAATCGACTGGAGGATCCAGGGGAGGACTTTTCAGGAGAGGACCGAGCAACAAGGCTGGTATCTCTAGAAGAGCCTGGAGAGTCAGTTGGAGAACGCATCCTGGGTCATCCACCTCACAGTACCGCCGGACTGGCTGAAAGAAACTGGTACTGTGTGACAGTTCTTTAATTTTACAACAAGTTGCTGGCTATGCATTTCTGTGGCAGAGGATTGCACAACGATTCCGTTAAGTTGACAAGTCTGTGGCCGAGACTTTGACCGAGCAACTCATCGGCTGCTAGGTCAGTGAGAAGGGCTTAATCAGTGAGTGCTGGATCCAGTTCTGAAGCTGTTTGTCTGCTGGATCAAGAGATACCTCTAACCCGCAATTACAAGGTACCTGAATCCCCCTTAACCCTCCATCCCTCTATTGCAATCAATGTTTTTGAAATAAGTGTCAGAGCCAATATTCTTTAACCAACTCTTTAACGGGACCCTAATGACGGACAGAGTGAAGTAACGGTAAGCCCAATAAAAATCAGCAGCTCCTTCGGGGGTCAGTGCTACATGTCATACTTACCTGCTCTATGCCGTGGATTTGCACAGAGCAGCCTTGATCCTCGTCTTCTCGGCACTCCTGTACCCTCCCTCCTCCCCCCATAGCAAGCAGCTTGCTATGGGGGCACCCGAGCAGGCTCACTCCCGAGTTCACTGCTCTGTCTGTCCATTCGTACACAGAGTGTGGCTTGGCCATGCCCCGCTCTTTCCTCATGGGTTCACTGGCTGTGATTGACAATAGTGGGAGCCAATGACTCCCACTGCTGTCTCAGCCAATGAGGAGGCAGAGACCCCAAAGAGCCGCTTCTCTGATGCACATCGCTGGATCGAAATGGGGCTCAGGTGAGTATTAGGGGGGGCTGCTGCACACAGAAGGTTTTTTATCTACATGCATTGCAGGAAGGTAAAAAACCTTGAGCCTTTACCTCCAATTTAAATTGGTTGTAAAGGTTGAAGGTATTTATGCCTTAAGGTAAAATACCTTCTGTGTGTATCCCCAGCCCCTCTAATGCCGCGTACACACGAAGGGACAATCCCGCGGGATTGTCCGCTGGACTAAGTCCGCCGGCAAAAGTCCGCACGTGTGTACGCGGCATTATACTTACCTGAGCCTGTACTTGACCCAGATGATCTCTTAGCTCTCTCCCTCCTCAAAGGGCAGACTGATAGCAATGGGAGCCAGTGGCTCCTGCTGCTCTCAGTCAAATCCTGTGAGAAGGGAGCAGGGGGTGGGGCTGAGACACAGTGCATGTTTCAATAGATGCAGACAGGGAAGCTTGGGAGCAAGCCTGCATGAGTGTCCCGAAAACATGGCTTTCGACCCAGGGGCGGACTGACAACTCATGGGGCCCCCAGGCAATAGGAGATTATGGGGCCCCCAGGCAATCAGAGATTATGGGGCCACACAGTATACACACACACACACAGTATACAATCACACAGTATACACAGACATGTTTCTATTGCCTGAGAAGGTACTGGAGAGGTGGGGCAGCTATAATCTCGGGATATTTAGACCAAAAGGATGTCGGTAAGGGACATTTCAGAGACAGATGTAAAAAAAACACAGATTTTTACATACTGTCCCTGGTTTTACTGAGGCTGGCAACCCTGATGGGGCCCCCTAGTGGCCCGGGGCCCTCGGGCAGTGCCCGAGTGGCCGAATGGTCAGTCCGCCCCTGTTTCGACCCTTGATTGGGGGGGGAGCTAGAGGCACCCGGGAGGGATATTGAGAAGAGGAGGTGCAGTGCTGATCTGTGCAAAACTATTGCACAGAGCAGGTAATTATAATATGTTTGTTATTTTATTATAAGAAAAAAAACAAAAAGCTTAGGTTTACAATCTAATAAGACCAGAACAAGGTCAAATCCATTTGGACGTGCTGAGTTACTCCACTTTACTACTAGGCATGGCTAGGCAATAACTGTCAATGATCCGGTGACCTCTGACTGCCTGACGCTCTGACTGCCTGACCCCCCAGCTTAAATTACTGAAGAAAGAAAAAAAAGCAGAGACCTTCAAATGTCATATGGTTTGGGTAACTCACATGCAAAAAGCATGAGGACCCAAGGAACCGCACATTTTGTGGAACATAACTAAGGTATGGGAGGAGGTGAGCACTCTTCCCAACTGCCAACAATCAGGAGGGGCAAACCCATATGAGGAATAGAGGTAGAGAAAGATGAATGATTTGTAGCTCAGATTTGCTTTATTTGATCATTGTATCTCAACCAATTAGCTGTCAATGAACAGGTTAACTCTAATTTCTTGGCACTCATGCTAAAGTGTTACCCATTGGGCAAAGTAAATAAAGCCAAATAAGGTCTAAGCTCTCACACTTTAAATGACAATTATGCGGTCATGCAACACTGTATCCAAATGAAATTGTTATCATTTTATCAGCTTTCTTTTGGTAGTATTTAATCACCACTGCATTATTTTTTTTTAATAAACAATCATATTTTGTTATACATTTTTTTTTCCTTCATTGATCAGCACTGAGGAGGTGGCACTGATGGACACTGATAGGCTGCACTGATGGGCACTGACGATGCGGCACTGATAGGTATCACTGATGGGCACTGATTGGCAGCACTGATGGGAACTGATAGGTGGCACTGGTGGGCACTTATTAGCAGTACTGATGGGCACTGATAGATCGCACTGTTGGGCACGGATTTGCAGCAATGGAAGGCCCTAATTAGCAGCACTGGTTGACACTTAGGGGACCGATGTCCCTCTAACAGAAGCCGGTTACCGGTTTTATTCTTTTCTTCACACTAACCTTCTTCCGATTACTTCCGCTTTATTCTTTTCTTTACGTGATCAGCTGTCATTTGGCTGACTAGGATTTATTCACACAAGATTAAAAACACTCACAAGATTAAAAATGGGAAAAGGCTTTGCATCTATGAGGGCAGCTGAAACTCGTTCAGTCCTGCAGGGGCCGCCTGAGATCTGGAATGCTAGAGGTGATGGAAGAGATGGGGCATGGAGGTCCTCTAAGCTCCAGGAAGTCTACCCTGACCAGCATGGAATGCACAGCGGATATGATGTCACCAGGAGGAGGAGCAGAGATGGCTGGAAAGGGTGGGGCTAGGCCACGCACTTGGAGCTTCCTGCTCCTTCAGAAGAGCATACTGCTCATATGCAGAGATTAAAATAAAAAAATACGGAGTGCTAGAAACCCAGCTAGTGCAATATGGAAATAGTTCCAAGGTCCAGGTGTGCCAGTAGGCAAAGTTAATTTACTGCTCAGACCAGACCAGTGTTTAGGGGTTCTGGTCTGTATCAGTGTGGACAGCTAGCTGTAGAGAGCAGAAGCGACTCTGTGGATATGGGTGAGAGAAAGGATCGGCGCCACTCTGAGTGCAGTATGTCAGCTAACATTCAATGTTTAATAAAAGTAAGATCAACTCACATTTTGGTGAGATATAATGTGCATGGCATAAGTAGCTTGGGCTCCTGTAGTCCAGCTGGGCAGCGGTGGTAGTTAGCAGTTCCTGGCGGCTCCGGTGGTTCCCGAGGCTCCGAGGCTGAAGGCGGTCACACAACAAGGTGGAGGCGGCACAGTGGTATAGTGGTTAGCACTCTCACCTAGCAGTAAGAAGGATCACTGGTTCAAATCCCAACCACGACACTACCTGCCTGGAGTTTGCATGTTATTCCTGTGCCTGTGTGGGTTTCCTCCGGGTACTCCGGTTTCCTCACACACTCCAAAGACATGCAGGTAGGTTAATTGGCTTCTGTCCAGAAATTGGCCCTAGAATATGCATGTGGACCTTGGATTGTGGGCTCCTTGAGGGTAGGGACCAATGTGAGTGTGCAATGTACAGGGATAGGGACAATTGTGGACACTCACTTAGGTTGAACTGGATGGACTGGTGTCTTTATTCAACCTTACTAACTATGTAACAAGCATGTCAGCAGTGATGGATGGGAGGTGTGGTCAAGCTCATGTTTGGAGCATGTGTGCTCCTTTATCAGGCACATGCTCTGAATGTAAGCTCGACCACGCCTCCTATCCATCACCGCTGACATGCTTGTTGTGTGACTGTCTTCAGCCTCGGGAACCACCAGAGGCCACTGGGAACTGCTGACCACCACTGCTGCCCAGCTGGACCACAGGAGCCCAAGCTACTTATGCCATGCACATTATATCTCACTAAAATGTGAGTTTATCTTACTTTTATTAAACATTCATTTTTAACTGACATACTGCACTCAGGGTGGCGCCGCTCCTCTCTCTCTCTTACTGCTCATATGCGCCTATGGGTGGCATAGGTTGTTGTGCAGAGAACGCACTCGATGTACGCTCCCAGCACAAAGACTGAGCTGTCAAAGAAAGAGATTTGTTTATACTAAGGATCAGGAACCGGTGGGACTGGCTCCTGATCATGTGACCACTGTGACCGCCAATCACAGTGGTGACATGATTAGGCAGACCTTACCCTCCCCTGGGTATAGTAGCCCAGTTAAAAGGATGCAGGAAAGGGGTTAAAGACCGATTATTCTGGTTTCTGTATAAACCCAGCTTTGACTGGTTCTCTTTAAACTCAACATCTGCTGTGTTCAGTAAAACCGTGGCAGGTTTCAACCAACAGTTCTGTATTTATCACTTTTAATAACAATCTGAAGCAACCTGCGTGCTCTTTAAAAGTAAGTCTGCGTTTTTCAATCTTGTGCTAAGTACCGCTGTATCGAGAATATCTCACTGACAGCTCCCACAGTATGTTAAAAATACGGCACGCTAAGTAAAATACTGTAAATCCTCAAAACCCTAGTATTTTATATAATGTCACATGCTAGAATATCTTCTTCCTGTGCTAGTGATCCGGTGTCATAAAATTTATGTCGGAGGTAAATTCATATTCTCTGGCGCTGATTCTCCTAATAACCTGCACTGCAAACTTTTATTTTAAATCAAAGCTGCTGTTTTCAGTGCAGATGACTGTTGCCATTGGTACTTTAAATCACCGCGCTCTGGCTTAACAACCCTTAAAATTAAAAAATGTCTTTTGGAATAAGTTCGATGGCCGAGATGCTCGTCTACAAAATTACTTTAGGAACCTCTATATCATCTGGCAGGAACCTACCGGAGTCGCCATCAGAACAGAATGTATCAAAGGACTGCAGAAAACATCTGTGCATGGTTTACTCGAAGAGTAAAAAGGGGAAAGTCTGCTATTCCTTCGAAAACCACAGGTTTCAATTTGAAATAAAGCAATGCGCCTGTATTGAGTGATTCTAATATCCAGATGTGTTCTCGCTGACAGTTAAACATTCCGTCATGGAACACTTTACAAATGAGTCATGTGACACAAGGTAAATGAATACCCTCCGCATAGGAGTTTCATTCTGCAGGCAGCATTGGGACCACAGCCAGAGAAGGACGTGTTACTGCAATGGGGCCCAGTGCTTTTGGTACATAATGGCTCATCCAGGCAGAAATAACAAAAGGCTATTAAATTAGCATACACTTTAACCACTACAATACTGTGCACTTTCGCCCCCTTCCTTCCCAGACCAATTTTCAGCTTTCAGCGCTCTCGCTCTTTCAATGACAATTGCGCGGTCATGCAATGCTGTACCCAAATTACATTTTTATCATTTTGTTCGCACAAATAGAGCTTTAGTTTGGTGGTGTTTATTCACTACTCCGTTTTTAATTTTTTGCGATATAAGCGAAAAAATAGCGGAAATTTTGAAAAAAATATATATTTTCTCCTTTCTTTTTTAAAAGAAATCCAATAAAATCAAATTTTGTCATAAATTTAAGCCAAAATGTATTCTGCTACATGTTTTTAGTAAAAAAAATTCCGTTAAGTGTATAATAATTGGTTGGCGTGATCACGGACATATGTACGCAAATGATCATGTACAGATGTGTGCAGGTGATCACGGACATATGTGTGCAGATAATCATTGGCACATGTGATTTTACTGGGACATATGTGGGGGACATGTGTTTTTATTATTTGGGGACATGTGTTTTTATTTGGGGACATGTGTGTTTTGGGGACATGTATGTTTTGGGGACATGTGTGTTTTACTGTGTTTTTTGACACTAGACTGGTGATCAGTGAGTAAAAAAACAGCTCATACTCACTGATCACCAGCCGGCTGCAGCGATCTGCTCTCCTCTTCTCACCGACGACTTCCGTGTGAGGAGAGGAGAGCCGATTGCCTAGCAACCGGCTGTTGGCTGTGATTGGACACGGCCGTCATGTAATCAGGAGGGCCAATCACAGCGCCCTCCTGCCGATCCGAGATGCGCCGTGTCCGGGTGACACAGCGGCATCAGGATCGCGCCGCTGTGCGGGCACGCGCGCGCGCGATCCCGTTACTTCTGAAGGCCGGGTGGGAAGTGGTTAAAGTAACTTTGTGCTTTACCTTAATGGAGGTTCACGTAAAGTGTATTTAAACCCAAGAAAAAAAATGTATAATATGTTGCAGCTTAACCAGCCACCGCAGTTGTACTGCGGCAACATGGCTCGGCTGCGCGAATCGCCGTTACGTTACGTCGCTCCCTCTGGTGGCCACTAGGGGCACGCGCGCATGCCCACAGCACGCCCCCGGAGCCGATGCGAGTACCCGGTGGTCTAGATGACCGCCGGGCTCCCGCGATCGCTCGTAACACGGCGAGAACCGGTAAACACAGAAATCCCGGTTCTCAGTGGGGAGAAGTGACAGAGTGTCTGTTCATACAAAGTATGAACAGCGATCTGTCATCTCCCCTAGACAGTCCCCTCCGCCCTTCAGTTAGAACACACACTAAGGAACACAATTGACCCCTTGATCGCCCACTAGTGTTAACCCCTTCACTGCCAGTGACATTTTTACAGTAATCAATGCATTTTTATAGCACTGATCGCTGTATTAATGCCAATGGTCCCAAGAATGTGTCAGAATTGTCCGATGTGTCCGCCATAATGTCGCAGTCACGATAAAAATCGTAATTAGATATAGAAAAGTGCGGCGCTCATAGAACACGAAAATAATAATCGTAATCTAAAAATATCAGTACTAGATTTGTGATATGATATCCCAAATAAATAGTAAAAATATGTGTGTGTCACTTGGAGTAGTGAACAAACAAATGTGATACACAAAATTAATTATCAATCAAGGAAATATATATATGAAAAGAATTAATGAACCTACTAATCACATAATCGCATAATCACATATACAATGAATATGACAATGAAAAGAAAATCTTAAGTAAATATCACCATACGTGCTGACCAATATGGCAATATGTGTTATAAATGGTGATCTAAGCAAAAAACATCACCCAATAGTGACATAAAGTTCAACAGGTGACTTGGTGCAAGTTGTCTGTTGTAGTCCACTACCTCTTGGGAATACGCTTACCAGATAGCGTGAACTCAGATACGATAAAAATCGTAGATCGCCGCCATTACTAGTAAAAAATAATAATAATAATAATAAAAATGCTATAAATCTATCCCCTATTTTGTAGATACTATAACTTTTGCGCAAACCAATCAATATACGCTTATTGCGATTTTTTTTACCAAAAATATGTAGAATACATATCGGCCTAAACTGAGGAAAAAAATTGTTTTTTTATATATTTTTGGGGGATATTTATTATAGCAAAAAGTATAAATAATGCGTTTATTTCAAAACTGATGCTTTTTTTTGTTTATAGCGCAAAAAATAAAAACCGCAGAGGTGATCAAATACCACCTAAAAGAAAGCTCTATTTGTGGGAAAAAAGGACGTCAATTTGGTTTGGGTGCAACTTTGCACGACGGCGCAATTGTTAAAGCGAAGCAGTGCCGAATCGCAAACATTGTTCTGGTCAGGAAGGGGGTAAAATCTTCCGGGGCTGAAGCGGTTAAAAGAGAAGTAGGGTCCAGATTCAGCCGAGTCGATGGATGTCACTCAGCCAATCCAGACTGTGAAGGGATCTAGACTTTAATGTCAGGATCCACCCAGATGACTGAACAGGTAGCTGGCTCAGCCTCTCAGCATGCCACTGACAGGGGCAGAGCAGCAACCCACACTTCTTTTAACAGTCTTTAGTTGTGCTGTTGCGTTAGTTTCCTTTTCAAGCTTTCCTCCTTTATTTTTATCTGATGATCCTGCCAGTAACACACATTCTGTCCTAAAGTGACAATGCTCACTTCCTGTACTCTATTTATGGAGTAGCAGCCCTTGGCTGAAAGATACAAAATGTTGGGGCTTCACAGGGTCCTTTTCTCAAGGCAACATAGGCAGCACCCTTGCTTGTTCCCTCCTGATTTAGGTTTCCCTCTCTTCTCACCTCCATAACATGGGGGGAGGTATTCTGTAGTTCACAGTAATGAACTTGGAAGGGCTGATAACCATTCTTAAGATTTTGGTGCAGCACAGGCAGAGACATGGGAAGTTTTAGGCTCCCTGGATTTCTGGCAGGAGCAAGGGGTGTTTGTGTGCACCCATTGGACATATATGACAATGGTATGTTTAACAGACGAAAAAAGCAAAAAGAATATTGTAAAGCACCATACACGATCGGACTTTCCGACAACAATACCGTGGTATTTTGTTCAAAGGGTGTTGGCTCCAACTTGTCTTGCATACACACCGTCACACAAATATTGGCTAACAGTTACGAACGTAGTGGCGTACAAGACACGGCGAGCCGATAAAAAGGAAGTTTAATAGTCATGTGATATCTCCATTATGAAAGCTAGTTTTACAAGACCGTGCGCTTCTGTCTCGTCCTTGATTCCGAGCATGCGTGTTTTTACTGTGGACTTTTGTCCGACGGACTCGTGTACACACGATCTGAAAGTCCGACTACACACATTTGTTGGTGGAAAATTTGAGAACATGCTAGCCGACATTTGTTGGCGGAAAGTCTGACAACAATTGTCCAATGGAGCATACAGAGTCTGTGGAGCCATTTGAGAACTAAAATGTCAAATTGGTCAGAAAAATGTATCTGAACATGGATTGAGCAAGTCACACAACACAATCAAGAGCTAATAAACCTTTCAAAGGGGGAGTGGCTAGATTGATCCATATTACACTGGTAAATTAAAAATGTTTCCTATTTCTGTAAATTGATTATTGCATTTGTAGCACTAACCCCCGAAGGAGTTGCTGGTTTGATTTTGGGCTTACCGTTACCTCCCTTGCTTGAGTCTCCGTCTTGAAGGTCCCGTTGAAGATGGCCCAAAGAATGTTGAAACTGACACTGAATCCTCTTTTGGGTTATTTTTTTAGAATATAGACAAAGTCTCTCAATAAATGGTAGAGGGTTAGGGGTGAGTTCAGGCACTTGATAATTGCGGGGTGGAGGTATTAGAAGAATCCAGAGGATAGAACCATTCCCCAGACTGGATCTAGCAACCCCCGTTTAGGCCTCTCTTACTTGGCCTAGCAGCCGGTGGGATGCTCGGTAAAGTCTCTGCCACAGACTTATTCATTACACTTGAGCGTTACTGAGGGGTTTGGATGAATTTAAAGAACTGCCATACGGTACCAGTCTCTCTCAGCCGGTCCAGCGATACCGTATGGGTGTTGATCCAGGTTGCGTCCTCCAACCGAGTTTCCAGGCTTCTCCAGAGATACCAGTCGTGCGCTCGGTCCTCCCTTGGAAAAAGTCCTCCCCTGGATCCTCCAGTTTCTGGGCCTCCCTTACAGGTGAGACAGCACCGGACCATCCCTGGATCAATAGGCCCCCCAACTCTACTCCGGGCCCATCCCCTCAGTTGCGTAGGGCAACCTTATTTTGAAAAAAACAATAGCGCCTGCTCGCCAGGAGCCAGCGCTACACTTTGTTTTGCCAAAAATGCCCATTACTTTTGTTATAATATGCAAAGGAAGCTTTTAACTATTAAATGAAGGTGGCTGGATGCCCAAGGTTCTATTCGCACCCAGATGGGTTGTTTTTATATTTAAATATAATCATCAGACATTGAGAACCCTTGCCTTATAGCCCTGAGTTGAAATATCACCAGGGACACTATCTGCATGGAGTTTGTGTGGGTGTCCAGTTTACTCCAACAACTTTAAAACACATCAATAAGTCAATTATCTTCCTTTCCATTTGGTCATAGTTAATGTGTGACTGTGGACATTAGATAATGAGCTTCTTTGCCAACAAAAATGGTTTTATAGATCATGTAAAGTGCTGTACAACCTGCTTATTGGGCATTGATATTTGATGGTTGTTGGACATACCTACATATTCTTACCACAAAATGTCCATTATTTTAAATCGTTGGCTGTGACATTCACAGTCATATTGCACAAGCATGCATCTACGCAAATAGCTGCCACCCCCAATTTCCTGGGGAAATAGTATCTTCTGTCCAGGCAAGGCCAGCCCGTTTACCTTTTCCCATAAGATCTTTCAGCTTCAGGCAGTGGCGTCGCTAGGGGGTGGCTTTTGGGGCTATAGCCCAGAATCTGGGGCCCATAGCCTCAAGTCTCTGCAGGGGTCCCCAAGGGGAAGGGTGCTCTCTGGGCACCCTGATTTAAGGGGGGGGGCTCTCTGGGGACCCTAATGTAAGTGGGGGGCTCTCTGGAAACCCTGATGTTAGTGTGGGGCTCTCTTGAGACCCTGATGTAAGGGGGGCTCTCTTGAGACCCTGATGTAAGGGGGGGGCTCTCTGGGGACCCTGATGTAAGGGGGGCTCTCTGGGAACCCTGATGTAAGTGGGGGGCTCTCTGGAAACCCTGATGTTAGTGGGGGGCTCTCTTGAGACCCTGATGTAAGGGGGGGCTCTCTTGAGACCCTGATGTAAGGGGGGGCTCTCTTGAGACCCTGATGTAAGTGGGGGGCTCTCTTGAGACCCTGATGTAAGGGGGGCTCTCTGGGGACCCTGATGTAAGGGGGGGCTCTCTGGGAACCCTGATGTAAGTGGGGGGCTCTCTGGAAACCATGATGTTAGTGTGGGGCTCTCTTGAGACCCTGATGTAAGGGGGGCTCTTTTGAGACCCTGATGTAAGGGGGGGGCTCTCTGGGGACCCTAATGTAAGGGGGGCTCTCTGGGAACCCTGATGTAAGGGGGGCTCTCTTGAAACCCTGATGTAAGTGGGGGGCTCTCTGGGAACCATGATGTAAGTGGGGGGCTCTCTTGAGACCCTGATGTAAGGGGGGGCTCTCTGGGGACCCTGATGTAAGTGGGGGCTCTCTTGAGACCCTGATGTAAGAGGGGGCTCTCTTGAGACCCTGATGTAAGTGGGGGGTTCTCTGGGAACCCTGATGTAAGTGGGGGGCTCTCTTGAGACCCTGATGTAAGGGGGGGCTCTCTTGAGACCCCGATGTAAGGGGGGCTCTCTGGGGATATATACACACACACACACATATAACTGTATATACATGTGTATGCCCGCCCAAGTTTATGACTTTCTTTACTACGCTGCTATGGGCTCTAGCCCCAGATCTTTTGTAGACCTAGCAAGGCCTCTATACTGTCCGTAAACATCATGATCATAGCCTGAGCCTTCCAAAAGTGGTAGTATTAGGTGAGGGTTATAGAACTTCTATGGATATTTTAAAACAGCAATGAAAGGTAAAAACAAAAGATCTTTGTTCTTTTGATGAAATCATTACAAACATTTAGGTGTTCACAAGCTCATCATGTGTGTAGTGAAATGACAGTCTCCTCAGAGCGATCTACCGTTTTGGACATGTTTCATTAAAGTGTTAGTCTCGATATTACAGATCAAAGCAATCCCGAGAGAGCTCAGTGACCCCCACTAATTGACTAGAACTCTGAGCTCTGATGGTGCTAGTGCCCGTCTCTATGCTGACAATACGGAGATCGTTTCTTCTCCAAGAAGTCTTCTATCAAAATGGCATTTTGCCGTAGTCCGGTTTCTGCACAACTAGAACAGCTGGGGACTTGGCCCGTTCCTGGCGGACTGATTAGAGTTTTTGAACATGTAACTTTTCTGAGATCAAGAAAAAAAATATATACATGATACTTTTGAACAATTTTGACATTTTGCTTTACCCTTTAAAACACTTGGGAACACCTTGCACATTAGATATATCAGCATTAAAAGTGTCAGGAACGATACCAAGTCCCATCATTCAAACCTGGCACTGAAAAGAGATGGAAAATGTAGCAGAAAAAGCATTTTAACACCGTGACTTATTGAAATTGTTGTCAGACGAAATGCCACGTTCTGGAACTGGTCAAGAACAATGTCAGCGTGTTATACTTAAAAGTAGTATAGGATGTCGATATAAATTGTACTTTGTAAAATGGATAACAGAGTTTCAGGAATCTGATGTATCCTTTTTTTTAAAGTTACACTAACCACCATTCCCTTTTTTTGCCAATTTCCGAACATTGTAGGTTCCCTGGACAACATTTGGCCTACACCACTCTACTAGTCCTTAACCACTTGAAGATTTTAGACATAGGAGAGGGTAGAAATCCTAAAAAAACTTCAACAACGTTTCTAGGACATATTACAGTATATACTTGAGTATAAGCCAACCCGAATATAAGCCGAGGCACCTAATTTTACCACAAAAAAATGGGAAAACGTATTGACTCGAGTATTAGCCTAGGGTGAGAAATGCGCAGCTACTGTAGGTGGAAAAGAGGGTCAACAATGCCCATTTGCAGCCTCACTGTGCCCATTTGCAGCCTCACTGGGTCCATTTGCAGCCTCACTGGGTCCATTTGCAGCCTCACTGTGCCCATTTGCAGCCATAGGTCCCCAAACTTGGTAGTTAAGGGTTCCTAGATGCCCCCTAGCTGCAGCCAAAATTTGGGGTCTCTGGACCCAAAGGGTCCCGAAATGACATTGCTGCAGATGGACACAGTTGACCGACTTTGGGGCCCTGTATCTTGGGGCCACTTGGTGATAGGAACCCCCAATTTGGATATGTTGTGGTGTCGGTTCCACTTGGTTTGCTAGTCCCTAGTCCCGAGTGGCCCAGAGATATGGGGCCCCAAAGTCGGGTCGGAAAATGTGATTCTGCAGAAAAGTGCTTGACTCAAGTATAAGCCGAGGGGGGCACGTTCAGCACAAAAAAAAATGTGCTGAAAAACTCAGCTTATACTCGAGTATATACAGTACTTGTGTTCAGCTTATTTTCCCCTGTCGCCGCCCCCCCCACCCCCTTTACCGCTATTATCAGAAATTACCTATATTGCTATGTACACTATATTACCAAATGTATTGGGACACCTGCCTTTACACACACATGAACTTTAATAGCATTCCAGTTTTAGTCTGTAGGGTTCAATATTGAGTTGAGTTCAATATTGAGTTGGCCCACCCTTTGTTTCTATAAGAGCTTCAACTCTTCTGGGAAGGCTGTCTGCAAGGTTTAGGAGTGTGCCTATGAGAATGTTTGATAATTTTTCCAGAAGCGCATTTGTGAGGTCAGGCACTGATGTTGTACGAGAAGGCCTGGCTCGGAGTCTCTACTCTAATTCATCCCAAAAGTGTTCTATTGGGTTGAGGTCAGGACTCTGTGCAGGCCAGCCAAGTTCCTCCACCCCAAACTCGCTCATCCATGTCTTTATGGACCTTGCTTTGTGTACTGGTACGCAGTCATGTTGGAACATGAAGGGGTCATTCCCAAACTGTTCCCACAAAGTTGGGAGCATGAAATTGTCCAAAATGTCTTAGTATGCCGACGCCTTTAAAGTTCCCTTCACTGGGGCCTAGCTCAACCCCTGAAAAACAACCCCACACTATAATCCCCCCTCCACTAAATAATTTGGACCAGAGCACAAAGCAAGGTTCATAAAGACATGGATGACTAAGTTTGGGTGGAGGAATTTGACTGGCCTGCACAGAGTCGTGACCTCAAACCAATATCTTTGAGCATCTTTGGGATGAATTAGAGCAGAGACTACGAGCCAGGCCTTCTTGTCAAACATCAGTGTCTGACCTCATAAATGTGCTTCTGGAAGAATGGTCAAACATTCCTAAACCTTGTGGACAACCTTCCCAGAAGAGTTAAAACTGTTATAGCGGCAAAGGGTGGGCCAAGTCAATATTGAACCCTACGGACTAAGACTGGGATGCTATTAAAGTTCATGTGCGTGTAAAGTCAGGTGTCCCAATACTGGTAATATAGTGTATTTTACAGCATGTGGCCATTCCTACGTAAAGTGACACCCCATTCCACTCCATAAGTTATCAGTTTTTGCTAGTTTCTATAGATGATGAAGAAGTTTTCTATACGCAACTAGTTTTCTTAATTTTACTTCAGATTCTTCAACCAACTATTCAATCAACTCTTCGGTGTCTTCTGCTATAAAAATAAAAGCATTTCTTTAACCACCTGATTACTTTGCACTTAAACCCCCCTCGTGACCAGACCAATTTTCAGCTTTTGGCGCTGACGCACTTGGAATGACAATTGCGCGGTCATACAACACTGTACCCAAATGAAATTTTTATCATTTTTTTCCCACAAATAGAGCTTTCTTTTGGTGGTATTTAATCACAGCTGGGGTTTTTATTTTTTGCTAAACAAACAAAAAAAAATGGAAAATTAAAAAAAAAAAAAAAATCATGTTTAATAGTTTGTTATAAAATTTTGCAAACAGGTAATTTTTCTGCTTCATTGATATGCGCTGATGAGGCGGCACGGGTGGGCACTGATAGGCTGCACTGGTGGGCACTGATAGGCTGCACTGGTGGGGACAGATAAGTCGGTACTGATGGGGACAGCAAAGATGGCACTGATGGGCACTGATGGGCACGGATGGGTGGCACGGATGGGTGGCACGGATGGGTGGCATGAATGGGTAGCACGGATGGGTGGCACCGATGGGCACTGATGGATGACACTGATGGGTGGCACTGATGGGTGGCACTGATGGGTAGCACTGATGGGCACTGTGATGACACTGATGGGCACTGATGGGCACTGATGGTGGCACTGATGGGCACTGATGGGCACTGGTAGGTGACACAGATGAGCACTGGTAGGTGACACAGATGAGCACTGGCAGGTGACACTGATGTGCAGCACTGGCACTGTGGGCACTGAGAGATGGCACTGTGGGCACTGAGAGATGGCAGTGTGGGCACTGGTAGGGGCACTTTAATGGGGCAAACATGGGCACAATATATTGGGCACATCGCTGGGCACATTGCAGTGAGAGGGACTGATGTCCCTCTCACTGCCGCCGGTGATCGGCTTTTTTTTTTTTCTCCTCGCGCTGTCAGCGCAAGGAGGAAAAAAAGCCGATTACCGGCTCTGTTAGTATCACATGATCAGCTGTCATTGGCTGACAGCTGATCACGTGGTAAGGGGTCGGGATCGACCCCTTACTCGGATCTGTGATCCATCGAGTCTCACAGACTCGCTGATCACAGAGCGCGCCGCGCGCGCCCTTCAGGGGGCGCGCAGGCAGCTCGTGCACAATAGATCCGCGCTGTAGCCGTCATTTGGCTATAGCGCGGGTCTATAGTGGTTAAAGCAATGAAAAATGATCCATTAATGAATTATGGGTGAATGATTGAAAAGTCCGCCCCCTCCATTCATAGAATCTGTAGTGTCAGCTTCTATGAGTGGATGAAGGGGGGCAGAATAATCAGGCATAGCTGGACACTCTTGATGAGAGCCTGTGACAGCTCACACAGTTCTTTTAACCGGTTCCCGACCGGCGCACGACGATATACGTCGGCAGAATGGCACGGACAGGCAGGAGGGCATATATATAAGTCCCTCCTTTAAGCCGTCCGTACCATCGGGAGCGCGCCGGGAGCGGGTCGCGGGTCCCGCAGACTCGATCGCCGCGGGGACACCCGCGATCGTCTCACGGGAAGGCAGAACGGGGAGATGCGGAAATAGACAGCATCTCCCCGTTCTGCCTAGCAACTAGTGACGCCGATCTCTGCTCCCTGTGATTGGAGCAGAGATCAGCATTCACTAGCTGACAGCCACGCCCCCCCCCCCACAGTAAGAAACACACCCCTAGGCATACTTAACTCCTACACTGCCCCCTTGTGGTTAACCCCTTCACTGCCAGTGTCATTTATACAGGAATCAATGCATTTAAATAGCATTGATTGCTGTATAAATGACAATGGTCCCAAAAATGTGTCAAAAACGTCCGATGTGTCCGCCATAATGTCGCAGTCACAATAAAAATCGCTGATCGCCGCCATTACTAATAAAAAAAAATTATTAATAAAAATGCTATAAAACTATCCCCTATCTTGTAAACGCTATAACTTCTGCGCAAACCAATCAATAATCGCTTATTGCGATTTTTTTTACCAAAAATATGTAGGAGAATACGTATCGGCCTAAACTGAGGAAAAAAAAATATTTTTATATATTTTTGGGGGATATTTAAAAAAATATTATAGATATATTAAAAAATAATGCGTTTTTTTTTTTCAAAATTGTCGCTCTTTTTTGTTTATAGCGCAAAAAATAAAAACCGCAGGGGCAATCAAATACCACCAAAAGAAAGCTCAATTTGTGGGAAAAAAAGGACTTCAATTTTGTTTGGGAGCCACGTCGCACGACCGCCCAATTGTCAGTTAAAGCGAAGCAGTGCCGAATCGCAAAAAGGGGCCTGGTCCTTTGGCTGCAAATTGGTCCGGTCTGAAAGTGGTTAATCACTGCTACTCCAGAAAATGAAGGCGGTTGGGATTGGATGAGGGGGGGTACAAAATGGAGGAAGATTTCACCTAAGAGAAGAGGCGTCAGCACAAGGGACACATCCTACATACTTTAAGTTATGCCCCTTGTGATGATTTCTGTGTTTTTTATTTTGACTGCAATAAAGTGATACAAAAGCTTTTAAAGTAAAAAATAGGTTTACATGCTCTGTGCAACCTTGCTGCACATAGTGGTCCCTTATCTCTTCTATAGCAGTCCCCCCCACTGGTGTTGTACACATCTTCCTTCTGTGGGTGCCTCCATAGCAAGCCAGCTACTGAGTGAGCACCCATGTGAGCACAAACCTAAGCTGATCTGTGTGTGTCCACAGACACACGCAGCGTGTTTTGGCCACGCCTCTGCTCCCTCTTCACAGGCTCCCACTGCTGCCTGTGTCTCCTGCGATAAGGTAGAAGAGCTGCAGCTATGACTGTGCTGGATTGATCAGAGGAGACAGGAAAGCAATCCATAGATGAGTCCATTTTCTTTCCTGCAACCACAGGTTGAAACTATGTTGAGGGGGGAATCCCTCCCCCAGCGCTATGGTGTTCTGCTGGCAGGGAAACTTTCCTGCCAGACCAGCTGGCGCTGATCTGAGGCCGATTTGAGAGGGCTTCCCTTGCAGCTAAGTGCCAATCACCCCTGAAGGTGAGAACAGGGAGTTCTAGGCTCAAAGATGCACGGGTGCTGTTTAGGTAGATCTCCTGGAAGCTGCTTGCAGTCCAATGGAACTGGATAGCTGCCAGCTGGTCTGTCAGGACAGATAGTAGCCCCTGGAAATGTAATGGAACCAGGGCAGCGATTACAGGCAAGGTGGCACCCAAGCAGAGCCGATCGGCCCTATAGGCACACTATGCAAGCTGCTTAGGGCCCCGCCGCTGTGGGGGGGGCCCCCCCAAGACCCAGCATCCCACCCTTCACCTCTGGCTGGCCGTTTAGAGTGCAGTGAGGAGAGGTGGGAGGAGGTGGAAGGCGGCGATCGGCAGCTCTATGGGGCCTGAGTGGGCGGCGGGATCTCCCTGGGGTTTTTAGTACTCAGTTTATACAGTGGAGAGGAGAAGGGAGGGGCCTCTGACCCAGGCAGGTATCAGTTTCACTTTCACTCTGCTTGAACACTATTGCTGATGCCCGGGTCAGAGGCCCCTCCCCTCTCTGCTGTATACATTCGGAGATAGAACTACTAGCCCCAGGGAGATCCCCCTGCCTGTGGACACCATATAGCTGCCGATCGCCGCCTCCCACCTCCACCAGCCAGGTACAGGGGAACCTCTGCAAGGGGGGGAGTCAGCTGTTTGGGGGCCCAAATGTAAGAGGGGGGGCCCTCTGGGGACACTAATGCAAGGACGGGGCCCTCTGGGGACACTAATGCAAGGACGGGGCCCTCTGGGGACACTAATGCAAGGACGGGGCCCTCTGGGGACACTAATGCAAGGACGGGGCCCTCTGGGGACACTAATGTAAGGGCGGGGCCCTCTGGGGACACTAATGTAAGGACGGGCCCTCTGGGGACACTAATGTAAGGACGGGGCCCTCTGGGGACACTAATGTAAGGAGGGGCTCTCTGGGGACCCTGTGTAAGGAGGGGCTCTCTGGGGACCCTGTGTAAGGAGGGGCGCTCTGGGGACCCTGTGTAAGGAGGGGCGCTCTGGGGACCCTGTGTAAGGAGGGGCTCTCTGGGGACCCTGTGTAAGGAGGGGCTCTCTGGGGACCCTATGTAAGGGGGGAGGCTCTCTGGGGACCCTGATGTAAGGGGGAGGCTCTCTGGGACCCTGATGTAAGGGGGGAGGCTCTCTGGGGACCCTGATGTAAGGGGGGAGGCTCTCTGGGGACCCTGATGTAAGGGGGAGGATCTCTGGGGACCCTAATGTAGGGGGAGGATCTCTGGGGGCTCTCTGAGGACCCTGATGTAAGGGGGGCTCTCTGAGGACCCTGATGTAAGGGGGGCTCTCTGAGGACCCTGATGTAAGGGGGGCTCTCTGAGGACCTCATTCTGTTCTATATTGTTGTACTTATTATTTGACAGTTTTTTTTTAAAGAAGGGAGGATTGTTTTGGGAGCACTGAAGTGTCAGGTGTGACTGTGTGGCAATGGCAAATGGTTTGCATAGCTCACGGCATCACAGGTCAAGTAGAGGGCCCCTTAGCAGAATTTTGCTTAGGGCCCCAGGGAGGTCAGGATCGGCACTGCACCCAAGGAAGAAGCAGAATCAGGCTGGCAGGGCCGAACTAAATAAGCGTAGTCAGGATGGGAGCCAAAGTCATACACAGGAAGGAAAGCCAGGGAGAAGGCAGATGCGTGGTCAAGAACAGAGCTGAGGTCTTTCACAGGGAGTCATGCACTATAGAGCAAGAGAAGCAGAGTCTTAAGAGCAAGCTGGGGTCAAAACCAGGGATCAGAGGCAAGCTGATTCGGTAAAGCTATGTACACACGATAGGATTTTCCAACAACAAAACCGTGGATTTTTTCCGAAGGATGTTGGCTCAAACTTGTCTTGCATACACACGGTCACACAAATGTTGTCGGAAATAACGAACGTCAAGAACGCGTGACGTACAACACGTACGACGAGCTGAAAAAAAATTGTTTCAATAGCCAGTGCGGCTCTTCTGCTTGATTCCGAGCATGCGTGGACTTTTGTGCGTGGGAATTGTGTACACACGATCGGAATTTCCGACAACAAGTCTTGTTGGCGGAAAATTTGAGAACCTGTTCTTAAACATTTGATGGTGTAAATTCCGACAACAAATGTTCAATAGAGCATACACACGGTCAGACTTTCCGACAACAAGCTCACATCCAACATTTGTTGTCGGAAAATCCTATTGTGTGTACGGCCCATAACAGGTAAAGCAGGAAACACAGGAGCAAGGAGTACTGGAGCTGACGATAATCCAGCAAAGTATAAGTGCAGCCACTAACCTTATATAGGGCGTTTGGCACCAGTTCTGGCAGCAGATGTGCATGAATGTGTGCCAATGCGCAAAAGTGCACAACCATGTAAAGTATTGGCAACTATGCCAGGACTTTTCTTCAGCACATGCACATTTTTATTCTTCTGTCTCATTTTCAGCACATGCTCATGTTTACTCTGAATAGCACCCTGACACAGAAAGAAAGCTCACTAGGCCACACCCCAGATATCTATATTTGCATGCACCTTTGGTAATAAACCTCCTAGTAGTTGGCCGGGGGAGGAAGCAAACATTTTCAAAACTCAGCATTGTAGACATGTGCACACTGAAATATTTTTTTCGGAATTTCGTTTTCGTCCGAAAAATACATTTATTTAGTTACTCCCCGAAATTCGTTTTTATTTATTTTGTTTTTCGTTAAAAATTGCATTCGTCCGAAAATCCAAATGAATTAAGGTCGAATCTGTCATTGAAGGCTTATGGTGTCTGTCGAATGTTCTAAGAAAATTTGACGGAGCAGCTAAACTGTACGACCGTATAGTTTAGCTGCTCCGTCGAATCTTCTTAGAACTTTCGACAGACACCATAAGCCAAAGATTCAACGTTTGTATGTTTTTCGCTGCTTTGTCGAATCTTTGTTGTTCATGTTGAATGTATATAGTTCAAACAGAAAATGGACTGGTGATAGTGATCACTGATCAGACAGGTAACAAGTTTGGGTATATAAAATCTATATAGAATCTCAATCTATAATATAGAATCTATAATAATAAATCCCACCCCCACAACATAGGCAGCCTCTGAGGCTATCACAACACTAGTAACACTAGTATCACTATCAAGTTCACAACACTAACACAATAGCAGCAGATTATTATGAAAAAGTTAGGTTGAACTGTAGCTTCCTTCACTATTGTTCTGCTGCTGTGCTTATGCTTAATTGCTAAATAATTCAGGTTCTCTGACAAACGGGCCAGCTAAGATTGACTGTCTTCTGAAATGATTCAGTGTGTGTGTCTCTCTCTGCTAGCAATCGTAAGTGAAAGTAAGTTGGCTGTACGTGTGTACTTAGTTCTAGCTATTTTACTGCTCCTCCTCTTTGGTTACAATCAGCCAATAACATTCATCATCATCATTATTTTTTATTTTACTTCCCCCACCCAATTCCAGCAGCGATCTTTTCTCTCTACGTCAAATCTTTTCTCGCTTCATGGAATCTTTTCTCTCTATGTCTAATCTTTTCTCTCTATGTCAAATCTTTTCTCTCTACGTCAAATCTTTCTCTCTACGTCGAATCTTTTCCCTCTACGTCGAATCTTTTCTCTCTATGTCAAATCTTTTCTCTCTATGTCAAATCTGTTCTCTCTATGTCGAATCTTTTCTCTCTATGTCGAATCTTTTCTCTCTCTCTCTGAATCTTTTCTCTATGTCAAATCTTTTCTCTCTATGTCAAATCTTTTCTCTCTACGTCGAATCTTTTCTCTCTTTATGTCAAATCTTTTCTCTCTACGTCAAATCTTTTCTCTCTACGTCAAATCTTTTCTCTCTACGTCAAATCTTTTCTCTCTACGTCAAATCTTTTCTCTCTACGTCAAATCTTTTCTCTCTACGTCAAATCTTTTCTCTCTACGTCAAATCTTTTCTCTCTAAGTCAAATCTTTTCTCTCTACGTCAAATCTTTTCTCTCTACGTCAAATCTTTTCTCTCTACGTCAAATCTTTTCTCTCTACGTCAAATCTTTTCTCTCTACGTCAAATCTTTTCTCTCTATGTCAAATCTTTTCTCTCTACGTCAAATCTTTTCTCTCTACGTCAAATCTTTTCTCTCTACGTCAAATCTTTTCTCTCTACGTCAAATCTTTTCTCTCTACGTCAAATCTTTTCTCTCTACGTCAAATCTTTTCTCTCTCTATGTCAAATCTTTTCTCTCTACGTCAAATCTTTTCTCTCTATGTCAAATCTTTTCTCTCTACGTCAAATCTTTTCTCTCTACGTCAAATCTTTTCTCTCTCTGTCAAATCTTTTCTCTCTATCTCGAATCTTTTCTCTCTATGTCAAATCTTTTCTCTCTATGTCAAATCTTGTCTCTCTATGTCGAATCTTTTCTCTACGTCAAATCTTTTCTCTCCGTCAATCTCTCTCAAATCTTTTCTCTCTATCTCAAATCTTTTCTCTCTATGTCAAATCTTTTCTCTCTATGTCAAATCTTTTCTCTCTACGTCAAATCTTTTCTCTCTATGTCAAATCTTTTCTCTCTATGTCAAATCTTTTCTCTCTATGTTGAATCTTTTCCCTCTACGTCGAATCTTTTCTCTCTATGTCTAATTTTTTCTCTCTACGTCAATCCTTTTCTCTCTATGTCGAATCTTTTCTCTCTACGTCAAATCTTTTCTCTCTACGTCAAATCTTTTCTCTCTACGTCAAATCTTTTCTCTCTATGTCAAATCTTTTCCCTCTATGTCGAATCTTTTCTCTCTATGTAGAATAATCTTGGACTAATAGAGTTAAGGTTAGGCACATTCTACCAAATTTTTCTCTCTACGTCAATCTTTTCTCTCTACGTCAAATCTTTTCTCTCTATGTCGAATCTTTTCTCTCTACGTCAAATCTTTTCTCTCTACGTCTACGTCAAATCTTTTCTCTCTATGTCAAATCTTTTCTCTCTGTCGAATCTTTTCTCTCTCTGTAGAATAATCTTTGACTAATAGAGTTAAGGTTAGGCAAATTCGACCACAGGTTCGATGGACACAGATTGTTATTGTCAGCGTCATGTCTAATCTCCTATCTATATTGAACTGTTGTCACAACGAAAACGAAATTAAAGCATTTGTTTATGTCGGATCTTTATGTTTTTTCGGATTCTGCACTTTCGTTAACGTTTGTTAAAACGATAACGAAAATACCTGAAAGTTAAAACAGGAACAAGTGCACTGATTGCACTAATTACATTAGGTCTGGGTGACACGAATCCATATGCGGAGAAGGTATTTTGTAATTCTCATAGCTCATTCATAGATCAGTATGATTACTGAGGCAGAGTTGAGATTCCCTAAAATGCTAGAAAATGCGAGTCCTAGACTTTAGAATAAAGCATCTATGTCACACGAGGGACACTTATGGAAATAAAAGGCATAAAAGAAAATATACAGATAGTCAGCTGCCAGTATAACTTCTGGAAATGCAGTATTTATTCCTGAATGGATGGTCTTATTAAACCATTGTTTCCAGATTTATACACAATGGCTATAAATACTGCATGTTATTAAACTGTTTACAACAAAGATACAGCATAATGAAAGAAAAGAAAATGTACACTAGGTCTCTAATATTATGACCTCATCTCCAGGGGATTGCAAGGCAAAAAAAAAGGCACAAAAAATACAAGTGTATTCTTAAGAAGCATATTATATTTGTTAGATACTGAATTCCTTTTGATATGTTTGGATAGATCCAGGCTCATTGATAGCCGTTTGTCACTTCCCCCTGGTCACAGAGAGTTCTACAGCAAGGGGTCTGGGAAATGAGCAATTATTTCAGTCTATTGCACATCTAATCAAGGAGTGTGAAATCTTTCAAACTCCTTTCCTAGTGCCTAATAAATGCATCATGGCAGTATCATTATATCCAAGAAAGTCAGAGGATGAATAGATTATGATATCAGCCAATTATTATGACCTTATGCAATGTATTTTTAAAGGCATGCTTGTAACAAACAGAACAGAGAACAGCTTGGGCAGAAATATGATGCAAATTAATTTTCACATTCAAGTGGCTTTGTGAAAAAAAAAAAAAAAATCTTGAATACGAAGCAATTGAATACGAAGCAATTTATTTAGCTTAAACCATGGTTCAACGTAGGAAAGATGGCTGAGGCTGTTAATAGACCATAGATTGGGAGGTGGTGCCTGTGAGCCAGAGTGCTGTCGTATTGACTTATTTTTTTTTTAGAGGCGTCAAATTAATAAAGTGATTTAAATGGGAACATAGTCTAGCTGTGGAGTGCCTCTAATATTCAGCCTGGATCTGATCCTTTTACCTAAATAATTACAGTTACCAATATCCTTAAAGTAGAAGTCTACTCAAATACTCTCTAATGCCGCCTACACACGACCAGACTTTCCGGCAGACTAGGTCCGACGCGATAAGACCCGTTCGTTTTTAAGGGAAAAAAATACGGCGGACCTAGAAATAGAACATGTTTCAAATCTATCCGACGGACTCAAATCGGGAAAACCGTTCATCTGTGTGCTGGTCCGAAGGACCAAATACGACGCAAGGGAAGCTATTGGCTACTGGATATTGAACTTCCTTTTTTAGTCCCGTTTACGTCATCACTCTGGTTGTCCCGATACCGATACTAGTATCGGTATCGGGACCGATACCGAGCATTTGTGCGAGTACTTGTACTCGCACAAATGCTCCCGATGCCTAATCCGATACCTGTATCCGGAAGTCGGCGGGCGGAGAGGGCGGAGCGGAGATTGATCTGGCAGCAGTGGAACAGGGGGGTAAGCTGGCCGGGGCAGGGATGAAGGGTGCCCCCGCATATTGTCTATTGTGTCCAAAGTGGTGCCCGGAGCCGTCACATTCGGAACAGGAAGTGACAGCTCTGTGTCTCCGTCTGAGGATAAACATCACGGCGCCCATCTTGGTACACCTTTTTACTCGGCTGCAGTAAGCCAGCAGCGGACATCTTGTTACACCCAGCCCATATAGTTCGAGCTGGGTGTAACAAGATGTCTGCTGCTGGCTTACTGCAGCTGAGTGCAAGGTGTACCAAGAGGGGTGTTGCAGCATACTAAATGTTAAATGACATGAATGATGAGAGGCAAGGAAGGATTTTGCAATGCTATATGCCATATAGCATTGCAAAATCCGTCCTTGCCTCTCAACATTCATGTCATTTATTATGCAATTGCAAATTAATGCTGCATTTTAGTGCCCATCAGTGCCTGCCCATAAGTGCTGCCTATCAGTGCCCATAAGTGCCAACTTTTAGTGCCAGCCATCAGTGCCAGACACCTATCAGTGCCCATAAATGCCTATCAGTGCCATCTATCAGTGCCCAAAAGTGCTGCCTATAAGTGCCCATCAGTCAGTACCATCTATCAGTGCTCATCAGTCAGTGCCCTTCAGTCAGTGCCAGCCATCGGTGCTATCCATCAGTGCCCATAAGTGCTGCCTATCCATGCCATCTATCAGTGCCCATAAGTACTGCCTATCAGTGCCATCTATCAGTCACCAGTCAGTGCCCATCAGTCAAACTGTCACATGACATTAAAAAAAAAGTATCCGTATTCGGTATCGGCGAGTACTTGAAAAAAAGTATCGGTACTTGTACTCGGTCTTAAAAAAGTTGTATCGGGACAACCCTAGTCATCACGTTCAAAATTAATGGACTTTCGAACAGACTTAGTCCGTTCGTGTGTGGCCAAGTCCGTTTGTTCGGAAAGTCCGTCGGAACTCCGCCAAGAATCCGTCGGGAAGACCATCGGACCTATTCTGCCGGAAAGTCCGGTTGTGTGTACGCGGCATAAGCTTAAGCCTCCTCCCATCCCCATTCAAAGCCCTATTCTAACCACTCTGTATAAAAAGGATGTCTACACTTCCCTTTTCTGAAGGTGCTCCGGTTTGGGCCTGTGATCTCCCCAGTAAAGAGGAGAGATCGCTGACAACAGCTGCAATGTCTATGTGGTGACGTCACCCATAGGCATACTATGGGGCATCCGTTGTCAGCGGTCCCTCTTCTAAACTGAAGCTGACACTGGGAGCCAATCGCATACCTCCCAACTTTTAGAGATGGGAATGAGGGTCACCTATCAGCAAAAGTGTGACCTGACCGGAGAGCCCTCAGAAAAGATAAGTTTAAACATCTTTCCTTTACAGCAGGGGTCTCAAAACTGTGGCCCGCTGGCTGGATGTGCCTCTTTGCTTGCTTTTATCCGGCCCCTGGGGCACTGTTCTTCCCGTTGGCACCAACAATGGACCACTACTCCTCCCATTGATGCCAGAGATGGTGAACTAATTCTTCTACTAACAACGGACTTGGGGGGCACACCCTAAATGCGTTTATATTCAAGATGGCGCTGCTATAAGACCAACAAGCAGTACAAAATAGATTATAGCGCACACAGGAAGGACGTACTGGAATTAGTTATGAGGGAAGGTTGCCAGCACTGAACTTATTCACTCTGGAGAAGAAACGATTGAGAGGGGATATGATTTCAATATACAAATACCGTACTGGTGACCCCACAATAGGGATAAAACGTTTTCGCGGAAGGGAGTTTAACAAGACTCATTAAAATTAGAAGAAAAGAGGTTTAACCTTAAACTACATAGAGGGTTCTTTACTGTAAGAGCGACAAGGATGTGGAATTCCCTTCCACAGGCGGTGGTCTCAGCGGGGGGCATCGATAGTTTCAATAAACTATTAGATAAGAACCTGAACCACCGCAACATACAGAAATATACAATTTAATACTGACATATAATCACACACATAGGTTGGACTTGATGGACTTGTGTCTTTTTTTGACCTCACCTACTATGTAACTATATGTAACTAGGTAACATACAAAAATGACATTAAATCATGCAGGGCTATTTAAAACACCTGAACATATTCAAATAATGGGGATTTGGTCACACTATATGGCCATACAGTGCTAAGCCCACTACTGCGTCAAAGTACCCCATTATCAGTGGGTCCTATACTATTCATAGAATGAAAGATCCTGTGTCTCAACCATGGGAGAGAAACTCCTCTTTATGGGAGAACTAAAAGGACTCCTCCTATAACACAGGTGGACACTAATAAGAGCTAATGGCGGGGGGATGGGGTGCTCCAGCCCAAGGGAAGTCCTTTTAGTCCTTTTAGTTCTCCCATAAAGAGCAGTTTGTCTCCCATAGGGGGGCGCAGCGGGCCCCCTCTGCCCCAAAGCACCCACCCCCCATGTTGAGGGCATGTGGCCTGGTATGGTTCAGGAGGGGGGGGGCGCTTGCTCGCCCCCCCCCCACCTTTCCTATGCTCGGATAAGAGTCTGGTATGGATCTTGGGGGAACCTCACGCAAAATTTTGTCGGGGTTCCCATGCAAGATTCTCAGCACACAAGTCGCCCTGCAAGTCAGATCATCTTGATCCAACTTCTGGTGCCACTTCTATTCAAATCAATAGGCTTTCATAGGGAACCATTGATTTTGAATAGAGACAGAGAAATGCGGCTGAAAGCTAGCGTGGCTAAACGGGCATTGACGCCAATGCAAAACGTGTTTTTAATGTCGTTTTTTTCCTGGCATCGGTACTAGCTTTGCAGCTCGTTTTTTAAAACGTCTGTGGGCATGTAGCCTAAGCCTTATTATAGGCCTACCTGTGGGGAAAAAGTGTTGTAACCAGGTTTACAACCACTTTAAATACCACCAAAAAAAAGCTTTATCTGTCTAAAAAAAAAAAGTTCTTGTAATTGTCAGTGAAACTATCACAGCACTAAAAACTGAAAAAGGCAATGAAGTGGGTTTACTTTCTCTTTGTTTCCCTGCAAAGGTAAAGCATAATGGACTACTATGCATCGCATAGTAGCCCATTATGTGTCACTTACCTGACACAGGAGCCAGCAAAGTCACTGCTGTCCCCTTGTGTATGGAGCCTCCATCTTCTTGGTGGGTCTCGCGGCTCCGGCGCTGTCATTCGACGGTGCCGCGATGACGTCACTCCTGCGCATGCGCAGGGGAGCAGCCACTCGCGGCATAGCACCGTTGCCCGGTGCCTGTCTTTTGGCAAATATCTCCTAAACCGTGTAGGTTTAGGAGATATTTCTTGGACCTACAGGTAAGCCTTAATCTAGGCTTACCTGTAGGTCAAAGTGGTTTGTAAGGGTTTACAACCACTTTAAAGAGGAAGTAAACCTATAGGTAGTGTAAATATCTCCTAAACCTGTACAGTTTAGGGGAAATTTCCAGTGACATCACTGGCCTTGCCCTCTGAAGGAACGGCCCACGGGTGCCGTTCCTTCCGATCCTGTGCCGTGAACGGCAGCTTCCACGCGCATGCGCGGGAGTGACGTCATCGCGGCTCCAGGCCAATAACATGGCCGGAGCCTGCGAACTCAGAGGAAGCTCCGGGAAAGATGTCGGCCGTGACAGCGGCGTGCGGGGACCGCTGCAACAGCTTCGTTTTAAGGTAAGTATTTCATAATGAGTTAGTTCGCGAAGCATATGAGCTCATTATGTCTTTTGCCCCGTACACACGGTCGGAAATTCTGACCACAAAATCCGTCGGATTTTTTCAGACGGATTTTGTCCGACACTGGTGTTGCATACACACGGTCGGACAAAGTTGTCGGAAAATCCGATCATTCTGAATAAATGAATGACTGTATAGCGCTACCTATGCGAACTGAATCGCCTCAGGGCGCTTTTTTGCCACTGGTGTCCATCTGTGGTATAGCGTGGTCCTTGCCCTGTGGGGTCCCGACACACTTACAAACACATACACATACAACATACACATATTTGGCCAATTTTATCGACAGGATCTAATTAACCTACCAGCATGTCTTTGGAGTGTGGGAGGAAACCGGTGTACCCGGAGGAAACCCATGGTACCCATGTCATGGTCGGGATTTGAACCAGCGACACTATTACTGCTAGGTGAAAGTGCTAACCACTACACCACTGTGCTGCCATTCACCATTCTGAACGTGGTTGCGTACGACTAGGGCCGTCTTTAATATTGATTGGACCCTGGGCAAAACTTTTCTTGGGGGCCCCCCCCATGCAGTTTTGCTCTCCACCTGCTCTGAGACATACAATAAATAGCAGCTAGACTCAAAATCAGTTTACTGAATCAGATCAGACAACGATTGCAATTGGTTGCCAGAGGTTACGGTGTATCATTACCGCTCACTGACCGGTTGCTAGAGGTGATAGCACACATTACGGCTCAGTGATTAGTTGCTAGAGGTTACAGCACATGATTTCTGCTTGTAGATTGGTTGCTAGATATTACTGTGGATATGACCTCAGGGGGGCATGATTTACATATCAATGCCGCCGGCCGCCGCTATTTACATATGAATTCCGGTAATTTACATGTAAACACAGTGTCTGCATGTGAGTCATCTGTACACAACAATAGGGCAGAGCTGGGCAGCATTAGTATCAGCACTTCACACTGAGATATGGGGACACAGCACAGGACTAAAACCTCAAGGGACGAGGGAATTTAAACCAGGATAGTTGGCAAGTATGAGGCAGCTGCTTTGGGCCCCACAACAATGACAGGGCTCAGCGCAGCTGCCCCTTTTGCCCTGCCTTAAAAACGGCCCTGCGTACGACGGAACTACGTAGAAGCTATTAGCCAATAGCTTTGGTCTCGTAATTTGATCTGAGCATGCGTGCCACTTTGTCCTTCGGAATTCTGTACACACGATCGGAAAAAGTCCGCTCGGACTTTGTTGTCGGAAAATTTGAGAGCAGGATCTCAAATTTTTTCCGTCGGAAATTCCGATGGAAAAAGTCCGATGGAGCCCACACACGGCCGGATTTTCCAACAACATGGTCCGATCGGACATTTTCCGTCGGAATTTCCGACCGTGTGTACGGGGCATTTGTCTTGCAGGTTTTTTTTTTTTTTTTTTTTGGGGGGGGGGGGTTCGGAGGTTTACAACCTCTTTAAATCAAAGTAAATTACCAACTTCATTCACTGACATTGTAAGTACATCACCTGCAATTCCGTTTCTAAGCGGTGAAATTCCAGTTGAGCCCGGAGATTACCCTTGTGTCAATTACCGCAGAAAACTTCCGCAGGATCTGAAGACATTCAGACAAAATCATGTTTAATTACAGGAACATTTCAGTAATGTTAAATGATAAGATACATCATATCAAGAAGGAAGGGCAGAGAATTAGTTGATCATTGGACACAGCGTAGCGACGTAAATTAAGATTCACATTCAATTACAGGAATAATTGGTGTCAGATTACTTAAGGTGCAATATGCATTCTATGCAATTAGTGATGTGCTGAGCAATGTGTGCTGGACATACAATCCTATCCAGGGAAGCAGTCAGGAGAATCCGACTTAAAATTCACAATCACAGGAAAACAACTGGAAAAGTCCGGTGCATGCAACTTTCACACAGTTGCGATACTTGACATTCAAAACATCATATTTTATTAATGAAGAAGTCAGTTCATCTCAGGCCTGCTCCCTGACAGATACACAACCTGTACGGAGCGGCAGCAGTCATTCAGCCTTCTCATTTTCTGTATATATTGGAAAAAATTTAAGTAGACCTAGCATCAGATATACACTATATTGCCAAAAGTATTGGGACACCTGCCTTTACACGCACATGAACTTTAACCACCTCAGTACAGGGCATTTTCACCCCCTTCCTGACCAAGCCATTTTTCAGCTTTCAGCGCTGTTGCACTTTGAATGACAATTGCGCAGTCAAACAACACTATACCCAAATGAAATTGTTATCATTTTTTCCCCACAAATAGAGCTTTCTTTTGGTGGTATTTGATCACCTCTGCGTTTTTTTTTTTTTTTTTTTTTTTTTGCTATATAAACAAAAGAAGAGGGACAAATTTAAAAAAAAAAAAATAATATTTTTTTACTTTTTGCTATACTAAATATCCCCCAAAAATATATAAAAATATTTTTTTTTCCTCAGTTTAGGCCGATACGTATTCTTCTACATATTTTTGGTAAAAAAAAATCGCAATTAGCGATTATTGATTGGTTTGCGCAAAAGTTATAGCGTTTACAAAATAGGGGAAAGTTTTATAGCATTTTTATTAATATTTTTTTTTTTTTTACTAGTAATGGTGGCGATCTGCGATTTTTATTGTGACTGCGACATTATGGCGGACACATCGGACATTTTTGACACATTTTTGGCACCATTGTAATCAGTGCTATTTAAATGCATTGATTCCTATATAAATGACACTGGCAGTGAAGGGGTTAACCACTAGGGGGCGGGCAGGGGTTAATTATGTTCCCTGGGAGTGATTCTTACTGTGGGGGGAGGGGACTCACAGGGGAGGAGACCGATCGGTGTTTCTCTGTACAGAGAACACACCATCGGCTCCTCTCCTCTGACAGGACCGTTGATCTGTGTGTTTACACTCACAGATTCACGGTCCCGCTGCGTTACCGGGCAATCGCGGGTGCCCAGCGGACATCGAGGCCGCTGGGCACTCGCATCGGGTGCCCAGTGACACGGCGAGCGTGCGCATGCGCTCCTGGCGGCGTGCGCGCGCTCCCTGGAGTGCAGTGAAGGGGAGGACGTAATATGACGTCCTCCCGCGTTGAAAGCTGCCCCGCCTGGCCGTCAATTGACGGCCGGCGGTAGCGAGGTAGTTAATGGCATCCCAGTCTTATGCCGCGTACACACGATCGGAATTTCCGAACGGGAAATGTTCGATGTAAGCTTGTTATCAGAAAGTCCGACCGTGTGTATGCTCCAGCGAACATTTGCTGTCGGAATTTCCGCACACAAATGCTTGAGAGCAGGTTCTCAAATTTTCCGACAACAAAACTTGTCCGCCGCACAAAAGTCCACGCATGCTCGGAATCAAGCAAAAGGAGCCGCACTGGTTATTGAACTTCATTTTTCTCGGCTCGTCGTACGCGTGGTACGTCACCGCGTTCTTGACGTTCGGAATTTCCGACAACATTTGTGTGACCGTGTGTGCGCAAGACAAGCTTGAGCCAACATCCTTCGGAAACAAATCCACGGTTTTGTTTTCGGAAAAAACGATTGTGTGTACACGGCATTAGTCCGTAGGGTTCAATATTGAGTTGGCCCACCCTTTGCAGCTATAACAGCTTCAACTCTTCTGGGAACGCTGTCCTTAAAGCGGAGTTCCACTTAAAAAAAAAAATAATTAAAAGTCAGCAGCTACAAATACTGCAGCTGTTGACTTTTAATAATCTGAAAACGTACCTGTCCCAGTGTCCAGCGATGTGGGGAACAAAGCCCCGCTCGTCTCCCCCTCCTCGCTTCTGCGCCGGCATTGTCACTATGGGCGCCCAGCTGTGGCTTCACAGCTGGGCACACACTGCGCTGTGACTGGCCAGGCAATCATCTTGGACCTGTGATGTGTCCCAGATGATTGCCAAGAGGGAGGAGGGAGATGTAACTTGCTTCCGGGGCCGCAGTGCGCCGGGTGGAAGTGGGAGCTGGAACCAGCTAAAAAGAGGGTTTCAGCTCCCCCCATAAAAAAAATGACATGCCAAATGTGGCATGTCAAGGGGTCACCTTCCCTTAAAGCGGAAGTTCCATTTTTGGGTGGATCTCCGCTTTAAGGTTTAGGAGTGTCTATGGGAATGTTTGACCATTCTTCCAGAAGCGCATTTGTGAGGTCAGGCAATGATGTTGGATAAGAAGGCCTGGCTCGCAGTCTGCGCTCTAATTCATCCCAAAGGTGTACTATTGGATTGAGGTCAGGACTCTCTACAGGCCAGTCAAGTTCCTCCACCCCAAACTCGCTCATCCATGTCTTTATGGACCTTGCTTTGTGCACTGGTTGGAACAGGAAGGCACCATCCCCAAACTGTTCCCACAAAGTTGGGAGCATGAAACTGTCCAAAATGTCTTGGTATGGCGACACCTTAAAAGGTCCATAAAGACATTGATGAGCGAATTTGGGGTGGAGGAGCTTGACTGGCCTGCACAGGGTCCCAACCTCAACCCAAGAGAACACCTTTGGGATGAAGGTATATATACACACAGTATCTCACAAAAGTGAGTACACCCCTCACATTTTTGTAAATATTTTATTATATCTTTTCATGTAACAACACTGAAGAAATTACACTTTGCTACATGTTAGATGGTGGATGTTAGAGACCTTGCACTCCAATCTTCCATTTGGGGATGCCCCACAGATGCTCAATAGGGTTTAGGTCAGGAGACATGCTTGGCCAGTCCATCACCTTTACCCTCAGCTTCTTTAGCAAGGCAGTGGTCGTCTTGGAGATGTGTTTGGGGTCGTTATCATGTTGGAATACTGCCCTGTGGCCCAGCCTCCGAAGGGAGGGGATAATGCTCTGCTTCAGTATGTCACAGTACATGTTGGCATTCATGGTTCCTTCAATGAACTGTAGCTCCCCAGTGCCGGCAGCGCACATGCAGCCACAGACTATGACATTCCCACCACCATGCTTGACTGTAGGCAAGACACACTTGTCTTTGTACTCCTCACCTGGTTGCCGCCACACACGCTTGACACCATCTGAACCAAATAAGTTTATCTTGGTCTCATCCGACCACAGGACATGGTTCCAGTAATCCATGTCCTTAGTCTGCTTGTCTTCAGCAAACTGTTTGCAGGCTTTCTTGTGCATCATCTTTAGAAGAGGCTTCCTTCTGGGAAGACAGCCATGCAGACCAATTTGATGCAGTGTGCAGCGTATGGTCTGAGCACTGACAGGCTGACCCCCCACCCCTTCAACCTCTGCAGCAATGCTGGCAGCACTCATATGTCTATTTCCCCAAAGACAACCTCTGGATATGACGCTGAGCACTCAACTTCTTTAGTCAACCATGGTGAGGCCTGTTCTGAGTGGAACCTGTCCTGTTAAACCGCTGTATGGTCTTGGCCACTCTGCTGCAGCTCAGTTTCAGGGTCTTACCAATCTTCTTATAGCCTAGGCATCTTTATGTAGAGCAACAATTCTTTTTTCATATCCTCAGATAGTTCTTTGCCATGAGGTGCCACGTTGAACTTCCAGTGACCAGTATGAGAGAGTGAGAGCGATAACACCAAATTTAACACACCTGCTCCCCATTCACACCTGAGACCTTGTAACACTAACGAGTCACATGACACCGGTGAGGGAAAATGGCTAATTGGGCCCAATTTGGACATTTTCACTTAGGGGTGTACACACTTTTGTTGCCAGCGGTTTAGACATTAATGGCTGTGTGTTGAGTTATTTTGAGGGGACAGCAAATTTACACTGTTATACAAGCTGTACACTCACTACTTTACATTGTAGCAAAGTGTCATTTCTTCAGTGTTGTCACATGAAAAGATAGAATAAAATATTTACAAAAATGTGAGGGGTGTACTCACTTTTTGAGATACTGTATATATATATAAGGCCAATATGGTGGCCTGAATTTATAAGAGAATCCCAGAGGGTATTTAACCGCTTCCCGACCGCCTCCTGCAGATATACGTCGGCAGAATGGCACGGGCAGGCAAAACCACGTACCTGTACGTGGCCCTTAAAATGCCTGCCCGTGGGTCGCGCGCGCAGGACCAGCGGACCCGATCGCCGCTGGTGTCCCGCGATCGGGTCACGGAGCTGAAGAACGGGGAGAGGTATGTGTAAACAAACCTCTCCCGTGCTTCCTACTCTGCCTGTCATTGATTGGCTGTTCCCGGTCATCGGGAAAGCCGATCAATGAGGTCAGACGTAAGCCACGCCCCCTAATGTAAAAAACACACACGTCAGAGCCCATAACCCCTCCCCCTAGTGGTTAACTCTTTCACTACAACTGACATTTATACAGGAATCAATGCATTTAAATAGCATTGATTGCTGTATAAATGACAATGGTCCCAAAAATGTGTCAAAAATGTCCGATTTGTCCGCCATAATGTCGCAGTCACAATAAAAATCGCTGATCGCCGCCATTACTAGTAAAAAAAAAAATATTAATAAAAATGCTATAAAACTATCCCCTATTTTGTAAACGCTATAACTTTTGCGCAAACCAAACAATAATCGCTAATTGAGATTTTTTTTTACCAAAAATATGTAGAAGAATACGTATCGGCCTAAACTGAGGAAAAAAAGATTTTTTTTTATATATTTTTTGGGGCTATTTATTATAGCAAAAAGCAAAAAATATTGCATTGTTTTCAAAATTGTCGCTCTATTTTTGTTTATAGCGCAAAAAATAAAAACCGCAGGGGCGATCAAATACCACCAAAAGAAAGCTCTATTTGTGGGAAAAAAAGGACGCCAATTTTATTTTGGAGCCACGTCGCACGACCGCGCAATTGTCAGTTAAAGCAACGCAGTGCCGAATCGCAAAAAGGGGCCTGGTCCTTTGGCTGCCAATTGGTCCGGGGCTGAAGTGGTTAAGCAACCCACTCGCCCATGCTCTTTGTCGGTTCAGTGCGCGATACTACACTGGACCGACTCTTCCCAGCCCACCTCATGTTCGTGAGTCTGTGCATTCGATCGCAAGTGCCTTTCAGCTTCTCCGTTGGTGGTCTTCGTCTGCGGAAGCTACAGTTCATTGAAGGAACCATGAATGCCCATATGTTGGTGGTCTTCGGCTGCAGTTCCCTCTCACTGTCACAGTTAGTATTCAGACCTTTTCGTATCATGTGCAAATCTTGCGATTCATTATGCTTCCTATCCTGCATCCCTTTCGTAAAAAAAACCTGCCTCCGAGTTGTTGATGCTCATGTCCCAACATCATTCGGTACAGGCGTATTACATTCGTAAGTTCCTTTTGCCAAACATACGATTAATTTGTAAATCCAAGCCTCCGAGCCGATGTTGGTCGTTGTCCGATATCACTCGCCAAAGGCTCACTGGTTATAAGATTCACTGTCCATGGGGTTGTCATCTCATCCATGCAGATGAGCAGGTATTGTTTGTACGGGTTCTGTGGCTGATTGAGGTGGTAATTAGACCCACCTGGTGCCTTGTCTGCACCTGATTAGCCTGGAGGGCTGGGTGGTTGGTAGGTGTTTGGTTTCAGAGTAAGGGGTGGCATACACTCTACAACCACTTCGTATCAGATTAATTTAATACTCCTTACTACCGATTCATATCGGATTAATTTCATACATTTTACAACCGATTCGTATCAGAGTAATTTCTCTTTACAACCAATTCATATCAGATACATTGCATACTTTCTACCATTGCTATTCGTTGTATCCCCCATGCCGTATGTTTTAGTTCCCGCAGCGGAACTTAAGAATCGTTTGTACATGGTTCTTCTCTCATTTATTTACCAAACCAAAGTTATTTTCTGTGTGTCATGCACAACGCTCTTCAGGTGTGTTGCACACCCGCTCCAGTCCAATGCGAACCCAGTTGCGTGGTCACTGTCGCAGGTAGGATTTGTTACCGTGTTTGTCATGTCAAAATTTGTGGCCATTCGTGGTGTCGCCCATACCATGTGCTCGGTTCCCACAGTGGAACTTACTAATTCATACGCACTTCCCGTGTTCTACTTTCTACACCAGACCTTGTTGTTTTGCCTCATGCACGCAATCACGCCACACCTTCCCGATATGTTAAATTCCCACCACAGTCCGCCGCAAACTCACTCGCATGGCCCTCTGTCGCAAGTAAGATTTGTTACAACATTCTTTATGTCCTATCAATTCGTTACCATTCGTTGTCTCCCATATCATTCGTTAGTTGCCCCCACGGAACCTTCCTGTGCAGGCTCGTGCAGCTGTCACTCTGTCACCAGTTTAATACCTTCGGTAGACATATTCCACGAAAATGCAAAATTGCAGCTGATGCGCTTTCCTGTTTCAACCTTACTTTGTTTTTTCAGCAGGAGCCTGGAGCCGACCCAACAACAACTCCTGTCCCACCCTAATCGTTGCTGACGATGGACTGAAGTCGCATCTCGCCAATGCAACCCAGCTCATTAACCACTCATTGGCACGCAACACACTGAAGGCCTATCGCACTGCTTGGAACCCTTGCTGCAATTTAGTGGCCTCTTGCCCCAGAGCAGCGATAGGCGACGTTAGACACGTCCTAGCCTTCATATCGTATTGCCACACGCAGTTAGCCCTTTCTCACAATACTATCACGCTATACCTAGCCGGCGTCCAGCATTTCCTGTCCTTACAAGACTCCAGTAAACCATCAGTATTCTCAGATAATGCAGTCAAGTCCCTCCTACAGGGCATACAGGAGCACCAACCCGTAGTCAGTGGCAAACGCCTACCTATCACGAGTGCCCTCTTCAGGGACATGTTTGAAATCCTTACTCGTTTCTGTTTGGGGCTTTGCTCAGCCTAGTAATCCAGACGCCATCTACCAAGCCTTCTACAGTTTTCTACAACCTAGTGAATCTACCGTCATCGGCTCCGGCAGTCAGACACTGCTCCAACGCCACCTAACTCTCTTTCCGAACCATTACACCCTTCATTTCACAGTCTGCAAAACGCAACAAACCTGCCCTGGGTTGACAACCTGTTTCAGACTAACAACGCCTGGTGCTCAGTGATGTTGCTCAACTAACTACTGTCCCATCTACCCAGCCCATCTGATGGTAGCTCGTTGCTACCTTTTCTAACCAGCCCCCTGAGTGGCAGACAGTTTATCAAGCATGTCAGGATCCTCCTAAGCAACTTGGGCTTCAACCCCAGTCAGTTCCCTGGACATTCCTTTAGGATCAGAGAAGCCTCAGCTGCCTCCCAACATGGAGTACCAGACCACGTAATCAAGAAACTAGGCCGATGGAAGTCCGCTTGTTTTGCCACATACATCCAAAATCTTCAGGAAGAAATGGCACAAGTCTTTATCAAGCTGGCTCAATAAACATAAGAATCAATTAAGAGTTATTCCCCTATCTGAGTCTTTTGCCCCCTTTTCTTGGCATAACAACTAGACCACCAAGGCACACTTCAGGTCTATTTATGTTGTATGTCTTGTCACATGTTTATGTGATCCATATCTCTCTCGGTCATAGGGCCATGACCATAAATAAGAAGGCCAGTATAGTGGCCTGAATTTATGGGAGGAGCCCGAAGGGTATTTAAGCAGCCCTCTCGCCCATGCTCTTTGTCGGTTCAGTGCGCGATGCCCTTCCCTTTTTCAGGGCACTTCTCAGGACATCTTTCTTCATAAACTACCCATTACTTACCTTGGGTATGCCCCCTTTCCTTGGCATACTGACCAGACCACCAAGGCACACTTCAAATCTATTTATGTTGTATGTCTTGTTGCATATTTATGTTATCCACTCGGTCAAAGGGCCACGACCATAAATATATATATATATATATATATATATATATATATATACATTCAATTGTCAATCAGCGCTACCACTACCAAATCCAAACACAGAAAACAATAAGGAAATAAATAAAAAAAAAAAATTTGTGAATAGATTGCTGGCTGAACACTATATAGTGATATCACAACACCCTATGTAAATACAAAAATCTATTAGTGCAATACAACTTTATAATGGGGTGCCTTGAGGTTTCCTCGGGGTGCCTCTGGCAAAATGCCTAAAAATTGGCCCAAAATTGTATACAAGCCGGTGGGTGGATGAAACCTTCCTTTTAGTTACACAAAGCTACAGGTTTTCATTGTACACCATTACAACCTTTTGCTGCCAACCTCATAACGACCAATGACATCATCAGTTGGTAAGGAGGGTGTCAGTTGCCTGCATATCATCGTGGTTTGAGCCTCTCTTTTCTCTCTCCATCAGCTTTGGGGTCTCATTAGCTAAGTGATGGAGAAAAACAAAGGGAGAAGTGAAACATTGGTGTACTAGTCAGTACCGGTTTGCAAGGTTTGGAGAATCAATCACATTTAACTTTGAGTTTTACATGTATTGATTTTGCTGCATTATGTAAAACTATCAGAATAGTTTTCACATTTTAGAATGGGGCACCTCAAGACTGTCCATAATTTCAGAGGGTGCCTCAAGATTGTCAATAATTTCGGAGGGTATCACAAGACTGTCCATAATTTCGGAGGGTGCCTCAAGATTGTCCATAATTTTGGAGGGTATCACAAGACTGTCCATAATTTCGGAGGGTGCCTCAAGACTGTCTATAATTTCAGAGGGTACCACAATACTGTCCATAATTTCAGAGGGTGCCTCAAGACTGTCCATAATTTCGGAGGGTGCCTCAAGACTGTCCATAATTTCGGAGGGTGCCTCAAGACTGTCCATAATTTTGGAGGGTATCACAATACTGTCCATAATTTCAGAGGGTGCCTCAAGACTGTCCATAATTTCGGAGGGTGCCTCAAGACTGTCCATAATTTCGGAGGGTGCCTCAAGACTGTCCATAATTTTGGAGGGTGCCTTGACTGAAAACACTAGATTAGAGGCATATTGTGAGCTCAACGTTTAGAGGCAGGAAAAATAACCCTTCTGGTTCACATTTCTGATTGGAGCTTTCTGGCAGAAAAAAACGTAAAAACTCTCCCAAACTCCTCTAAACTTTATACAAGAAACGGTCTATAAGGGAACTTGCATTATTTTAAGCCCAGTGTGCATGAAGCCTAATTGTCCTTTTACTCCTTAATTCAATCTGAATTATGATATTTCCAGTCTTTATGTTCAAACTCAAAAATCAAAACAAAAATAAAATAAAGTCCAGTGTTCCCCATAAAACACCAGTGATCTTCTATTTCTCATTTTCCTTTCCTTTGTATGCAGTGATCCGTGCACCACCACACACCAGGCGAAAAACCTGCTCACCTTAAACAAATAACAGTACGCTCATCTCTATGAATCACTCGGACCGGCTCAGACGATCAGCCTCCTCCACTCAAAATTATCATCAGCCAGCTCCCCATTCTCTGTAGCGGCAGTGGTGACGTGACGTCACAGGCTCGGCTCCTCCCTCCTTGACACGTACGGCCCTCTGACTGGGCTTCTTCAGTAGTTTTTAAAAAAAATGGTACTGCATCTGTGGTGTCCCTGGAAGTAAGAAATGCTCCTGCCTTGGTGGTGTCACTGGAAGTAAAAAATTTCCCTATGTCAGTGGTGTCACTGGAAGTAGGAAATGCTCCTGCACTGGTGGGGTCACTAGAAGGGAAACATGTCCCTGTGTTGGTGGTGTCACTGGAAGTAAAAAAAATACCCTGTATCGGAGGTATCGATGGCAGTAAAAAAATTTCTTTGATTCAGTGGTGTCGGTGTCACCTCCCCCTCCAACTCAGCCCTGGTGTTCAGATTTGGGTTTGATGTTTTTTGGGAGGGTTTTGGCTTTTTGAGTAAATTAAACAATAAGCCATGTTCAATCAACACCAGCTTCTATTAGTTAATGTGCTTCAATTATTTTACACTATTTTACTTTTTTATGCTGTCCGTTCCTTTTCCCTTTTTTTTTATATGTTATAATGGATCTTGCTGAGAGAAATATCTGATGGGGCACCAGTGATTTTTAAGGGGCTGTAGGGAGGGTAAATGTGGTTTTTAAATCTCTAGCAGTCTCATGTAATGTGTCTCCAGCCTCTAACAGTCTCATGAAGCCTGTCTCTAAACTCCAATAATGCCCGTAGTCTCCAATAATGCTATAGTGCTATAGTCTCCAATATTGCCTGTAGTCTCCAATAATGCCCAGTCTCCAATAACGCTGTAGTCTTCAATAATGCCCGTAGTCTCCAATAACGATGTAGTCTCCAATAATCCCCGTATTCTCCAATAACGCCGTAGTCTCCAATAATGCCTGTAGTCTCCAATAATGCCATAGTCTCCAATAATTCCCATAGTCTCCAATAATGCCTGTAGTCTCCAATAATGCCGTAGTCTCCAATAACGCCGTAGTCTCCAATAACGCCGTAGTCTCTAATAATGCCCATAGTCTCCAATAATGCCGTAGTCTCCAATAATGCCCATAGTCTCCAATGTTTGCCCATAGTCTCCAATAATGCCTGTAGTCTCCAATAATGCCCGTAGTCTCCAATAATGCCCATAGTCTCCAATATTTGCCCATAGTCTCCAATAATGCCTATAGTCTCCAATAATGCCTGTAGTCTCCAATAATGCCTGTAGTCTCCAATAATGCCGTAGTCTCCAATGGTTCCCATAGTCTCCAATAATGCCCGTAGTCTCCAATAATCCCCGTAGTCTCTGACCATATGCTGTTGCAGCCTGTGAGAGCTTTCTGTAGCACTAACATCAATGAATGCTATGTTGAAACCTTTCCATGAGGTCAGGGCCCCCTATATCAAGAAGGTTGACCACCACTGTGTTACATGCAGGCTGTGTATACTATATCATTGTAACACTTCCAGGTATTTATTAGCTCTCACAGAGATCATAGTACTCCCTCTGACAATGCCTTCATTTGATTTTCTCCCCAAAAGAATAAAGCCATCTTTTTTCAGGCATCGTCCAGGGTCACCATCTAATTTGTGGACAGCGATGCTGGCTCAGAGATGATACAATCATGCAAATTCAGGTATCTGTGTAGTTCTTGGTTGTGTTCCTAAATATCTGACACAGATCAGCCCCCGCTGCAGCCTCTCAACTTGTGGCTTGCTGCAAAATTAAAGGTTGTAGTCAGTTTCAGATCAACGGGGGAGATGAGACTGGGCAAGACTGTTTTTAAGGCAGGGCAAAAGGGCCAGCTGCCCTGGGCCCCATCATTGTAGTGGGGCCCAAAGCAGCTGCCTCATACTTGCCAACTATGCCAGTTTAAATTCCCTTGTCCCCTGAGGTTTTAGTCCCGTGCTGTGTCCCGATATCTCAGTGTAAACTTCTGTTGCTGCTGCCCAGCTCTGCCCTATTGACATGTTCAGATCACTCACCTGCAGACCCTGTGTTTACATGTAAATAACCTGCATTGATATGTAAATAGTGGTGGCAATAATATGTAAATAGTCCAGGACCGCAGCACTGATATGTAAATAGAGGCAACATTGATATGTAAATAGAGGCAACATTGATATGTAAATAGAGGCAGTATTCATATGTATATCATGTCCCTCTGTGGTCACATCCACCATCACTTCTGCTGAATGCTGCCCACTGGGGAGGTAAAGGAGCATGCTTGAAAGTCCTGCCTACAACTGTGGTCATTAATCCTAACATCAGCCTGTTTTGCAAAAGTAAGCAAATTGGAGGTGGAACCCTTCTTCAAAATAATATGGTGCAACAGCACCCTGAATTTTGGTGCATGTGAATACGCAGGCAGGCAGTGAGGAGATGATGTGCCGTAGCCTTTAGCAAACAATCAGTGAGCAGTAATAATGTGCAGTAACCTCTAACAACCAATTAGTGAGTGGTATAGATGTTAAGTAACCTCTAGCAATCAATCAGTGAGCAGTATTGATATACAGTATTCCCTAGCAACCAATCAACAAGCAGAAGTCATGTCCTGTAACCTCTAGAAAATAACAGTGAGCCATAATGTGTGCTGTAACCTCTAGCAGCCAGTCAGTGAGTGGTAATGATACACTGTAACCTCTGGCAACCAATCACAATCGCTGCCTGATCTTATTCAGTAAACTGATTTTGAGTCTATCTGCTATTTATTGTATGTCTCAAAGCATGTGAAGAGGGGGCCCAAGAAAATGTTTGCCCAGGGTCCAGTCAATATTAAAGACGGCCCTGAGACTGGGGCTATGCTTCTTCTTGCCTGCAGCAGACTGATGACATATTCTTAGTGTAGGCAAAGCCACTGACTGAAGCTCAATTAGTGCACTTTAAAAATAAAAGGGGAGGGGAAGCGGGTTATAGGCCTTTAGTTCCACTTTATGCGTGCATAGAGGGCGCAGGAGAGCCGCCCCCCCTCTCCTGCACCGCTCTATCACCAATAGATAGATTCATGCATTGCATGAATCTATCTATTGTCACCGCTGCCGCCCCCTATTCAGGTGTCCGGCCCCTGATCAGGCGCCGGGCATCTGAATTACAGTGGGGGGGGGGGGGGTGTTGCTGGAAGCACCCCTATTAGAGCTGTAAGCTCTAATAGGGGACCTTATTAGAGCGGTGTGCTCTAATAGGCTTCCCTAAGTGTAAACAGCGGGCACACTGCTGTGCGTTCACTGATTACACAGTATTGTGTTAGAGAAGCGAATACATCGCTTCCCTAACACAGACCCGCCTCTCAGCCAATCAGGTTGCCAGGTCTGTTACCTGTCACCTGATTGGCTGAAGTCACAGGCGCTGTGATTGGACGCTAGGCGTCCAATCATAGCAGAAGACAGGAACGCGGGAGAAGACATCCAACGGAGACACCGCTCGTCGCCTGACGCCGTCACCAGCTGCACACCGGGACAAGGTAAGTGCAGAGGGCAGGCAGGGGGCACAGTGGCAGCACTTGAGGGGCACAGTGGCAGCACTTAAGGGGCACAGTGGCAGCACTTAAGGGGTACAGTGGCAGCACTTAAGGGGCACAGTGGCAGCGTTTGGAGCACAGTAGCAGCACTTGGGGCACAATGGCAGAACTTGGGGCACAATGGCAGAACTTGGGGCACAATGGCAGAACTTGGGGCACAATGGCAGCACTTGGGGCACAATGGCAGAACTTGGGGCACAGTGGCAGCACTTGGGGCACAGTGGCAGCACTTGGGGCACAGTGGCAGCACTTGGGGCACTGTGGCAGCGTTTGGGCACAGTGGCAGCGTTTAATGGGCACAGTGGCAGCGTTTAATGCGCACAGTGGCAGCGTTTGATGGCACAGTGAGGCTGTTTGTTTGCGCCCCCCCCAAACATTTTGAGCACCAGCCGCCACTGCTGTGCAATGTATTACCACTTTACTGTATGTTACTATGTTACTAGTCTACATCCAATATATGGCCTCAAGCATGTAAATTTACACCAGGCTGCGGTAGCACTGCTTGTACAATGCAGATATGTGAAGGTAACCTAATGTGTACCTAAAAAGTGCTTGTAATAACCCCGAGCAGTAGAGGAGTGTGAAAGGAAGATCTGATTGACTGCGATGACCAACTTCCAAAAGAATCATTTCATAAAATAGATCCAGTTAGCTTTAATGAATAAGACTTGTGTATATAATTTCTCAGGGAGGCCAGCAAACTTTAAAAGTGTCCCACTGATCAACATAGATCATTCAACAACCAATAAATGATTAATAGGGTAAAAACCATACTGTACATATTGTGTAAGATGCCTCTGCATTGCATTCCACTGTCAGGTTTATCAGAAAGGTTGGAGTTCCCCTTTAAACTCTTTGTCTGATTAGCAGTGTCTGTGTGCAGATCCTTTGCGGGATTTCCTAGAATCCTGGGCCGCGGCTAGTAGCAGCATTCTTAACGTAAGCCTTTATTGATCAACTCTAATGAGCACCAGTGGAGCTGGAGCTAATGGTGATACACTTGGTGTTAAGGGCAAATGTAGGAGAAGATTATAAGCCCATGGGGCCTAGCAGTTGCTGGACTACCATGAGCCCTCGGGGCAAGGATGCACTTGAGAGGTCAGTGCGTATCAAACAAGAGGGAGGGAGGGAAGAAATATACCACCAGCCAGCATCTCTGCTGCTGTGCCGAGAAATGGGAAAAACAAAGTTTATCCAGGGGGTGATGGCTAATTTACTGTGATTTACTCATTAAATCCCACACAGGGGACGTCGCGCTATGCAAAACCCATATGTGTGTATTATTCCTATGTATACACTATAAATAAAATATATGCCTGCTTTATGTCTTTCTTTACTATTACATTAAATTTGTGTTTTGTGTGTGTGTGTATGTATATATATATATATATATATATAATATACAAACATATATACTGTATGCATTATATATATAATAATGTACAGTATATATACAGTAAATGTGATATACATGTGTAATATATATATATATATATATATATATATATATATATATATATATATATATATATATATATATATATATATATATATATATATATATATATATATAGTATAATATAGTATGGTGTATACACTATAAATAAAATATATGCCTGCTTTATGTCTTTCTTTACTTGTACATTTAATTTGTGTTTTGTGTGTATATATATATATATTTTTTTTTTGTATATATAATATACAAACATATATACGGTATACATTATATATAATAATGTACAGTATATATACAGTAAATGTGAAATATGTGTGTAATATACATTTTATATATATATATATATATATATATATATATATATATATATATATATATGTATATATAGATAGATAGATATAGATAGATAGCTAGATAGATAAATAGATCTATCTAGCTATCTATCTATCTATTTATATACTGTGTATATATATATATATTGTATACAGTACTGTTCAAAACGTTTAGGCAGGTGTGAAGAATTGCTGTAATGTAAGAGTGCTTTCAAAAAAGATATACCGTATATACTCGAGTATAGGCCGACCCGAATATAAGCCGAGGCACCTAATTTTACCACAAACAACTGGGAAAACTTATTGACTCGAGTATAAGCCTAGGGTGAGAAATGCAAAGCTACTGTAAGTGGAAAAGAGGGTCAACGATGCCCATTTGCAGCCTCACTGTGCCCATGCAGATGGACACAGTTGACCGATTTGGGGCCCTGTATCTCAGGGTCACTTAGTGCTAGGAACCCCATCTTTAGCTATGTTGTAGTGCTAATTCCACTGGGTTGGAATACAACATTTGCGGTTCCTAGCACCAAGTGTCCCCGAGATATGGGGCCCCAAATTCGGGTCAGAAAATGTCAAGCACTTTTCTGCAGCAGAGAATGACATTTTCCGAACCGACTTTGGGGCCCCGTATCTCGGGGCCACTTACTGCTAGGAACCCCATATTTGGATATGTTATAGTGCTAGGTCCACTGGGTTGGCACACCAAATTTGGGACTCCTAGACCCAAGTGGCCCTGTGATACGGGGCCCAAAATTCGGGTCGGAATTTTTTTTTTTTGCTGCAGAAAAGTGCTTGACTCGAGTATAAGCCGAGGGGGGCACTTTCAGCACAAAAAAATGTGCTGAAAAACTCGGCTTATACTCGAGTATATACGGTATTTTAATTGTTTTAATTTTATCAATTTACAAAATGCAAAGTGAGCGAACAGAAGAAAAATCCAATTAAAATCTATTTTATTGTGACTACTCTTTGGCTTCAAACCAGCATCAGTTCTTTACACTTGCACACTTTGTACACTTATGCGGCGTACACACGCTCTGACTTTCCGGCGGGATTGTCCGCCAGACCTAGTCCAGCGGACAAACCGCCGGACTTTCCACCGGAGGTCCGCCGGACTTTCCGAGCGTGTGGACTTACCCACACACGCCCGGACTTTTCCGGCGGACAAACCGCCGGGAAAAGTCTGCAGGACTTTTGAAATGAACGGACTTGCCGACACACGATCGGAAAGTCCGTTCATTTAGAACGTGACTGCAGGTAGACGGGACTAGCGAAGGCAGTGAATGCCGTCGCGCTAGCCCCGTCACCTGGTATGGATTTAAAGGGGAATCCCTACGCCGAAAAAACGGCGTGGGGGTCCCCCCCAAATCCACCTCAGACCCTTATCCGAGCACGCAGCCCGGCCGGTCAGGAAAGGGGATGGGGACGAGCGAGCGCCCTCCCTCCTGAGCCGTACCAGGCCACGTGTTCTCAACATGGGGGTTGCCCTGGGGAAAGGGGGGCCCTGAGGCCCCCACACCCCAAAGCACCTTGTCCCCATGTTGATGAGGACAAGGGCCTCTTCCCAACAACCCTGGCCATTGGTTGTCGGGGTCTGTGGGCGGGGGGCTTATCGGAATCCGGGAGACCCCTTTAATAAGGGGACCCCCAGATCCCGGCCCCCCACCCTATGTGAATGAGTATGGGGTACGATGTACCCCTACCCATTCACCTAAGGTGTAAAAGTGTAAATAAAAAAATATTTTTTTTTAAAATATTTTATTGCACTGCTCCGGGGGTCTTCTTACGTCTTGGGGGGGTCTTCTCGCCGGACTCCTCCGCTCTCTTCTGCTCTTTTACCTAGCTCTTTCACGAGCGGAGGAGCCCGGCTTTCTTCTTCGTCGCCGCCGTCGTCGTCTTCTTCCGGCGGACAATCCCGCGGGAAAGTCCGCTCGTGTGTACGCGGCCTTACACAAAGTCAGGGACTTTTTTTATTTTTAGTTTTTTTTTTATTTAACATTTTGAGAGGAACAGACCAGGATGTAAGTAGGACCGTACAAGAAAAGGGTGAAAAGAGAGCCTCACCTGCAGTAATTACTAGGGACCATGCAGCTTATAGATAGTCGTTTATCATTACACAAAAATATCAAATGGTATGCATTTTCAGTCATTGACAATGCTGATCCAGAATCATATATTGCTCTTGCAAGAGCTTGATCAATTTTCTCCTGATTTTCAGGTGTCATTTTATCTTTAAATGAAGGGATTGTGTGTTTTTGGGAGGTCGTGGAACACTTCCATACTTGAAGATGCTGCTGGTGAAGAAACACTTTGTGGTGATCCAGAAGCAGCAGAAAGAGTGCTTCTAGAATGAAAACTCTGGAGGGAAAAGCTACTCTTACTTTTATTATGGTTCTCATCATTTCATTCTATAAAGTATTTTTTAATTTCTTTAGGGCACCTGTGGCATGCCAGGATATGTTTTGTCATCCTTGTAGCATTTGGAAAAGAATATTTCTTCACACAATATTTGCAAATTGCAGATATTGCGCTGTGGAAATGTTTCCAAACTCTAGATGGTCCCACCAAATTTACTCTCTTACCTGTCAATTAAGGCCTGAGCGGACTGAAACCATCATCTACTGTATCCCAACAATCACCCAACTGTAGGAGGTACAAGATGGAGCCCACAAGAAAACTAAACTAGGGCGTTTCCTCAGCAGTTCCCCCTAGTGGCATGGTATGGATTTTAAGGAGAACCACACGACAAAATGTAAAAAAAAAACAGTTTGGGGTCCCCCACAAAATCCATAACAGACCCTTATCTGAGCATGCAGCCTGGCAAGTCAGGAAAGGGGGGATGAGCGAGCATCAGGGCCTCTTCCTGACAACCCTGGGCTGTGGCTTATCGGAATCTGAAAGGCCCATTTAACAAGGGGGCCCCCAGAAATGTGAATGAGTATGGGGTACATAGTACCCCTACCCATTCACCAAAAAAGTGTGAAAATAAAAAGCTGAATAAAAAAAAAAAGAAGATTGCCGGCAATAAAAAAGTAAAAAAAAAAAAAAACTACGTGGGGTCCCCTCTACAATCCATACCGGACCCTTATCCAAGCATGACAATAGATTTACATTGGGGGACATTGTCTTTTTATTTTTAATAAAGGAATTGTCAAAAACTGCCTCCTGTTTTTATACCCCATACTCATTTACATGGGGGGGGGGGTGGAATCTGGGGGCCTCCTTGTTAAATGCTTTCTAAATGCTTTTTACCTGGTGGACAAAGAGCAGCTTAAAAAATGTGCCTAAAGCTGCATTTTGAAAAAGCATTTAGGCGTGTCAAGCATTTGGGTGCTCATTCATCCCATTGGCCAGAATATTCATTTATTCATATGCTAACATAGAAAGGCATTTAGAGGCAGCAAAAAAAAAAAAAAACGAAATCCCTTTAACTCCCTTAACCTTAAAAGTGGAGTGAGGCTTATAATTGTAACAGATAAAGTGGGGTCATCCTGCTGGCTATGCTATGCCATGGTGCTGTGTAAAATCTCAAGACTGAATGGACAGAAATACAAATTTTTATATTTCAATGTTTTTATTGAGAGTTTTAAGAAAGTCGGCAAGTACATTTAGATCAGTCTCCAAAGTTTCATAATGACAAAATTAGAGGCATCTAGAGTATAATTAACCAAAGCATTGCATAGTCTATTAATATGATATCACAAACGGTAATCATAGGATATTTTCAGGTAAGTTTACTATATAACTATTCAACTTACTATTCAACAAAAAAGAATTCCAGTATATGGCATCAACCAATTTTAAGTGCGTAATTAACTAACTAATCCCCCTTTAGTTTTAACCAATGTTCGAAATACAAATTTTTAATACAGTAAAACTGTAATAAAATTAGAATATCATCAAAAAGTTAATTTATTTCAGTAATTCAATTCAAAAAGTGAAACTCATTTATTTTATATAGATGTGTTTCACACAGGGTGATATATTTCAAGCATTTCTTTCTTTTAATTTTGATGATTATGGCTTACAGCTAGTGAAAACCCAAAATTCAGTATCTCAGAAAATTAGAATATGTAATAATATAAGACCAATAAAAAAAGGATTTTTAATACAGAAATGTTGTCTTACAGAAAAGTATGTCCATGTACAGTATAGTAGGCACTCAATACTTGGTCGGGGCTCCTTTTGCATGAATTTAGGCATCAATGTGGCGTGTCATGGAGGCAATCAGCCTGTGGCACTGCTGAAGTGTTATGAAAGCCCAGGTTACTTTGATAGTGGCCTTCAGCTCATCTGCATTGTTGGGTCTGGTGTCTCTCATCTTCCTCTTGACAATACACCATATATTCTCTATGGGGTTTAGGCCAGGTTTGCTGGGCAATCAAGCATAGTGATACCATGATCACTAAACCAGGTATTGGTACTTTTGGCAGTGTGGGGCAGGTGTCAAGTCCTGGAAAATGAAATCAGCATCCAGGGGCGGACTGACAGCTCATGGGGCCCCCGGGCAAAAGGAGATCATGGGGCCCTCTGTGTTTCCGCCCATGTGTCCCCGCCCATATAATGAACATTCTTCTCACTGACCACCAATGTAAGGGACATTCTTCTCACTGACCACCAATGTAAGGAACATTCTTCCCACTGACCACCAATGTAAGGAACATTCTTCCCACTGACCACCAATGTAAGGAACACTCTTCCCACTGACCACCAATGTAAGGAACACTCTTCTCACTGACCACCAATGTAAGGAGCATTCTTCTCACTGACCACCAATGTAAGGAACATTCTTCTCACTGACCACCAATGTAAGGAGCATTCTTCTCACTGACCACCAATGTAAGGAGCATTCTTCTCACTGACCACCAATGTAAGGAACATTCTTCTCACTGACCACCAATGTAAGGAACATTCTTCTCACTGACTACCAATGTAAGGAACATTCTTCTCACTGACCACCAATGTAAGGAACATTCTTCCCACTGACCACCAATGTAAGGGACATTCTTCTCACTGACCACCAATGTAAGGAACATTCTTCCCACTGACCACCAATGTAAGGAACATTCTTCCAACTGATCACCAATGTAAAGAACATTCTTCTCACTGACCACCAATGTAAGGAACATTCTTCTCACTGCTCACATATATATATATATATATATATATATATATATATATATATATATATATATATATATATATATAGGGAATAAACTTACTTAGCCCAGATTCACACTGACAGAGGAAATGAAATCGCGCAAGTTCAGCTAATCTTGCACGATTTCATACCAGCATGTCAGTGCCAGTTTGGCAGTGATTTCAGAGACATCTGTGCACAGATGTCTATAGAAATCGCACCCAGAAGTCGCCAAAAGTTGTACAGAAACTACTTTTGGGAATCGGTGCGGTGCCACCATTTGGGTAGTGCAGTTGCTGATCATTTGTCATGCGATTTCACATGTCAAATCGCATGCCAAATTGCTCCAATGTGAACCAGGGCTAAGTGCTATCCCTATATAACACTGATATCAAACGCAATTTATGGGTACAGTGGCTGGGCACAGTGGCTGCGTTTGATGGGCACAGTGGCTGCGTTTGATGGGCACAGTGGCAGCGTTTGGGCACAGTGGTGGCAATTTATGGGCACAGTGGCTGCGTTTGGCACAGTGGTGGCAATTTATGGGCACAGTGGCTGCGTTTGATGGGCACAGTGGCTGCGTTTGATGGGCACAGTGGCAGCGTTTGGGCACAGTGGTGGCAATTTATGGGCACAGTGGCTGCGTTTGGCACAGTGGTGGCAATTTATGGGCACAGTGGCTGCATTTGATGGGCACAGTGGCTGCGTTTGAGGGCACAGTAGCTGCGTTTGAGGGCATAGTTGCTGCGTTTGAGGGCATAGTTGCTGCATTTGATGGGCACAGTGGTGGCAATTTATGGGCACAGTGGCTGCGTTTTATGGCACAGGGGCTGCGTTTGAGGGCACAGTGGTGGCAATTTATGGGCACAGTGGCTGTATTTGAGGGCACAGTGGCTGCGTTTGAGGGCACAGTGGCTGCGTTTGAGGGCACAGTGGTGGCAATTTATGGGCACAGTGGCTGCGTTTGATGGGCACAGTGGTGGCAATTTATGGGCACAGTGGCTGCGTTTGATGGGCACAGTGGCTGCGTTTGATGGGCACAGTGGCTGCGTTTGAGGGCACAGTGGCTGCGTTTGATGGGCACAGTGGTGGCAATTTATGGGCACAGTGGCTGCGTTTGAGGGCACAGTGGCTGCATTCGATTTCTTTTCAGTTTGCACCCCCCCCCCCAAAAAACTGCAACGCTCTGCAGGCAAAAACAAATTTAAAAAATGCACTCTTTTTTACATGGAGAGAGAGGGGAGAGAGAGAGGGGGAGAGAGAGAGGGGGAGAGGGGGGAGAGAGGGGGAGAGAGAGAGAGAGAGAGAGGGGGGGAGGAGAGAGAGAGAGAGAGAGAGAGAGGGGGGAGAGGGGGGAGAGACCGACCTTAATTCTTCTGATCCAAGAGCGGCCGTCCACTTCTCCTAGTCTCCTCGTGCAGTGGGCGGGGCGAATGGAAGGAGAAATCAGCTGACTGGCGCCGCACGGGCCTAAACAAACTTAGCGTTCTCATGCTCCTCCCCTCACTTCTCCCCGGCAGACAGGCATTTTAGTGCGCGGCGCCGGATGCATGCATTACACAGCAGCAGCGGCCGCCGCACTTTGCATTTTGCTGACACTGCCAACCAAGCCCCTAGTTAAAAGCGGCCCCATGACTGGCACCTCCAGGGGCGGACTGAGCCGGCCCGGGCCCCCCCCCCCTGCACGGGGCCCTCGGGCGGCCACCGACTCACCGAATGGTCAGTCCGTCCCTGTCAGCATCTCCATAAAGCTGGTCAGCAGAGGGAAGCATGAAGTGCGCTAGAATTTCATGGTTGAGGGCTGCGCTGACATGGCTCCCCAAATCATCACGGATTGTGGAAAATGTTGCTATTAATTTAGAAATCAACATTCCAGAGTCTGGAGGAAAGGTGGAGAGGCACAGAATCCAAGTTGCATGAGGTCCAGTGTGAAGTTTCCACAGTCGGTGAATCTGACAGATTTGGAGTGTTTTTGCAAAGAAGAGTGGGCAAATATTGCCAAGTCAAGATGTTCCATGCTGATAGACTCGTACCCAAAAAGACTGAGTGCTATAATACAATCAAAAGGTGTTTCAACAAAGTATTAGTTTAAGGTTGTGCACACATATGCAACCATATTATTATTATTTTTATTTTTTTACTTCCCTCTACCTAAAAGATTTCAGTTTGTAGGTCACATTAAAGGTGGAAAAAGTTCTGACATTATTTACAGTGCCTTGCAAAAGTATTCACCCCCCTTGGCTTTTTACTACAGTCTTTAGTTCAATGTTTTTTTTTAATCTGAATTATATGTGATGGATCAGAACACAAATAGTCTAAGTTGGTGAAGTAAAATTAGAAAAATATATACATTAAACTCTTTTTCAGAAATAAAAACTGATAATTGGCATGTGGGTATGTATTCACCCCCTTTGTTATGAAGCCCATAAAAAGCTCTGGTGCAACCAATTACCTTCAGAAGTCATAGAATTAGGGAAATGATGCCTACCTGTGTGCAATCTAAGTGTCACATGATCTGTCATTACACATGTAGCGCCGACACTTTTCCAAAGTGTGCGCTATTCTGTAAATTTAGTTTTTCCCAGAACTGTAACTGAGTTTTGGGGGTTAATTGTTCTAGGTCATTACTTTGGCATCAGTTTGACTGGGCTGTACTAGAGTTCTGCCTGGTCATAGGTGAGCACCTGTGACCGGCTGAGAGCGCAGTCTGGTTGGACGCATTGGGTACCAATCTCTTCCCGGAGCCAATCAGTGGGCGCGCCTGGCCCCGCTGTGTATTCCGGGAAGGGGTACTTAAGGTGCTGAAGTCACGTGTTAAGGGTCTTTGATTCTTCTTCGGTTCTGGTTCTGGTCCGGACCAGCCCCGTGAGGGGTTTCGGTCAGGGAGCGTCTGCTGATCCCGTAAGCCTGGTCATCCTGACCAGTCCCAGAGGCCCTCATGGTCTGGGGTGGGGATCCATTCTGTTTCAGAGCCTCGGAACTGGCTAGTTTGAGGCGCAATAACTGAAGGAGGATTCTGAAGTGTCCCGGTGTCCTCTCAGGATTGGAGAGGCACAGCAACTCGACAAGCGACCAGGGGAGGACTCTCCGGAGGAGGGCAACGCACGAAGCTGACTGCTCGGTAAGAGCCTGGGAGCTGAGATGTATGGACACTAATTGAATCTGCATTTCCTACGGTATCGCCGGATCGGCTGAAAGATACAGGTACCATAAGTTCCTAACCCATCCTTCGGTTACAACCAAGTCTGTGGCAGAGACTTTGCTAAAGTCCGAATCACTTGTTGGCTGCTAGATCTACAAACAAGGGTTTATCCAACAGTGAAGTGTCCAGTTGCGAGTGGCTACTCCCTGGATCATCTAGAGAGACATTTGTCTGAGTGTCAGCAGTTCTGAAGTGCCTGAGTTTTATCATCCATACCCTCTATTCCCAACTGAGAGACTGTGTTATGTTTCAATGTTTTTTTGCAAATAAATAAAAATCCTAAAAAGGACTTTAAGTGTCAGTCTCAGCAATTGCTGGGTATTAACCCTGGGAACCCCTAGACGGAAATGATGAGCTACAAGGAGGAGGTAATCGGTAAGCCCAGAAATCCATAGCCGCCCCAGAACAGGGTTAATGGCGCTACACACACCTTTTTGTAAGTGGCCCCAGAGGCTGCAACACCTAAGCAAGAGGCACCACCAATCAAACACTGCCATGAAGACCAAGGAACTATCCAAACAAGTAAGGGACAATGTTGTTGAGAAGTACAAGTCAGGGTTAGGTTATAAAAAAATATCCAAATCTTTGATGATCCCTAGGAGCACCATCAAATCTATCATAACCAAATGGAAAGAACATGGCACAAGAGCAAACCAGGCAAGGAGGGCATTAATCAGAGAGGCAGCACAGAGACCTAAGGTAACCCTGGAGGAGCTGCAGAGTTCCACAGCAGAGACTGGAGTATCTGTACATATGGCAGAGTGGCCAGAAGAAAGACATTACTTTCAGCAAAAAACAAAATGGCACGTTTTGAGTTTGCAAAAAGGCATGTGGGAGACTGTGTTGCTATGGGCATTTGTATAGTGACTTTATTGCAATAATATAGAGTTTTTAGATTTAGTAACAGCATATGTCTACAAAGTTCTCTTCCACCTCCATTGATATGTAAATAAACCAGATAGAAGAGGAGCAGAGGAGGTTGGTGTTTACAGGAAGTGGGTGGGGGAGGCATGGAGAGGGTTTGAAAGAGAGATGTGTTTTGGGAGAGAGGAACAGTTGGTGTTTGGAGGACAAAGAGAAAACACATGGCTTCCAGGAACTGGAGAACGTTGGAGACGCTTTTGTGAGTTGGACTTTGAACAAGGAACTTCCCAGGACATCTTAACCCCTAAGTTGAGTAATTGTTTAGTTTACCTAATGTGTACATATTATACATGCTTATATGTGAAGCTATAAGTTGTGATGTATTGTATTGTTCATCCTACAGTTTGTATGTGCAGATTTTTCCCTGTTTAGTAAAGCATTAATACACTTCAGAAGTCTAGTCTTCCTTGGTTTTACCACAAGAACTTAATAGATAAACGCAGGCATAACATTTGGGGGCTCGTCCGGGATTTGTGCTAAAATTTCAACTGAAGCAGACCTGTTTTATATTGTGTGTTTTGTTGCTTGTGCTGGGGGAAAAATGCTGCGTACACTGTTTAGGAGGAGTAAGGCTGCAAAGATTTCTGGTGTCCAGGAGGACTTGAAGGCGTGCACCCTTCCTATCTGGGCCAGAAATAGTCAGTGGATGCCTGTTGCAAAGGAGCTAGCTAGATATGCGTCTCCTTTGAACAGAGCTTGGGGGGATGGAGTCTGTGATCTTTCCTCAGATTTTAGTCTCAAAAGTTTTGGGTTCAGTAAGGGAGAGATGCGGGCAGTTGCTGTGTTTGGTTTGCACTTCCTGCATGCTCTACATATTGAATCTGAAAAGAGGGAAAAGGCGGAATTAGAAAGAGATTTACTGAAGGAGCAGCTTGCAGTGGCATCCAAGTGTTTGGAAGAAACTGCAAGCAAGGAAAAAGATTTAGAAAGGAGGGTAATCAAAGTTAAACCTGCAGTGGCTTTGAAGTGTGTTCAAACCCCTGTAGGCCGAGCTGAAGATTTGAATGAGCGGTGTGCAGCCCTCATGACCAAATCTAATGATGCCCTAACAAAGGACAAAGGCCCAAAGCCTGTAAGCAGAAGTAGGACATGTGCCACTGTTACTTCTCATAACCGGGAAGCAGAGGATTTGATCAGCTCAAATGACCGAGTTGAGTCAGATACAAGGAAGGCAAGGCCTATGATCTCCAGGAGACACATGTGGATTGATTTACTTAAGGTGGGGGTCCCTAGAGAGGAAATAGATGGGATTCCTACACCAGCATTGTTTAAGAAGTGGAAGCAAATGGTTGGGAATGGTAGATTCAGTCACATTAAGTGTTTCTGTTGCCATAAAATGGGGCATTTTGCAAAAATGTGCCATGCTGTGAAGGCTGAACAACAGCAGGCCTGTGTGCTTCCCAAGACAGCATGGAGAGACATGCAAGTTTATTCGTTACGTTGGAAGTCAATGCCTTTCCGTGAAAGTATTTCAAGGCAACAGTGGGCACCCTACAATAGTTTTGCAGTTAGAAATGGGCAGATAGAGTAATGTGAGCAGTGAGCTATGTTTTTTGGCACAGTTGGAAGGAACATATAATCTGCTTTGTCTCTTACTCTTTTCAGGTATTGAGCATCGAGAGGTGGAGCAGGCAGAGCAGATGACCATGCTGGATGGGAGGAGACAGACCAGAAGAGAGCCTGAGAAAAGGTGGCTGAATTGGAGTGGACTTCCATCTGAGCATTTTCCTTATGACCAAGAAGAAAAGAGACTTTTCATCTGGGACTTTCTTTACAAACTGCCAAAAGACATTGTTAACCCTGCTCAAAAGTCAGCCTTCCAGGGACAAACCAATCGTCTGACCGCCCACAAGATGGGGGTCGAAAGGGAATTTGTTCCTCCCATTTATACGGGGGGTTTATTTTGCCCTTTCCTGGACAAAAGGCTTGAAGAAGTTTCCTATATTATCCTATAAAGTCAAGAGGTGGTATGTGTTGCTATGGGCATTTGTATAGTGACTTTATTGCAATAATATAGAGTTTTTAGATTTAGTAACAGCATATGTCTACAAAGTTCTCTTCCACCTCCATTGATATGTAAATAAACCAGATAGAAGATGAGCAGAGGAGGTTGGTGTTTACAGGAAGTGGGTGGGGGAGGCATGGAGAGGGTTTGAAAGAGAGATGTGTTTTGGGAGAGAGGAACAGTTGGTGTTTGGAGGACAAAGAGAAAACACATGGCTTCCAGGAACTGGAGAACGTTGGAGACGCTTTTGTGAGTTGGACTTTGAACAAGGAACTTCCCAGGACATCTTAACCCCTAAGTTGAGTAATTGTTTAGTTTACCTAATGTGTACATATTATACATGCTTATATGTGAAGCTATAAGTTGTGATGTATTGTATTGTTCATCCTACAGTTTGTATGTGCAGATTTTTCCCTGTTTAGTAAAGCATTAATACACTTCAGAAGTCTAGTCTTCCTTGGTTTTACCACAAGAACTTAATAGATAGATGGATGGTGCTAAATATAGGGATATTCTTAAGCAAAACCTGTACTATTCTGTGTGTGATTTGAGGCTAGGACGGAGGTTCACCTTCCAGCAGGACAATGACCCCAAACACACTGCTAAAGCTTTAAGAGGAAACATGTAAATGTGTTGGAATGGATTAGTCAAAGCCCAGACCTCAATCCAATAGAAAATCTGTGGTCAGACTTAAAGATTGCTGTTCACAAGCGCAAACCATCCAACTTGAAGGAGCTGGAGCAGTTTTGCAAGGAGGAATGGTAAGATGTGGCAAGCTCATAGAGACTTATCCAAAGCGACTTGGAGCTGTGATAGCCACAAAAGGTGGCTCTACAAAGTATTGATTTTAGGGGGGTGAATAGTTATGCACATTGACTTTTTCTGTTATTTTGTCCTATTTGTTGTTTGCTTCACAATAAAAAAAATAAAAAAACATCTTCAAAGTTGTGGGCATGTTCTGTATATTAAATGATGCAAATCATCAAACAATCCATGTTAATTCCAGGTTGTGCGGCAACAAAACACGAAAAATGCCAAGGGGGGTGAACACTTTTGCAAGGCACTGTATCTTTGTCTTATTTTTTTACATCACAGAAACCTGACATTTTAACAGGGGTATGTAGACTTTCTATATCCACTGTATCACTCTGTGTGTAATTCTAATTTTATGCGATGCACCTGTATTTGCTCTGTGTAGTTAGATTTTTTTCCTAGAGTTAAACTTGAAAACAAAATATCTAGTGTATCAAAAATATATTGTAATGTTAGTATTTTAACAAACATGGAGTTACATGGAGTTACCTTTTAAAGCCAAAGGTCCAAGTCCATATTTAAAATAGGACTCCAATGCTCCTGTGGAGCTGACCAGTGGCATCAAAGCAATCCTGGCCAATGCCTAAACCTGCAGCAGAATATATAGCTAATGTTATACTATACTTAGCTTCCTTCCTACATCGGCAGTTTTCCATTCTGTTAAATCCCCAAGGTCCTAAGCCCTAGGCACAGACGTTGGATACCTTGTGAGTATTTCCAGTTCAATTCGTCTGTTCTGTTTAGGGCTATATATTCTTCCATCCTTTCTATTATAAATGACATATTCCGAATCAAATGTGTCTCTTCTCTACAGCCAAGAACCTGTTTATTCCATTATTCATTTTGTTTTTATGTTTTTATTTGGTTTATTTGGTGATTTTTATATCACCCCCTTAGTGTTTCAGCATAGTACAGTAAAGGCTGATATTATGCATTGAATATTTTATATCCTTTCTAAACTCTACTGCACTTCTTCACTCTTCTCTCCGATAGTTCTTCGGGATAATATCTGTGATGACTTTTATTTCAGATTTCCCTTAACCTTCCCTTTCTAGAACTCTGCATTAGTTCACCCAGGATACAATGCAGTTCAATTCCATTATTATGAAGGATGCATTAAAAGTAGCTGGAAATGCTATAGACTACAAAACCAAAGGCCATATCCTTGCTATACGGCTGGGCTGGTAACAAATGTCTAGAGTCATGGTGCCTCCAAGGGATAGCTATTGGGATATTTATGTGCTAGTTGTATTTTGAAGTAGTATATTACAGCTATAGTAAAAGAGTAATGGTTTAATAAAACGAAAATACTTGTTCGAGCTGTACCAGGCCGAAGCACCATTTTAAAGGATTTATGTATTTTAAAGAATTCTTCCTTTTCTTCCTCACAAGTCTAAGGAACAATTAAATGCCCATTTAAGCTATATTAGTGCATTTATATTGCCGGGGGTAATTAACTTTCAAGAGGTATGGCTGTGGCTCAAATAATGTCTGCAGGCTCTGAGCATCAAAAACTGTCCCTTGGTTAGAACATTATCGCAAAAATGTTTGGGACCCTGATTTAAGATGTGAACGAAGGCCACCCTTGTTTGTTAAAGCAGCACTATAGAATAGTACCTTGTATTGTGATGCTGAAACCCTTAGTCAACCTACCTACTAACACAAGGAAACACTCCTCAATACCTATGTGAGAAAATAAAACACTACATACCCAATCGCAGCCTCCGATCAACAAACCAAAACCAGATCACTAAATTCCACTACAAATCTAAGGGAGAACGAAGATTCGCAGTCCAAGGACCACGGCTATGGAACGCTCTACCCTCCAACATCCGCATGGAAGAAAACCATCGGCCTTCAGAAAAAAACTCAAGACCTACCTCTTCTAAGAAGCAGGACAACACAGGACAGACCAAGCGCCTTGAGGCGATACAGTTCGCATTTGCAACGCTATACAAATCATTTATTCAACCTTCAGGCATTTGTACTGCATGGTCCAGTTGCCCCATTCACATTAGGACCCGTTGCTTTTGTTCACTTTAAATGGGGTTTGCTTTCCTATACAAGTCTATGGGAAGGTAAAACCCACTTGAAGCAGCTCAAATACAGGTAAGAAGAACGTCAACTGCAGATCAGATGCAACCATCAATGAATTCTAATGGAACTCAGAAGCTTCTAAAACTGATGCCATCGACACAAGCCAAAAGCCCGTCAACATAAGCCCCTAGTGAGCCCAACCTCTCTTCTCCCTAGATTCCTGGGATTGGAGTCCAGTATCAACCCTACATATAAATGCAATTCCATGCATAAGCACATCATGCCTCTACCTACCTTGCCCTAAAATAGGTTACCCTGGTAATGCAAATTCAAAACTCCACTCTCATTACTGGATGGGCTGGATGGAAAGAAGAATGCAAATTCCATGCCTGGTGCAAAGGACTGTACATTCTGAGCATTTTAACAAGTCCACCTGCTATTTTTTTATGAAAAAATATGTGTCAGGGTAGCACCGTGGCTTAGTGGTTAGCACTTTTGCCTTGCAGAACTGAGGCCTTCTGTTTGAATCACAACCAAGATACTGGGGTTGATTTACTAAAGGAATATCCACTTTGCACTGCAAGTGCACTTGGAAGTGCAGTCACTGTAGATCCGAGGGGAACATGCAAGGAAAATAAAAAACAGCATTTTTGCTTGTACATGATTGGATGATAAAATCAGCAGAGCTTCCCCTCCTTTCAGATCTTCCCCTCCGATTTACAGTGCACTTTCAAGTGCATCTACAGTGCACTTGTAGTTCAGAGTGGATTTTCCTTTAGTAAATCAACCCCATAATCTGTATGGACTTTGCATGTTCCCCCTGTCCTTGCATGTTTTTTTTTTTTTTTATAAGTACTACTGTTTGCCCCACACTCCAAATACATGTTGGTAGGTTAATTGGCTCCCATCTAAATTGGTCCTAGTATATGTATGCATGTCTAAAAATACCAACTGCGTCCTACTATGGCATACCCTGGTAACACGCAGCTCTGGTATGTATTTTTAGGCATGATGACAAAGAAACATAGGGCTTCAAAGTTTGAGGTGCACCAAAGATCTCAGCACAGTCATGTTAGCAGGAATGGGATGAGATTAGGCTTCATATCCACTTCTGGACCAGCAATGTACCCATATGTTGCTGGACTTCGGATGGTTATACCATTTTTTAGAGCCAGAAGTCAGCTCTCTTGTAAAAGCAATCCTAGGGGCAAACATACCTGCTGGATTGCTTTTACAAGCAGTGGGAGGGGACGCCCCCCCCTCCCATCGCCTTCTGTGGCTTTCTCCGGCTCTCCCATCCCACCTGGGTACTGGAGCAAACAGCCGGGTCGTCTGCCAGCTGGTAGGTGAGCCAAACAAAGCCTGGATTAGCTTTGATTGGCTCTCAGCTATGATAACCCGGAATTGATGACATGACATCACTTCCGGTTTACCTGATGTCAACGGCACTATTTAGAAAAAATCAAAAGCATTTCGAAAACACAGATTTTGGTGTTTGGAATGCTTTTAAGGGCACACATAACGTTTTGCTTTTAGGCCAAAAAGTAAAATTTTGGTCTTATCTGACCAGAGCACCTTCTTTCATATGTTTGTCGTGCCCCCCACATGGTTTCTCGTAAACTGCAAATGGGACTTTTTGTCCAGATTTGTGCACGACTAATAGTTGTCCTGTGGACAGATTCTCCCACCTGAGCTGTGGACCATGGAAGGAGCCATCATCCCCTCATGTATTGATGACCCTTTCTGTAATGGCATGGGGTTGCTAGAGGCTTGGTCCTGACCTATGACAACCCAACCCCTTGTTCCAAGATATTGTGCTGGTCTCTACCACTAGATTCTATGGGTACGTCTCTTAATTCCATAGGGGGGTGGGAAGTCTACTATTGCTGTGGCTCTGATGAAGAGGGTACTCCCTCGTAACGCATAAACCGTCTGCAATGCCATCTGGTTTCTCCTAACATCCGGTCCAGGTTGCAGGTGTCTAGAGACACGGTTCCGAATTGCTGGAGCACTGTTAAGCCTTTTTTAAATGCTCTTTTATGAATATTATTCTTGTTGTTACAATTTTAAATACATTTTATCTTTGGTAATGCACAAGGTCGGTGCGTGCTGCTTTTCTTCTTCCTCTTTCTATATATTCCAGTTCTAAGGATACCCATTGTTCTGAGGAGGGCAGCAAGACCGTTGACATTCCATATTCTATCTGAAGGGTTGGCTACACCACTTACTCATTGACTAAGCTCCCGAGCACAGGAGATTGTGTTGTGAGGTTTGCACTCTCCATTTTCGGATGATGGATTGAAGTGCTCTGTGAGTGCTCTGTGAGATGTTCAAAGCTTTGGATTTTTTTTTATAACCTAACCCTGCTTTAAACTTCTCCACAACTTTATCTCTGACCTGTCTGGTGTGTTCCTTGGCCTTCATGATGCTGTTTGTTCACTAAGGTTCTCTAACAAACCTCTGAGGGCTTCACGGAACAGCTGTATTTATACTGACAGTAAATTACACACAGATGGAATCTATTTACTATTTAGGTGACTTCTGAAGGCAATTGGTCCCACTAGATTTTATTTAGGGGTATCAGAGTAAAGGGGGCTGAATACAAATGCACCCCTCACTTTTTACATATTTATTTGTAAAACATTATGAAAATCATTTATCATTTTCCTTCCACTTCACAATTATGTGCCACTTTGTGTTGGTTTATCACATAAAATCCCAATAAAATACATTTACGCTTTTAGTTGTAACATGACAAAATGTGAAAAATGTCAAGGGGTATGAATACTTTTTCAAGGCACTGTATTACAAAATATTGGGTTATGTATTGTGTTTTTTTGCATCAAATTTCAAAAAAGTGTATTTTTTTTTCCAAAAAATTGTGTTGAAAAAACGGTGAACAAATACCGTGTGACAAAAAATTGCAACACCCACCACCTTATTTTCTAGGGACTCTGCTTTAAAAAATATATAGTGTTTGGGGGTTCTAAGGTCTAAGTTATTCTAGCAAAAAATATTGATTGGTACATGTAAACAAAAAAGTACCAGGAAAGACCTGGCCTGGAATTGGATAAGTAAGTAGTATTGGAAGAAACAGCTTTTTACCTACAAGACCTGGTTTTGGGACTTTCATGGGTGCATTCATCTACGTATAAGGATAAGAAGTTTGTCCTCCTGATGATTTCTGCTATAGTTTTGGAGTATCGCGATCCCCTAAATTCCTCCTGCTCAAGTTTCTGCAAAAAAGTCCACAAAAAGACATCCCCTAGACCAGTGTTTCTCAACTGCAGTCCTCAAGGCGCCCCAACAGGTCATGTTTTAAGGATTTCCCTCAGATGAAATGGCTGTGGTAATTACTAAGGCAGTGAAACTGATCAAATCACCTGTGCAAAATAACGGAAAGCCTGAAAACATGACCTGTTGAGGTGCCTTGAGAACTGCAGTTGAGAAACACTGTCCTAGACCCCAAGTGCTCAACCTCTGGCCCTCCAGCTGTTGCAAAACTACAAGTCCCGTGAGGCATTGCAAGCCTCTGACAGTTACAAACATGACTCCCAAAGGCAGAAGCATGATGAGACTTGTAGTTCGGCAACAGCTGGAGGGCCGCAGATTAAGCACCCATGCCCTAGACCAGTGATGGCGAACCTTGGCACCCCAGATGTTTTGGAACTACATTTCCCATGATGCTTATGCACTCTGCAGTGTAGTTGAGCATAATGGGAAACGTAGTTCCAAAACATCTGGGGTGCCAAGGTTCTCTATCGCTGCCCTGTATTTTTTTGAAGAGGCATTTATATATAACGTATTTATCGGCGTATAACACACACTTTTTTCCCCCTGAAAATCAGGGGTGCATGTTATACGCCGACCCCCCGCCGTTGTGAGCCTCTGGGCGGCTTTCAGCCACCTTCGGTCATTCTCGGCAGGTTTCAGCCGTTCTTGGCCGACCTTCGGCCTTTCTCGGCAGCTTTCGCCCGCCTTCGGCCGTTCTCGGCAGCTTTCGGCCATTCTCGGCAGCTTTCGGCCGTTCTCGGCGGCCGAGTGTGGCCGAAAGCTGCCGAGAACGGCCGAAAGCTGCCGAGAAAGACCGAAGGTGGCCGAGAACGTCCGAAAGCTGCAGAGAAAGGCTGAAGGCGGCCGAAAGCTGCCGAGAACGGCTGAAGGCGGCCGAAAGCTGCCGAAAACGGCTGAAGGCGGCCGAAAGCTGCTGAGAACGGCTGAAGTCGGCCGAAAGCTGCCGAGAACGGCAGAAGGCGGCCGAAAGCTGCCGAGAATGGCAGAAGGTGGCCGAAAGCAGCCGAGAATAGCTGAAGGCGGCCGAAAGCTGCCGAGAAAAGCCGAAGATCGGCCAAGAACGGCCAATGGCGCCAATTTTTAAACTGCATCGACAACGACATGTCACTGCAGTTTAACTGCAGCCTGGGCAAGGCTGCAAATGACACTGAGGAGGCTGCAGATGGACGCTGCAAGGCTGCAAATGACACTAAGAAGGCTGCAAATGACACTGACAAGGATGCAAGGCTGCAAATGACACTGACAAGCATGCAGATAGACGCTGTGCAAGGCTGCAGATTGACACTGATAAGGCTGCATTGATGGGCATTTAAATGTAATTTTTTTTCCTTAAAAAGTTTTTTTCCTTGAAATTTCCTCCTAAACTCCTGTTATACGCCGGCGCGTGTTATACGCCGATAAATACGGTACACACAGGTATATATATATCAAAAAGTGATTGGCTATGCTGAGCCTGGCATAGGTAGAAGCCCATACTTGCAGAATAGTAGAAATGGATAACATAACAGTATTGTAGGTTTATATATCCCAAGTATCCATTGTATAAACATAAGCAGAACAAACAACTCACCCAACTCACATACATACTATGATCTCGCCCCAACTAGTTATATCTATTCGTTTGTAGGTTGACAACATTCTATGGAGAAAAACAGTAAAATACGGGAGGGGGGCCCACACAGGAGACTATAACATCAGACAACATGCAATTGAGAGTTGGAAAGTTCAGCCATCTGGGAGGCCAAGATGTCTAACCAAGGCTGCCGTATCCTGGTAAAATTTTTGGGCAGGCTCTGCCCTCATTAGTTATTTTAGATTTAGCTAAGGCCGAGTTCACCAAACAACAAATAAAAGATAAGGTGGAAGGTGCAGGGTTCCTACAGCTTTGTAGGATAGCTTTCCTGGTGTAGAAGAGCAGGCAAAACATGGTAGAACTGTAGGACTGTAGAACGAAGTTGCCCAAATGCCAAGAAAGCAGACCTCTGCTTGTATTGTCGGTGTGCATGGAACTGTGTCTGTGGCAGGCATGTTGGTGTGGTGCAGCATGGTGCGGAGTCAATAATTCATATAGTCAGGTGCAATCGAAGACTTATATTGAAGTAATGCAGTAACAGTTCACAACAAACCCGATGGGAAGGCTACCAAGATGGTCCTGCCACATGAGGGAAGCAGAACCCAACTTGGCTAACAGCGTCTGTTGAGAGGGGATACAATGTGGCCTGGCCATCTAGTGCCCAATCAGGAAGGTGTCCAGGAGAGATGCGACCCTATAGGTGCTGGAACTCAACCACGACCCCCCAAAACCCCTCCACCCACACACACCCTCCAAATCACATACAATAGTGGGTGTGGTCAGTCAAATTTCACGATCAGTAGGAGGGTCTTAAAGGGGCATTAAATACTGGGATTGCATTACATACAGAGTGCAGAGTTCAATGGGGGTTACATACAGAGTGCAGAGCTGTCACTTGTAAACACAGAAACTGTGTTTACAAGTGATTGTGGTGAGCAGCCCCCCCCCCCCCAAAGGTCTGAGTCAGAGGTGGTGAGTTCCACCAAGTTCCCCCTGAAAAAAAGCCCTGGACCCTATGCTTTCCATCCTCGTCAGGAACCTAATACTGTCCCTAACAGACTGGGTACCCACTCTATCAACTTGAAAAATGTGCACCAAGCCTGGGAGCCAGGGCCCTAAATAGGCAAGCCTGACCCAAGATGGCTTCTCGAGTCCTAACAGGCGGCAGGGTCCATATGGATCGCTTCCCCAGTGACCCAGGAAACCATAGAGGAACCATGTTCCTCCTGACTTTCTCTCCCGGTGCAGTGCCCCTGCGGAATACCACCACCTGCAGGGGAGAAAGTAGACTGCACCTGCCTACAGGCAACCTTTGTACTGCTCTGGGAAAACCTGTCTAATCTCAGCAGCACCTCTGGGGGTAATGCTACACAAGACAGACTGAATAGAATTACAAAACATTTGGCGGGTAAAACAGTTTACACATGCGTATTTCAAAAGCATATTTAGCTGTTCTCTAACATTCCGCTATAGATGAACTCTTTATTCAAACATGGATATGGTGGATTTTTTACCGGTCGGGCTGCTGCATGGTGCCAATTTTTGTCCTGCCATTTGTACTCCACCCTTATCTGCCTGGCCAACCTAATTCCTATACTTGCTAAATGTAAGCCTTTGAAAATACAGTCTAGTGTGGGCCAAGGCTTCAGCAGCACTTTGACCCAGAAGTGGTCCAGCACCCAGAAGTGCTGGATTACGTACATGTACATGATCCAGCATAGCTTTGTTGGTAGAAAAAAAAACAATACATCACTGCTGACAGTTGTGGTGTTTACTTACACAGTGCTCTCTTTTATCATTCGCTCAGCCAATCGGCGGGTTCCGGCCATAAATCTGCTGATAAATCCGCTGATTGGCTTATGCTGCAGCAAATGGCAGCTCAGCCAGGGCAGCGGGCACACGCGCCCTCTACCCATAAGTACTGGATCACGTACATGTACATGATCTAGCACTGCTTTGCAAGGACAAAAAAAACAGTACATAGCTGCTGACAGTTGTGTTGTTTACCTACACAGGGCTCTCTTTTGTCATCCGCTCAGCCGATTGCCAGTTTCAGCCACAAATCTGCTGATCGGCTTGTGCTGCAGCAAACGACAGCTCAGCCAGGGCAGCGGGCGCGCACGTCCCCTACCCAGAAGTACTGGATCATGATCTAGCACTGCTTTGCAGGGAGAAAAAAAAAACAGTACATGGCTGCTGACAGTTGTGTTTTTTAACTACACAGGGCTCTCTTTTGTCATTCGCTCAGCCGATTGCGGGTTCCGGACATAAATCCGCTGATCGGCTTGTGCTGTAGCAAACAGCAGCTCAGCCGGGGCATCGGGCGTGCGCACCCCCTACCCAGAACATGTACGTGATCCAGCACAGCGGGGCTGCTCCGCCGCAGTAAGTCTGCAGTGGGCGGCCCACAAGCAGTTAAAGTTAGAATGTTGGAGCACTGTGGCCCCTGACACACCATAAAAGTAGGTAACGACTCAGTGCTAACATTTGCGCGAAACACGTCTACTTCTTTGTCTCCTGCTCCATCTGTCCCCACTTGTCATATGAAGCTTTAATAATAAAAAGGTCTATTGGAAGCGCACCCGTCCGGAATAACTTCCTTGTTACACCATAAAAGTAGGTAAAGACTCAGCGCTAACATTTGCGCGAAACGCGTCTACCTCTTTGTCCCCTGCTCCATCTGTCAACCACTTGTCATATGAAGCTTTAATAATAAAAAGGTCTATTGGAAGTGCACCCGTCCGGAATAATTTCCTTATGTTACACCATAAAAGTAGTTAGGGGTCAGAATCGTCCAATAAAATAATTTTTTCAAAACCATCAAACATGGTCTAATGTTCTTGTTATCGATCCCAGCTTATTAAAAGGGTCAAACATTGGGTTACGTGTATCAACAAGGTAAATTGTATCATTATTATTCCTATAGATTGCGCCTATCCAACTAAATGCCCTCATTACCAAGCCAATAGGTTTCTATATTTAAAAAAGCAGAGGGGACATTTAACATCCGAATTGTTTCTCAAGCCATCCTGTCATAATCAGATTCCAGAAATTGAGCTTTGCAGAAAGTTTGTGGATTTTCATTTCAGATGTTGTCAACTCAAGGGCATTTGGACCAATCAATAACTGTCTGTCTTCCTGCACATGGAATGCTGGCTATTAGAAAAAAAAATAAAAAAAAAAGAGGCTTAGAGCAAGCTCAGCCAATACCATTAGCCCTAGCCTGAGGGCAGTTCTATCCCAGTGTCGGGGTAGACACCTGCCTCCTCCCCCTCCCCCACCATTAAGGAGGCCACATGGGACGTCATTTGGACATAGCGGGCAAAGAGCACTTCTTTATTCTTTCTCTTTTCTACGCCCAGACTTCACCAAAAATCAATACATCTGTTCTTTGCTTATTTTCAGAACTTTACGTCAATATCTGTAAGGGCTTTTCCTTCCAGCTACAAATCCACGGTACTTAGAAATTTGGGTTCTGTTTTCTGATTTTTCCTTCTCTGTTCCAATTTGTGGGATAATTGAAAATAGTGCTTGATTGATGTCCGTTCCTTTTTTTTTCCTTTTTAACGTTTAAAGAAATTACAATCGAAAGTCCTTGATCCTGAAACCTTCGTATTAGAATTCTGTCCGTGAACTGTGAACTTGTGAATGTCTCATCTACGAAACGCCTCGGTGGAAATGTGCGTTTAAAAAAAAATAAAATAAAAAAAAATTGCTTTAAAACTTGGAAGAGCGCAATCATACAACTTAATTGTTACACTAACATTATAAACGCCGTTGTTTCTTTGCAGAGGGGGGAAAGGATGTCATTGCCAGGTCAAGAAGATTTCCAGAATCTGAGCTTTTCGGTGGGTCTGCGTTACATAACTCAGCAATCAGCTGGGAAATGTCCTACAGCACTGCGTATTGTTATAAAGCATGTACTATTCATTATTATAATGAGCCGTATAATAGACCAGTGGCTGAGAGCTTAAGAACAGACCTCGGTTCAGGTGATCTGCTTCAGCTCACTGAGGTCTAGCCATGTTCAATTAAATTCAAGGCAGGAAATTATATTTTATTTATAAAAATGGCGTTTTTTTTTTTTTTTTTTCTTGTATTTATTTTTTTTATGCCGTGCCAGACCATACTAAGCCCAAACTATCCAAATTTGTCCGGACAATTTTTAATTAAAAAAAAATATATAATTCAAAAAGTTTTATAACTCCATAATGAAGGGGACTGCCGTAACCATCGCAAATACAGGGGGTCCCCGACTTACGAGCGCCCGACCTACGAACATCCCCTACTTACGAACCGGGCGCTGCGGGGACCCTCCGCCATTTTCCGCCGTCCTCCGGCCGCTCTGCGCACGCGCGGCCATACGGAGCCTCGGAAAATGCCGGCAAACTTCGGAAATGTCCGTAATTTGACGCGCATGCGCAGAACGGCATTAGACGGAACATCGGAAATGTCCGTAATTGTCCATATTTGTCGGTCTCCGCATGCGTGCCCGACTTACGAACAATTCCGACATAAGAACAGGCGGGCAGTCCCTAACGAGTTCGTAACTCGGGGACCCCCTGTATATAAAAAAAATAAAAGTTTACTAGGTGTAGAACCCAATCCAGATTTGCAATTAACAAACATAACTTTCTTGTTAAAATACAATATTGACCACTTGGCTACTGGGCACTTTTGCCCCCTTCCTGCCCAGGTCAATTTTCATCTTTCAGCACTGTCACACCTTGAATGACAATTGCGCGGGCATGCAACGCTGTACACATATGACATTTTTATAATTTTTTCACACAAATAATGTATTTAATCACCACTGGGGTTTTTATTTTTTGCTGAACAAAAAAAAATAGTTTTTTATAGTTTGTTATATAATTTTGCTAACGGGTAATTTTTCTCCTTCACGGATGTGCGCTCATGAGGCTTCACTGATGGGCACTGATTCGTGGCACTGGTGGGAACTGATTAGCAGTACTGATGGGCACTGATAGGTGGCACTGATTAGCAGCACTGGTGGGCACTGATAGATGGAACTGGTGGGCACTGATTGTGGGCACTGATTAGCATCACTGATGGGCACTGATAGATGGAACTGGTGGGCACTGGTTGTGGGCACTGATTAGCAGCACTGGTGGCACCTGATAGATGGAACTGGTGGGCACTGATTGTGGGCACTGATTAGCAGCACTGGTGGGCACTGATAGATGGAACTGGTGGGCACTGATTGTGGGCACTGATTAGCATCACTGGTGGGCACTGATAGATGGAACTGGTGGGCACTAGTTGTGGGCACTGATTAGCAGCACTGGTGGCAACTGATAGATGGAACTGGTGGGCACTGATTGTGGGCACTGATTAGCAGCACTGGTGGGCACTGATAGATGGAACTGGTGGGCACTGATTAGCAGTACTGATGGGCATGGGCGACCGCAGGTAGGGGCAAGGGGGGGCGAGTGACCACCCCTGGAATCGGCAAGGGTCTGCAGTGGCCGCATGTGTAGCTGTGCTGGCTCTCTGGGTTTGTGCGAGTCGGCTCTACAGCTGCTGCAGATCAGTGTCACTGAGCTTACAGAGCTCTTTACTGCCACCTCTGACTGCTTCCTGTTCCCCCCCCCCCCCCTCGTGTTTGCTTTGCTGCCTGTAATGTATTTTCAAAGGGACATGTGGAAACGGGACTTGGAAGAAGGAAGACCACCTTACAAGAGGAGGCTGTTTGTGTACAGGGGGGCAGAGCTGTGTGTGTGTATGCTTACAGATGTGTGTGTGGGGGCCTGACATATATACAGATGAGGGGGGCAGCTAAGTGAATACAGGTATGATCAGTGAAGGGGGTGCCAGATATAGAAAAGATAATATCATCTATCCTGTCCTGTATACAGCTATATACACCCATCTTCCTTCCTGTATTCCTCTATCATTCATTACTGACTGCAGATATACATCATCTGTCCTGTATATATAGCTGTATACAGGACAGACGATATATACCGTATAACACGCACCGGTGTATAACACGCACCCCAAGTTTAGGAGGTAATTTTAAGGAAAAAAAGTTTTAGGAGGGAAGTTTAGGGAAAAAAAAATACACTTACAGTGAAGGGGGTGCCAGATATAGAAAAGATAATATCATCTATCCTGTCCTGTATACAGCTATATACACCCATCTTCCTTCCTGTATTCCTCTATCATTCATTACTGACTGCTGATATACATCATCTGTCCTGTATATATAGCTGTATACAGGACAGACGATATATACCGTATAACACGCACCGGTGTATAACACGCACCCCAAGTTTAGGAGGGCATTTTAAGGAAAAAAAGTTTTAGGAGGGAAGTTTAGGGAAAAAAATAACTTACATTTAAGCGTCATTTGCAGCTTGCCCAGCGTCATTTGCAGCTTAACCAGCATCATTTGCAGCTTGCCCAGTGTCATTTGCAGCTTAACCAGCATCATTTGCAGCTTGCCCAGCGTCATTTGCAGCTTAACCAGCATCATTTGCAGCTTTGCCCAGTGTCATTTGCAGCTTGCCCAGTGTCATTTGCAGCTTGCCCAGTGTCATTTGCAGCTGGTCACGTGTTCAGGGTTCGGCTTGCTCTTTGATTCCTGGTTCCGGTCCGGACCGGCCCCAGGAGTGTCTGCCGTCCCCGCAAGCATGGTCACCCTGACCAGCCCCAGAGGTCCTCATGGTCTGGGGTGGAGATCCGTCCGTTCCCGAGTCTCGGAACTGGCTAGTTCGAGGCCCAGTAACTGAAGGAGGATTCGGAGGTGTCCCGGTGTGCTCTCGGTATTGGAAGGACACGGCAACTCGTACAAGCAACCAGGGGAGGACTCTTCAGAGGAGGGCCAAGAAGCTGGCTGCTCGGTAAGAGCCTGGGAGCTGAAGTTGTATGGACACTAAAGGATCCACACTTCTCACAGTATCGCCAAGAAGGCTGAGAGATCCAGGTACTGTGGGAAAGGTTCCTACCTATCTTCAGGTACAATCTAGTCTGTGGCAGAGACTTTGCAAACTTTCCGGATCACATGTTGGTTGCTAAAGCTATGGTTAGAGGTTTATCCAGCAGTGAATCGCCCAGTTGCGAGTGTCTACTCTCTGGGCTAACTAGAGACATTCAATTGATGTCAGCAGTTCAAAGTGCCTGAGTTTTATCACCCGTGCCCTCTATTCCCACCTGAGACGGTGTCATTGTTGGATGTTACCCCTGAAAAATAAAAATCCTCAAAAGGACTTTTGTGTGTCAGCTTCTGAAGTTACGGGGTACTAGACATGTGCGATTAGTTTCGTACGAATCGGAAATTCGTACGAATTTTTTGAAATTCGTACGAATTTTTTGAAATTCGTACATTCGGACGAATCCGTATTATGAATTTTTAGGAATACGAATTCTGTACGAAATACAAAATTTTCCAAATCCAAACTACCAAATAACTAATTTCAACTAATATGAAAGAAATTATAGCGGATATAACGAATGATTCAAATGAATTCGAGATTCAGTATAACGAATATCGACACCCTACGAATAATAACGAATTATCCGAAAACGTATTAACGTTACATAAAACAAGTCTATTCTTCACCAATCACTCAGAGGAAGTACGAAATACGAAATTTCGTATTCGTAAACGAAATTTCGTATTTCGTACTTCCTCTGAGTCATTGGTGAACAATAGACAATAGACAATAGACTTGTGTTATGTAACGTTAATACGTTTTCGGATAATTCGTTATTATTATTCGTAGAGTGTCGATATTCGTTATCCAAATTAACGATTCGTACGTATTTGTAAACAAAATTTCGTATTTCGTACTTCCTCTGAGTGATTGGTGAACAATAGACTTGTGTTATGTAACGTTAATACGTTTTCGGATAATTCGTTATTATTCGTAGAGTGTCGTTATTCGTTATCCAAATTAACGATTCGTAAAGATTCGTACAAAATTCGTATTTCGTACGAATCTAAATAAAATTTCGTACATGAATTACGAATTACAATTTTTTTTTTATACGAAACGGAACGAAACAAAACAAAACTAATTTTTTGACGGCTCCCATGTCTACGGGGTACTAACCCTGGGAACCCCTAGACAACGAAAGACGAGCTACAAGGAGGAGGTAATTGGTAAGCCCAGAAGATTCAAGGTCGCTCCAAGGGGTTATGGCCGCTACATAAGTATTAAATTATTTATAAAAAAGGCGCTTTGCGGGATACTCAAACTAGAATGTGGGGCTACAGATGTGGAACTGGATTTGGACTTGGTATTGTATGGTATTCCCAGGTGACCACCCATGAGGTTTATTCTCACTTACTGATTCATCAGTTTATCGATAGTAGTCATAAATGACCGATCAATGTAAATACTGTTCTAAATCAGACATTCTAGCTAAGCTGCCTGTCCAGCCCCACTCTTGGGCACGGACAGCTATGGAAACTTTCAGTAGATTACACGTGTTTCTAAATGTATTTTGGAGACGATATTTAGGACAGTTGACATTTCAAACAAATGATAACCGAGCCTATGTTTACATTGGTTAAAAATGTACTCAAGGCCGGAGAAGACTATAAACAGCCAATATTTCTGTTTCACGGACTGGAAGGGCCTTGTGTTCTCTGCATTATCTAAACCTTTTGATCGATAAGGGGAGATGACATCGTATGTATTATTTGATCAGCATCATCTCGTATAAATATGAAGGCAGTCTGTATCCTTTGGGAATGGATTTCACAAGGTTCATGCACAGAGTGCAAGTTCTCCTTGCCTTGCTGCAAAGTACCATTCAGACTGCGTGAAGGATTCCAACTCTCAGAGGTATTTATTGGAAAACAAGCTGCAGATGAGGACTAAGACATGACTTGCCATAGATCTGCGTTCACCAGGCAGAAGAATCAATGATATTGAAGAGTAGAAGATATTTATCTGAGAACTGAGTCAAGGTTACCACAAAGTATCATCTACATTCTAAAGTGTACATGTCAAGGTGGTGTTTTTTTGTCACATGCAGGCTTTCTACGCCTTCCGCGCGTCTCGCTATAAGTTCAGGATTGTAAATTAAATAGCTTTTCTGTAGGTTATTTAGGCTATGATTCCTCACTGCTATATTCTTCTCTTGCCTGGCTGATGCATGCCCAGCATCCTATTGGTTTAATATCATACGTTTTGTAGCTCAGATGTTTCTTGGAGTTGTTACCGATAGCTGAGGACTTGAACAAAATAAAATCTGATGGGGAGGTGGTACGGATAACCTACAGTCAGTGGGTAGCTACCACCATGGTAGTCCATTAGACTTTGGCGCCAGGAGAGCACAGCCAGCTATCTAGGACAGCTTAAGGGACAACTTCACTTTTAGTTGTGAAGTTGTCCACTAAAGCTGGCCATAGATGGATGGAAAATTCAGCCAGTTCCACAGGGACCAGACAAATGTAGATCCATCTATGGGCAGGCTGGTCGTACAGAAGTCAATCTCTTGATCCACTTCTATACAACCAGCCTGTCAGTTTTTTTCACTCGATCGGTGCCGCAGACTTTGATCATTGTATTCTGATGGTGGGCAACTCTCCCTGCTGTTAGAATACAATATCTCTGTAGGAGAGATTCCCCCATCAACACCAAGGGGGTTATTTACTAAAGGAGAATCCACTTTGCACTGCAAGTGCACTTGGAAGTAAAGTCACTGTAAATCCGAGGGGGACGAGCAAGGAAAATAGAAAACAGCAATTTAGCTTGCACATGATTGGATGATAAAATCAGCAGAGCTTCCCCTCATTTCAGATCTTCCCCTTAGATTTATAGCGACTGCACTTCCAAGTGCACTTGCAGTGCAAAGTGGATTTACCTTTTGTAAATAACTCCCCAAGTGTGTTGATGATGGAATTTAATTTTTTTTTAACCTCACAGATAGCAAGCAATTGTGCTGTAGATTTGAAAATGACTTGCTAAGCTATAGACTTGCCAGGCTTCACACGTTTGTTGCACAATTACAGCAAGTCCGCGTTGCACGACTCCAGATCAACTTTCTTGGCAAACATTCTGCAAGTCTGCTGCAAGTTCTGGTTCAGTTATGTTGTGCAATAGTCATCCCACCACAGGGGGCACTGTGGCTGAATTTTCATGCTGTAGACTTGCAGAGCTCTTGGTGTAGACTCACCAATGAAACTTTGCTTTTGCTAGAAACTTGCCACGTAAATTTTCTACAAATTGGAAAAGTGTCAACTAGAACTTGAGCTTCAAGTGCTCTGCGAGTGTACAATTTGTCAGTGTAAATGTGCAGTAAGATAACAGACTTACAATTCAACACTGCCACAAATTTGTGGCAAGTTATCCTTGCTATCTGGACTGGTTGAAAGAAAAAAAATGCATCATCTATGGCCTGCCTAAAGCTTCCTTCCACCTTTCCTAAAGCCTAGTACGCACGATCGTCTGATTTTCCACGAAGGTGCATATCATGATGTAATCTAGAATGGAATTAACTTGTACGAAAATTCTCAACCGACAAAGGCAAACGTAGGCAAGTGTAGCTACATACTAGCGTCCCACATAGCAAGCAATTGTGCTGCAAGTTTGAAAATGACTTGCTCAGCTATTGCTAGATTTGCCAGGCTTCACGAGTTTGTTGCACAATTGCAGCAAATCCGTATTGCATGACTCCAGATCAACTTTCTTTGCAAACATTCTGCAAATCTGCTGCAAGTTCTGGTTCAGTTATGTTGTGTAATAGTCATCCCACCACAGGGGGTCACTGTGGCTGAATTTTTATGCTGTAAACTTGCAGAGCTCTTGCTGTAGACTCCCCACTGCAACTTTTCTCTTGCTAGAGACTTGCCACGCAAATTTGCTACAAATTGGAAAATTGTCAACTAGAACTTGCGCTGCAAATGCTCTGCAAGTGTACAACTTGTCAGTGAAAATGTGCAGTAAGGTAACAGACTTACAATTCAACACTGCCACAAATTTATGGCAAGTTATCCTTGGTTTAAAGAAGCACTGAGGTCAGTGTGAAACGCGTCACCTCCTGGGTTCGGACACTCTGTCTTTGTTGTCTCTTTATTGCTATTTTATGGAATAAAATCGTTGGAACGTTCCTGTGGTGTGCAGCCGTTCTTTTCTCCCTAGGTTATCCTTGCTATCTGGGGTAGTAGAAGAGGAAGTGATGTAGTGTACATGACCCTTCAAGCCACATCCACCAAATACGTTCGCTGTGTTTTCATTTTCAAAGTCTCTGATGAATCGTTTGTCATACGCTTCCGATAATGCACTTTTTTTTCAATTTAGTTCCTGGCTGTTCTCATTGAGCAAAAATCGGCCGATGTGTTTCACGTATAATAAAAAGTTTTGGCTTGAACCTTTGGGGGTATTTTTCATCCGAACAGTCGAAAACAGCTTTCTAAAGCACTATACTAATGAACAGATAATCGACCGATCGTTCCTTGTATGGACAACGTTTGCACCAAAAAAGCCCCAGCAGCCTCATGCACCTACTAGAGTCCTTGCTGTCAGAATACAACGTTTCAGAAGGCGGGAATCCTCCATCCACCTCCTTTGTGTGGATGGCAGAATCCATTTTTTTTTTCTTTCATTCATCCCCCTGGTTGAGCACAACAAATTATCCTACTTTGGCCAGCCTTATGCCCCGTACACAAGATCGGACTTTCCGACAACAAAACCGTGATTTTTGTTCGAAGGATGTTGGAGCTTCCGACTCGTACTTGATTCCGAGCATGCGTGAACTTTTGTGCGACGGACTTGTGTACACACGATCGAAAAGTCTGACAACAGGTTTTGTTGGCGGAAAATTTGAGAACCTGCTAGCCAACATTTGTTGGCGGAAAGTCAGACAACAAATGTTCGATGGAGCATACACATGGTTGGACTTTCATCCAACAAGCTGACATCCAACATTTGTTGGCGGAAAATCCGATCGTTTGTACGGGGCATTAGTCTACTGCATGTCTACTGCAAACTAGAAAAAGATCTAGGGCTGACTCTAAGGCCCCTTTCACACCGGGGCGTTTTTCATGCGGTGCAGCGCTAAAAATAGCGCCTGTTCACCGCATGAAAAAATCCTGCCCTTTAACTCCAGTGTGAAAGCCGGCGGGCTTTCACACTGGAGCGGTGCGCTAGCAGGACGGCAAAAAAAGTCCTGCTAGCAGCATCTTTGGAGCGGGATAGGAGCGGTGTGTTCACCGCTCCTATACCGCTCCTTCCCATTGATTACAATGGGAGACCGCAGTAAAACCGCGGCAATACCGCGGCTACGGCGGCGCTCTGCGGGGGGTGTTTAACCCTTTTTCGGCCGCTCGCGGGGGGTAAAACCGCCCCAGTGTGAAAGGGGCCTAAGTTCAAATCATTCACAATATCTTGTAGTCATTTAGGATACTCTAATGCTGCGTACACACGGTCGGAATTCTCATCGGAAAAAGCTCTGATGGTTTTCCCGTCGGAATTCCGACGGAATTTCGCTCCAACTGTCTTGCTTACACACGGTCACACCAAATTCCGACGGTCAATAACACCACAGCCTAAAACACGTTCGACTGCACTATAAAAGGGAAGTTTAATGCTTCTGAGCATGCGTCGAATTGTTTCCGAGCATGCGTCGGAATTTTGCGTGTCGGAATTGCATACACACGATCGGAAAATCCGATAGAACGGTTTTCCGTCGGAAAAATTAAGAACAGGTTCTCAATCCAAAGTCCGTCGGAAATTTCGACAGAAAAAGACCAATGGGCATACACACGGTCGGAAAATCAGATGAAAAGCTCCCATCGGACTGTTTCCATCGGAAATTCCGACCGTGTGTACGCGGCATTAAAGTTATAGTATCCTGTAACCATTCATAGCATTACAACAGTCACAGGATTAGACCACACGGCAGTCAGCTAAAACATTACCAATCAAAGAAGAACTTCAGCAAAAAACAAGATAAAACAGAAGAGCCCATCAAAAGATAAAATAACAAAAAAAATTTTTGAGGCAGTATTCACTGTCAATCCAGAGATTTCCCCGGCAGTGTGATAGACTCACCCGGGAAAGAGGCTTTTGGAGGGGACTGAATGTTGGCCTCTTGCATACCGACTTTGGCTCCTGGCATTTGAGGGAGCTACAAGCATTTAGGAAGATGTTCCATTATGTAATGCAAAAGGACATTATTAACCACCTCAGTACAGTGCATTTTCACCCCCTTCCTGCCCAAGCCATTTTTCAGCTTTTAGCGCTGTCACATTTTGAATGACAATTGCGCGGTCATACAGCACTGTACCCAGATGAAACTGTTATCATTTTTTCCCCACAAATAGAGCTTTCTTTTGGTGGTACTTGATCACCTCTGCGGTTTTTATTTTTTGCGCTATAAACAAAAGAAGAGGGACAATTTAAAAAAAAAAACAATATTTTTACTTTTTGCTATACTAAATATCCCCCAAAAATATATAAAAAAAAAAATTTTTTCCTCAGTTTAGGCTGATATGTATTCTTCTACATATTTTTGGTAAAAAAAAAATCGCAATAAGCGTATATTGATTGGTTTACACAAAATTTATAGCGCCTACAAAATAGAGGATAGATTTATATCATTTTTATTATTATTTTTTTTTAACTAGCAATGGCGGCGATCTGCGATTTTTATCGTGACATGCGATATTGCGGCGGACATATCGGACACTTTTGACACATTTTTGGGACCATTCACATTTATACAGCGATCCGTGCTATAAAAATGCATTGATTACTGTATAAATGTGACTGGCAGGGAAGGGGTTAACACTAGGGGGCGCTGAAGGGGTTAATATATTCCCTGGGAGTGATTCTAACTGTAGGGGGAGGGGATTCACAAGGGAAGGAGACCGATCGATGTTCCTCTGTACTTAGAACACACCATCGGTCTCCTCTCCTCTGACAGGACCGTTGATCTGTGTGTTTACATACACAGATCCACGGTCCTGCTGTTTTACGGGGCAACCGCATGTGCCCGGCGGACATCGCGGCAGCCGGGCACGTGCATCGGGTGCCCAGTGACACGCGGGCGTGTGCACGCTCCCTGGAGGGCTGGAAAGGGGAGGGCGTCATATGACGCCCTCCAGCCACGAGAGATGCGCCGCCTGGCCGTCAATTGACAGCCGGCGGTCGCTAAGCAGTTAAGGAGGCCATGATGGTCTCTGACAGCTTAGGACTCATAATGTTGATGTCATCAGCAGGCCAACTGTCTGGGGCCCCCTGCCATAATGTGTTTATTGTAAGTAGGTCTGCTATTGTCTGAAGGAGTTCTGTGTTTATGCTTATGATAATGTGTATGACTTGAAAGGTCAGACCTCTGAGTCACCTAGGCTGGTTAAGTGACTAGTTAATTAGCTCATGTTAACTTATGTTTCTGGTTATATTTTGCATTGTTGGGGTAATATGATCAGGAGGGGGAACCTCCTTCTCAAGTGTATAAAAGCCTGTATTCTTGTTTAAATAAACAGTTCCAGCTTTGCAGCCAAACGAGTCCTGCCTAGTTCTTGGTTGTAATATGCGGCTATAATATCTAATCTCTATATTCAGACTGGAGGAAGTGCTATATGATAGAAGCACTCAGGCGTAGTGTGGGAAGAGATTATGTTACATGGCAGTACTTATTTTTGCCACTGGATGTCCTCGGTCTGATGGAAAGCATTATTCAACCTGCTTCTTCTACACCCAGGTCATCCTGGACCCACCCTAGACTGTGACTGGACAGTGACATCTTTCTGTCGCTCTGCTCTCTCCTCCTATCAGCATGCTTCTTGTAGGCACATGAATTGATTGGCTTTTTGTGCTGCTGATTCTTCTCATGCTGCAGCCATGCCATGTAGAGGCTGATATCTGGTCATATTAAGCTACCTATACTGCTTACATTTAAAAATATATTTAAATGTGTATTATTGATTAAAGATCTGCATTCATTTGGGCTTTTATATTGGCCTGCAGTTCAGCTTTAAGAGGGTATGAGAAGCCAATCAGAACTGTACAGCATCCCCAGTTTTTTAAACAGCCAAACCGTTACAAAATGCTCAAGTGTTAGGGCAACCAATCCAAACTTTACACCCTAATGCTTGGAGCAGGGGGTGTCCAAACCTTCCAGAATGAGGGCCACATCACATGTTCTACAAATATTCATGGGCCAAAAACAATGAGTTTTATAAATGAACAAATCCAATTTAAAGAAATTAATTATGTTTTACTTAGAATTTTTTTTGTAACCAGAATTATGTGATTTAGAGAAACAAAGAAAAACACTTCAGCAAAACAAAGCAAAGGATGTCCAAAAAAAAAACTTGCAAGCTTCCCCGTATATCAGAGTCCTGATAAGAGCCCCCTTACATCAGAGTCTCCATCAAAGTTCCCCTTGCATCAGAGTTCCCGTTACGTGGGAGCCCCATCAGAGGACCCCCTTTAATCAGAGTCCCCATCAGGCTCCACCCTTACATTAATGTCTCCATTAGAGTCCCCCCTGCCCCCTTAAATCAAAGTCCCCCTTGCATTGTAGTATCCCTTACATCAGAGTTCCCCTTACATGAGAGTCCCATCAGAGGACCCCCTTAAACATGAGTCCCCATCAGGCTCCACCCTTACAATAGAGTCCCCATCAGATCCCCCCTTACATCAGAGTATACATCAGAGTCCCCCCGCCCCCTTAAATCAAAGTCCCCCATGCATTATATTCCCCCTTACATCAGCTGGAGTTATTACCTGAGAGTCCCTTCATAGGACCCCCTTAAATCAGAGTCCCCATCAGGGTCCACACTTACATTAGAATCCCCATCAGGGTCCACCTTTACATTAAAGTCCCCATCAGGGTCCACCCTTACATTAGGGTACCTATCAGAGTTTCCTCCACCCTCTCACTTTAAAGTCCTCCTTGCATTGCATTCCCCTTACATCAGAGTTCCCCTTACCTGAGAGTCCAATCAGAGGACCCCCTTAAATCAGAGTCCCCATCAGGGTCCACCCTTACATTAGAGTCCCCATCAAATTCCCCCCTTACATCAGAGTATCCTTCAGAGTCCCCCCGCCCCCTTACATCAAAGTCTCCCTTGCATTGTATTATCCCTTACATCAGAGTTCCCGTTACAGTAGAGTCCCAACTGAGGACCCCCTTAAATCAGAGTCCCCATCAGGGTCCACCCTTACATTAGAGTCCCCATCAGAGTCCACTCTTACATTAGGGTCCCCATCAGAGTTCCCCCACCCCCTTGCATCAAAGTCCCCCTTACATTGTATTCCCACTAACATCAGAAATCCCCTTACCTGAGGGTCCCATCAGAGGACCCCCTTAAATCAGAGTCCCCATCAGGGTCCATCCTTACATTAGGGTCCCCATCAGATTCCCCCCTTACATCAGAGTCCCTCCTTAGATTAGAGTCCCCATCAGCATCCCCTCTTACATCAGAGTCCCCATCAGAATCCCTCATTACATCTGAGTGTCCATCAGAGTCCCTCCTTACATCAGAGTCCACGTCAGAGCCCCTCCCTACATCAGAGTCCCCATCAGAGTCCCTCCTTACATCAGAGTTCCCATCAGAGTCCCTCCTTACATCAGAGTTCCCATCAGAGTCCCTCATTACATCTGAGTCCCCATCAGAGTTCCTCCTTACATTAGAGTCCATGTCAATCAGAGTCCCTCCTTACATCAGAGTTCCCATCAAAGTCCCTTCTTACATCAGAGTTTCCATCATCAAAGTCCCTCTTTACTTTAGAATCCCCCCTTAGATCTGAGTCCCTATCAGAGTCCCACTTTACATCAGAGTCCCCATCAGAGCCCCCCTTACATCAGAGTCCCCTTTGGAGTCCCCCTGTACATCCAAGTCCCCATCAGAGCCCCCTATTACATCAGAAGGCTGAGTAAAATCTTGCAGGGAGATACATATTGGCCTAGAGAAAACAAAGAATGTTCACGATGGAAGGGTTGGAAATCTTAATAAAAATAATGTGCCAATTCAGAAACAACATTCACATCACTATGAACTATTGACAGACAGAAATAAAATAATGAATATTATAATACAATGTATTTCCCATATAATGTAATAGAAACGTCCTCTTGTCTGGAACCCATTCACATTTCAGCAGCACAAACACTCATAGCCAATATTTGTGCCCCAATCCAAGTGTGCCCATTGTAATCTTGTCCACAAGTATTGATCTCCTTATGATAGTTATCAGAACTTTAGGAATAAAATACGGCACTTTAATGAATGTAGACTTTAATTTTTGATCTCTCTCAAGTTACTGTGTATTGACTTTATTCCTGGCCTACGCTCACTTGTGTGATGCCAGAAACCTCGACTTCTCACTTCATCATTTCCCTTGTCCTTAAAAAGCGCCGGGCGTATGTATATTGTCTAAAATAAATTATAATTCGATTTTACGGACCGTATAAATTCTGGATGGCGTACACATTTTTGCCATTGGTTTACATTACAAGTGCTTTCGCAGAATTATCCCAATGGATCGCACTCCTAAATCACCGGGAATGTGAAGTGTATTAATGCGTAGGACAACATTCTAAGCCTTATTTTTTTATTAAGTGCACAACATGGATCAAAAGGATACACTCTGTTTTATTTATGACAGGTATTACTAAATTGTATATAAAGCCACGATATTCAAGCGCACAGTGCAGGGCAAAAAATCAGTCTGTCGTAAATAAATAGCTGTTCCTGACGCTGAAAGGAGGAAATTTTAGCATATGTGAACTCTGTGAGCCTACTGTCCTTCTTGCTATTGTATTGAGTGCCGAGGTTTATGGGATAAAATGTATATTGCGGGTTTAGAGATGTATCAACCTTAACCCCTTCACTACCCGGACATAGTCATATGACGCCCACAAGGTGGATCTCCCATCCTGGGTGGGCGTCATATGACGTCCTCCCATTCCCAGCCGCCTAGGGGGCGCGCGCGCGCCCGCGGCGTCGCTCAGGACCCGATGCGCGTGCCCGGCGGCCGCGATGTCCCCCGGGCACCCACGATTGCCCGTTAAAACAGCGGGACCGTGCGGGACCGTGGAGCTGTGTGTGTAAACACACAGCTCCACGTTCTGTCAGTGGCGAGGAGACCGATCATGTGATCCCAGTACGGAGGAACACCGATCGGTCTCCTCCCCTTGTGAGTCCCCTCCCCCCACAGTTAGAATCACTACCTTAGGGAACATATTAACCCCTGCAGCGCCCCCTAGTGTTAACCCCTTCCCTGCCAGTCACATTTACACAGTAATCAATGCAATTTTATAGCAACGATCGCTGTGTAAATGTGAATGGTCCCAAAAATGTGTCAAAAGTGTCCGAAGTGTCCGCCACAATGTCGCAGTCACGAAAAAAAAACGCAGATCGCCGCCATTATCAGTAAAAAAAAAAAAAAAAATGCAATAAATCTATCCCCTATTTTGTAGACGCTATAACTTTTGCGCAAACCGATCTATATACGCTTATTGCAATTTTTTTTTACCAAAAATATGTAGAAGAATAGGTATCGGCCTAAACTGAGGAAAAAATATGTTTTTTTTTTTAAAAAAATGGGATATTTATTATAGCAAAAAGTAAAAAATATTGTGTTTTTTTTTTAAATTGTCGCTCTTCTTTTGTTTATAGCGCAAAAAATAAAAACCGCAGAGGTGATCAAATACCAGCAAAAGAAAGCTCTATTTGTGGGAAAAACGGACGTCAATTTTATTTGGGTGTAACATCGCACGACCGTGCAATTGTTAGTTAAAGCGACGCAGTGCCGAATCGCAAAAAGTGCTCTGGTAAGGAAGGGGGTAAAAATCGCCCGGTGCTGAAGCGGTTAAAGAGACCCTGTCTCTGCTACATTTGAGAGGGTTTGTGGAGGTTAGCTTGATGTACTAAGATTGTCTCCAGTGATTATTGATAAAATATTGTGGTAGAATGCCTTTGATTACTTAATGTTGGTTACTACTATCTGACTTTGGAATGTGCCATAGTGGTGCTCTATTGGTACTGTCATTTCTGTTTTCAGCCACTAGGTGGGGTTGTGTGTTTTCTTCAGTGAGCTGACATTTGTACAAAGCTCTATGAAGTTGGAAGCTGTTATTGACTATTTGTTTTTGTTAGGGCTGTGGAAATTAAAGATTAATTCCTCGATTAATCGTTAATTTTTTTTGATCGATCAAAATTCTTTTGATCAGTACTCACCTCTCCGCCAGCTTCCCGGTCTTCAGGAAGTACTGTCGGAGATCCGGTGACATCACAGACATCGACGTCACCAGACTCCTCCCCCCTTCTTCAAGTGCCTCCATCTGCTAACGACGGGAAGGGGGGAGGAGTCCGGTGACGTTGAAGTTCTGATTGAACGTAACGCGTACGGGGAAGGAGCTACGCATGACGTTACCCGCTGCTGCCCTACGGAACTAACACGATTGTCGGCTTTACATGCTGTGTTTTTAGCATCTTTATGTGAGTAGTTTGTGTTTGAACACAAAAATTGAATCTTACGCTTAAGCGGTGAGCACTTAGATCTTTTCTTTCTACCCATGACCTGGCAACCTTGCTGAGAGCTAAGGAGATGTGAGAGAAGTTTATGGTCCGTGTTAACCCTTTTGATACCCGCTTGTATGACCACCTGTTTGCACAGGGGTCCATGCCATAAGGTGAGAGTGATTAGTTAGACCGGAGGAGGAGGGATTGTCACGCTACTGTGGAAAAAAAAATGACTTATGTCAGTGCTACAGTTTGAATTTAAAACGTATTTGTGTGAACTGTGAAGTTAAGTCATGGATTGTGGAAACTAACTAGTGTCGGGTGATTGTATATAGTGTATACCACATTTACCACTGACTAATGCAGAGTTGCAATGCAAGGAGATCAGCTAAAAGTAGTTGGATCTGTATGCGCGTTATAATTAATCAAAATTAGTTTTAAAAAAAAAAATTGATTAATCGAACACGAAAATTTTAATCAGTAACAGCCCTAGTTTTTGTACATTACAACTTTAAATTCTTCTGTAAGTGTTTATGGAACATCTATGCTTGAATGTGTGCAAATAAAACTTTCTTCTGATTAAAAAAAAAAGAGAACCTGTCACCAACTTGAAGAGTTGCAGGTAAAAGCCCAGAAAAAATAATTACTTTAACCACTTAAAGTGGTTGTAAACCCTCTGGGACCACTTTTACCTACATGTAAGCCTAGATTAAGGCTTACCTGTAGGTGCAACAAATATCTCCAAAACCTACACGGTTTAGGAGATATTTGCAAAAGACTGGCACCGATGTCTACGGCGCATGTGCCATAGACAGTGGCGCGCAGGCGCACTGAGCATGCCGCTGCTAACGACGATCATGCCGTTAGTGGCGGCTCCCATACCTCCCAACTGTCCCTGATTTCGAGGGACTGTCCCTGATTTGGAGCAATGTCCCTCTGTCCCTCTTCCCTCCTCATGCGTCCCTCATTTTGGTCTCATCTATATAGTTGTATATAAAATGCACTTTTTATCTTTCAAAAAGTGTTTCCCGGTGCTAAACCTTTTATCCAAATTCTAAATTGCTGCATTTGTACATTTTAAAAGCCAATATAAAGGAACAGTAGTGGTAAAAATAAAGCACTTGGATTTAATTAACCTTTTTTTTAGGTTAATTCTCCTTTAAGAGGGTGTGGCCGGCGGGCGTGTCCTATGCCTACATACATTTGCTGGTAGGTTCCCTCGCGCATGTGCGGGAGTGACGGCATCGCGGCTCCGGCCAGTCACAGCACCGGAGCCGCGATACCCGGGAGTCACTCCGGGATAGATGGCGGCGATGGAGGAGAAGAACGAGGGTCGCTTCGGGGGCTTCCAGCATACTAGCTCATTATGCCTTTGCCTTACAGGGTGTGTTTTTTTCCCCCTGTCTTTACTTCCTCTTTAAGGACCGAGACTCTTTCTGAGATTTGTTGTTTACAAGTTAAAAACATTTTTTTTTGCTTGAAAATTACTTAGAGCCCCCAAACATTATACGTTTTTTTTCGAACACCCTAGAGAATAAAATGGCGGTTGTTGCAATACTTTCTGTCACACCGCATTTGCTCAGCGGTCTTACAAGCAAACTTTTTTTTGAAAAAAATACACTTTTTTGAATTAAAATAATAAGAAAACAGTAAAGTTAGCCCGGTAAATTGATACCCAACATGTCACGCTTCAAAATTGCGCCCGCTCGTGGAATGGTGAAAAACTTTTACCCTTAAAAATCTCCATAGGCGACATTTAAAGAATTCTACAGGTTGCATGTTTTGCGTTACAGAGGAGGTCTAGGGCTTTATTATTATTCTCGCTCTACCGATCGCGGCGATACCTCACATGTGTGGTTTGTACACCGTTTTCATATACTTTCATATACTCACATATGCGTTCGCTTCTGCACGTGAGCTCGGCGGGACTGGGTGCATTTAAACTTTTTTTCTTTTTTCTTATTTATCTTATCTTTTATTTTTTTATTTTTACACTGTTCTTTTAAAAAAAAATGGTGTCACTTTTATTCCTATTACAAGGAATGTAAATATCCTGTGTAATAGAAAAAAAAGCATGACAAGACCTCTTAAATATGACATCTGGGGTCAAAAAGAACTCAGATCTCATATTTACACTAAAATGGAATAAAAAAATAAAAATAAATGTCATTTAAAAAAGAAAAAAAAATGGCGTTTTGACGTCGCTTTCGCCCTACAATGTTATGGAGACGGGTGGGGGCCATCTTCCCCTCACTGGTCTCCATACCAAGGAAGGAGGCTCCGGTAAGCGGTGGAGGGCACCGGAGCGTGGCGAGAGGGGGGGCCCCTCTCCTGCCACCAATAAAAGTGATCTTGCGGCGAATCCGCCACAGAGATCACTGTTATCAGAAATGGGACCGCCAGCCAAAGAAGAGGATACCGGGGTTATGGAAGCTAGCTGCTGCCATAACAACAATATTCCTCTTCAAACTTAGGACGTATATCGGCGTGCGGCGGCCCATAAGTGGTTAATGTTGGTTACTACTATGTGGCTTTGGAATGTGCCATAGTGGTGCTCAATTGGTACTGTCATTTCTGTTTTCAGCCACTAGGTGGGGTTGTGTGTTTTCTTCAGTGAGCTGACATCTGTACAAAGCTCTATGAAGTTGGAAGCTGTTATTGACTATTTGTCTTTGTACATTACAACTTTACATTCTTCTGTAAGTGTTTATGGAACATGTGTGCAAATAAAACTTTCTTCTGATTAAAAAAAGAGAGAACCTGTCACCAACTTAAAGAGCTGCCGGTAAAAGCCCAGAAAAAAAAAATTACTTTAAATATTCTTTTTATTTATTTTAATGTGGGTTGGACTATCTAGAAATATTGGGGGTTATTTACTAAAGGCAAATCCACTCTGCACTACAAGTGCACTTGGAAGTTCAGTCGCTGTCGATCTGAGGGGGACATGCAAGGAAAATAAAAAACAGCATTTTAGCTTGCACACGATATGATAAAATCAGCAGAGCTTCCCCTCATTTCAGAGGTCCCCCTACAGTGATCTACAGCGACTGCACTTACAAGTTACTTTCAGTGCACTTATAGTGCAGAGTGGATTTGCCTTTAGTAAATCAACCCCTTTTTTCTGTGGCACTATAAAAACAACAAACAGTGGGGTTAATTTACTAAAGGCCAATCCATTTTGCACTACAAGTGCACTGAAAATGCACTTGGAAGTGCAGTCGCTGTAGATCTGAGGGGAAGATCTGAAATGAGGGGAAGCTCTGCTAATTTTATCATCCAATCATGTGTAAGCTAAAATGCTGTTTTTTATTTTCCTTGCACGTCAGATCTACAGCGACTGCACTGCGAAGTGCAACCGTAGTGCAAAGTGGATTTGCCTTTTGTAAATCACCCCCCCCCCCTGGTGTGCACCGGCCTAACGCATCACCTTCATACACATTTTATTGATGATAAAAACAAATGATATACTCACAAAGGCATAGGGGTTGATTTTCTTAAAGCAAATAGACTGTGCATTTTGCAAAGTGCAGTTGCTCCAGAACTTAGTAAATGAGGTAAAGCTTCACTTTGCAAAGAATATCCAGTCATGTGCAAAGAAATAAAAAAAAAACAGCTTGCACATGATTGGATGATGGAAGTCAGCAGAGCTTCTGCTCATTTACTAAGCTCTGGAGAACCTGCTCTTGCAGAGTGCAACTGCACTTAGAGTGGCGCTTGGTGCTTTCTCCCCCTTGCACTTTGCAAAGTGCATCTATTTGCATTTAGTAAATCAACCCCGTAGTGTCAATAGGCATATCAGATCATTAAAATCTAACTGTTGCCAAATCCCCAATGCTTGGCCTATAGCACGGGAAGGTCCTCCAGGATCCAATATGGCTAACACGTTTCAAGGGGCAGCTCCTCTTCTTCAGAGCCCTGAAGAAGTCCTGAAGAGCCCTGAAGAAGGGGAGTTGCCCCATGAAACACGTTAGTTATATTAGATGTTGGAGGGCCTATCTGTGCTATAGGCTAGGCATTGAGGATCTGGTGATGGTTATATCTTGATTATCTGATATGCCTATTGGCACATTATCTGGGTAATGTGCTAGGCTGGTGCATCCTCTGTTCCTTGTTTTATATATATGTATTTCTATAGCTGTATGCAAAGGGACACACACACAGACCTGAGAGGGTGGAAAGGCATCACAGCACCAGACTTTAGGCTTGGAAGAGGAAAACCTACCAACATTCGTGGTCAGGAGGTTGTTTTTACTGTACCATGTTCTGTGGTCCCGGGCTCTGCAGAGGGGCAGGAGAGTGTGGAAATCATGGCAGGGGGATTGCAGCACCTTCGCAGGACCATAAAAGTGATTGAGGGACTCTACAGCCACCTGGGACACTTTTAAAGGATATCCGGGAGACGGCTGGACAAAGCGGCACCGGCGGCTTTAACAACTTTAGTTCCAGGACAATATACGCCCAATCCCTACAATCCCCAATAAGCTTAAGCATGCAATTATCAATTATAAGAAATTTTTAAATTTGAAGCTTTTTTTTTTTTTTTTTTAGATAATACTTGGTGATCCTGCCGTGAAGGATTTTGCTCTGGTACTTCCTGTTATGGGCTAATAGCGATAGTGGACACTATATGCATTTACACAAGGACACAAAGGTCATTGTGCAGGTATACTTAAGCCCCATACACACGGTCGGATTTTCCGATGGATTCTGTCCTATCGGACAATGTTGTCGGAAAATCCGACCGTGTGTAGGCACCATCGGACAGTGTACGTCGTATTGTCCGACGGACAAAGTCCTATCTCCTGCTGGATAGATTTTTCGACAACAAAGTCCGATCACACCAAATCCGATCGTGTGTATCGAATTCCTGACGGACAAAGTGCCACGCATGCTCAGATCACATTACAAGACCAAAGCTATTGGCAACTAGCCTCTACGTAGTCCCGTCGTAGGCAACAAACGTCACCACGTTCAGAATGATCGGATTTTCCGACAACTGTGTCCGACCATGTGTACGCAAAACCAACATCGGACAAAGTACGATGGACATGATCCGACGGACCTGGTCCTCGGATAATCCGCGCGTGTGTATGGGGCTTTAAAGTGGATGTAAACCCAATGTCATCCTTTCTAAACTACTGCCATAGGGGTTATCTATAAGGGATATACATGCCTCCTGCATGTATCTTTACCTGTCAAATGTCTCCCCTCTGTCTGTTATGAGACCCGAAAAACTGCAGATTCTGTGGGCGGGTCTGTTGTCTGGAGCTCGGTGGGTGGAGTCGTGATGTCAGTAGACTCCCCGCCCACTTCTACACTGCCCTTGTCAATATGCATTTTCTCCTGTGTATTTCTTACACTGAACTTCTGCTATGATCTCTAACATCCAGTCAAAAGACATGAAAGTAACCACATGACTTCAGCATGCCCAATTATGCTGAGGTGTGGAACATCCAATCCTGGCAGAGCAGCAGAAGAAAGGAGTGGGAGGGAATTGAAATAAAATGCATGTCTCTTAGGGTCCTTTCACACGTGGCGGATCCTTAATGATCCCCCCGTGAACATCCGCTGCTCAGCGGGGATCGCTCCGCTGATCCCCGCTCTCCTCTATGGGGGATCGGATGAACACGGATCGTCTGTCCGTGTTCATCCGATCCGCTCTGCAGACGGATGGAAAAATAGGGTTTTCCTCTGTCTGCAGAATCGGACCATAGTGGAGGCGGATGATATCGGGTGTCAGCGGATGCTCATCCGCTGACACCCGCTATCCCATATGGATTCATGTATGTCCGTTTTTCATCCGAAAACGGATGGATGAAAAACGGACATATGGTCCGCACGTGTGAAAGGGGCCCTAGGTTAGTGCACGAGATATGTAAATCACCTGTCACTCACAGCAAGGGGGAGGATTTGACAAAGTTTTTCACTGTTTGTCAAGATTTATCTTACTGAACAATAAAAGAGGATTGCTCAGAGCTGGATTAACTCTTTGTGCCAAGACTGGGCTCAAATGATAGGAAATCTTATACTCTACATTATGACATAAAAAAAAATATAATAATAATTTTGGGTTTACATCCACTTTAACCATTTTCTACAGGAATTCTACCCTGGGTGATGACATTCAGCTAGGGCTGGAACAAGTGGATATAGACAGGAACGAGCAGCCCTGACGTGTAAAAAAAAAGAATAAAACATGAAAACAAGTATTCTAGTATTTTCTTTAAAAAAAATAGCAATTTCTTATTTCACACAAGACTTCAGCAAAGTATTTATCATCATGTTAGGGTTTCCATCTATTTTTTTCAGGATAAGGCAGAGCTTTTAAACCAGGGGTCAAGTCCTGGGGAAAAAAGTGTGGGAACTCCCACCCAAAAACAAAAAAAAAAAATGATACGCTCATATGCACGAACGCTTCAAAAGTGGTATTTTTCATCCAATTTTCATATTGTGTGTAGGAAGCTTAACTGTTAGTACATAAAAAAAAAAACAATCCTCAATAAAATGTGCTTCCATGCAAATGTGAACATCATATTCTGATCTTTATTGGGGAATTTTATTTTGTATATAGAGTGTTTATGTGGTGAGTTTACACTTTTCATTGAACAGAGTTTGGATAACACAGGGTTAAACGGAAAGGTCATAAATTAACTGCACATTATTGGACAGAATGCTTGGGGAGATAGTGATGTGTTCCTGCTTAGGAGATGTATGTTAGCTTGGGGGGGGGGCTGCAAACTCTGCAGGGCTCCAACACACACTCGCTGCTATTCCAACCCTTCACATATTTCCACATAAACTTCCCTCCTGGCATTAAACTTTGCCAGGTATTGTGCTCAGCTTACCACCCCAAACTGATGTTCCTCCCTCAGCTCACCTCTCTCCCTGCATGCCCTGTGAGCAGAATAGCTGTGCTCCTCCTCTGGGTTCTCTCATCATATGGCACTGAAGATAGAGGAGGGGGGGGGGGGGATTCAGCAGGACACGCAGAGCAAGGATGCAGGACACGGCTGCTAATGGGAACTGAGTTCCTGTTGTGGAAAAAGTACAGGAACTCCGTTCCCATGCGTTCCCACAGGACTTGAGCCCTGTTTTAAACCAATAGCTAAAATGGATAAAAGCGGATTCTGGACTTATCATAGGGAACTCACCAGATGGTGTCTAGGTCAGCAGGTTAAAGTTTATGCAAATCCAAATATTTAAGTTGTTTAAATAGCTCTCTTTTTTGCTTTGACATTTTTTCATATTGGTGTGAGTACATTTTCCATAAATTCTTGTTGATCCTGACATTCTTTGTTCTCTCTCTAAGGCTTTTTTTTTTTTAATGGGAGACCACCAACTCCTAAATCTTCAGGTTGCGGTTTCCTTGTGCTTTCATCCAATCAGCTGCTGTCAGTGCCCCCTGCTGGTTGATTGGCAGCTGCTCTGACCACTTGGCAGTTAAGACAGGGACTTCCTGTAAATGGATCTGCCTCTTATTTGCTGGACAGCTTGGCCTGCTACAGTTAGTGGAAAAATACAGGGGGGGGGGGGGGTTCTTTTATGTTCAATATATTTCACAAATGTAAAATGAACATACTTTTCTTTTCTGCCTTACCATTTTTTTTATTCCTAGAGATCTTGGGGCTTATTACTAAAGGAGATGAGACTCTTGGCACAATACATTGCATGAATATTCTCTTCTATTATCAAACCATGTGCAATGCAAATTCCTGAATATACAATCGTATACAGGTTAAAAACCGTAGGCTCGGTTTACGCTGCCACAACTTCAAAGTTGCGTGCAGTGTTAATTTTGGCAGCAAATTCGCATTTAGTCTTATACCCCGTACACACAGTCGGAAATTCCGACCACAAAATCCATCTGATTTTTTTCCGACAGATTTTGTCCGAAACTGGTGTTGCATGCACACGGTCAGACAAAGTTGTCGGAAATCCGATCGCTCCGAACGTGGTGACGTTCGTTGCATAATACGGAACTACGTAGAGGCTAGTAGCCAATAGCTTTGGTCTCATAATTTCATCTGAGCATGCGTGGCACTTTTTTCGGCGGAATTCCCTACACACGATCGGGAAAAGTCCGATCGGATTTTGTTGTCGGAAAATTTGAGATCCTGCTCTCAATTTTTTTCCGATGGAAAATCCGACGGAAAAAGCCCGCTAGAGCCCACACACGATTGGATTTTCCGACAACATAATCCGATCGGACTTTTTCCATCGGAATATCCGATCTGACTTTCCATCGGAATATCCGATCGGACTTTTTCGGAATATCCGATCGGACTTTTTCCATCGGAATATCCGATTGGACTTTTTCCATCGGAATATCCGACCGGGTGTACGGGGGCTTAGTCTTTTGACTAAAATGCCATTTTAGTTTTAGTCCCATTTTAGTCATCTGCAATTTTTTTAGTTTTAGTCGTATTTAGTCAACTAAATCTGCAGTACATTTTAGTCAACTAAAATCATTTTATTCAACTAAAATCGAATGGGTTTATTTAAACTGTAATGCATTATTTAAGCATTTCTCTAGAATTTCCAAAGTTATTATATACTCCTGGAGTAAAAAATTCTAATATGTTATTATTTATGGTAATAAGGTTTGAACAAACTCACAGATGCAGATTTAGCCGTTCTGGATGGTCTGAGGAGGCCTGTAATGTTTACCAGTATATATATATATATATATATATATATTTGGCTTGTCTTGCAAAATGCTCTTAAACCAAGTTTCTCTCAAACCGAGGTTTATATATATATATATATATATATAAAAACCTTGGTTTTAGAGTAACTTGGTTTGAGAGCATTTTGCAAGACAAGACAAATTTTTCAATACATTTTGACTTGATATACAAGCGATGTCTTGATATACAAGTATCGTCATGCCACAACTGAGTATAAAAGAGAAGAGATGAGAGGCGCCTCTAATGCCCTGTACACACGGTCGGAAATTCCGACCACAAAATCCGTCTGATTTTTTCCGACAGATTTTGTCCGACACTGGTGTTGCATACACACGGTCGGACACAGTTGTCGGAAAATCCGATCATCCTGAACGTGGTGACGTTCGTTGCGTACGGCGGGACTACGTAGAGGCTATTAGCCAATAGCTTTGGTCTTGTAATGTGATCTGAGCATGCGTGGCACTTTGTCCGTCGGAAATTCGCTACACACGATCGGAAAAAGTCTGATAGGACTTTGTTATCGGAAAATTTGAGAGCAGGATCTCAAACTTTTTCCGTCGGAAATTCCAACGGAAAAAGTCCAATGGAGCCCACACACGGTTGAAATTTCCGACAACATGGTCCGATAGGACATTTTCCGTCGGAAAATCCGACCGTGTGTACGGGGCATAAGTGTAGTAATATGGTTACATTTAATGAAGATACAACATTTAGCAACTCACATGGTTGATGATTAAAAGAGGCACATCTAAGTATGGAGGCATCCGGGGTAAAGCTGTCCACATAGACCATCCTCCGCACCACCATGAACATCTTCCCTTCCATACTGCGCTCCACAAGCGATTCAAGCCTCACTTTCAGATCGCGTTACTGCAGGTTAGTCTTCACGGTCACGATTGCAGACTGACAGCGGTGAGAGCCGGCGGTGTGGAGAATGGTCTATGTGGACAGCTTTACCCCAGATGCCTCCATACTTAGATGTGCCTCTTTTAATCATCAAATGTTGGACCTTCATTAAATGTAACCATATTACTACACTTAGAGGCGCTTCTCTTCTCTTTTATACTCTGGAGCTCCTGCTGGATATTGCTTCTAATCCCCTTGTGGAGGCTTCCATATGTGGATGGACATTTTATGGTTACACAGCCTATCACATTGCTATAATCTTTTTATATGGACTATGAACTGAAGGACTTATGAATAAATGGTTGTGGAACGAATCATTTGAGTTTCCATTATTTCTTATGGGGAAATTCGCTTTGATATACAAGTACTTTGGATTACAAGCATGTTTCCGGAACGAATTATGCTCACAATCCAAGGTTTTACTGTATAGTGTCACTTTTTTTAGAGTGCACAAACCTTTAAAAGCCGGATATACAAGAATATTTTTTTTCGTTCAACTGGCAGAACGAAAGCACAATCCATCCACACAAGCAAGGTGGATGGAGGAATCCTCCCTGCTGTGTTATTGTATTCTTACGGCGGGAATTCCTTCAGCGTCAGACTACACTGATCAATGCTACAGCCGATTGACTGCAACAGGTGATTGTATGAAGGTTTTCCAGCAGTCCTGTTAGGCAAAAGTCGATCTACCGACCAACTTCTGTTCAACAGAGAGGGCCACAAACAGATCAAAAGCTGAACTGGCCAAATGTCAATCCGTGTGTACCCAGCTTTACTGCTCTTGGTATATACGTGCCTTGGTTATATCCTCACTTTCCACTTACTGTATTTATTGGCGTATAACACTCACTTTTACACCCTGAAAATCGGGGTAAATAGTGTGTGCGTGTTATACGCCGATACTGCAATTTGGGCTGCCTGGGAGGGGACAGGACAAGAGCCGTCAGATTACATACAGCGAGAATCTGCTGTTTACTCAGCGGCCTCCTGGGCCGTCTCCTGGGCCGGCATTGGGCCAGTGTTCTATCTAGAACTTTGTATTAAAGAGGCTGTATGTAATCTGACGGCACTCGTCCCATCCCATTCCTGTCCCCTCTCAGCAGTAATCTAAGGTGAGGCTACAGATGGGCACTGATCAGGCTGCATTTATGGCAAAGGTGAGGCTGCAGATGGGCACTGATCAGGCTACAGATGGGCAATGGTGAGGCTGCATTTATGGCAAAGGTGAGGCTGTAGATGGGCATTGATCAGGCTACAGATAGGCAATGGTGAGGGCTGCATTGATGGGCACTGACCCTTATTTGGCTTCAAAGTTCTTCATTTAAAATTTTTGTTTTTTTTCCTGAAACTTCCCTCCTAAAATGAAGGTGCGTGTTATACGCCTGTGCGTGTTATATGCCGATAAATACGGTAATTTAAATAAAAAACACCTTGCCCCGTTGTCACTCTGTAACTAATAACAGAATGCTTAGAAGAATTCATTCATATCACAAAGCTTTCATGTGGCAGATTCCACCAACCAAGCAACGACAACGCTTATAATGCTGGGATAAGAATATGCCAATCTTGTTTGTGTGTTGTGTCAGATTTTGCTTTTCTTGTTTTAGAAATGTGTACCATTGTATATGCCAGACACAAGACGTCTACCGGGGATGGACTAGACATCATTTATTGGATAGATCCCCATCCGGGTTTGTGTTGTTCCATTCTAACTCACATGACCTTCATGAATTTATACTGATGTGTAGAACAACGCCAATTAGCAGGAGTTTTTTTCAAAAGTTTACAAGAGAAACTACAGCTTCCTAAATAATATATTTAAGTAGACTTTCAAATAGACATGAGCACAATAGAAAAATTTGTTTAGTTTAGTTTTGTTTCTGTTCCTTTCCGTTGATTCGTAACGATTCGTAATTTCGTAAGTCGTCGGTGTTCGTATTCGTAACGATTCGTATTTTCGTAAGAGTTATTTTTTCTTTGATTCGTTTTTCCGTTAGTTTAATTTTCGTTTATTCGAAATTCGGACGCATTTGTATTTTCGTAGATTTAGTTACATTCGTACTTTCGTAAGATTGATTTATTCGTACTTTCGTAACATTGTTTTCGTAGATTCGTAATCGGAGCATAATTCATAATGTTATGTAATGTGTATGCTATTATTACATTGTAAGAGACACGGAAAATTACGAATCGAAAAAAAAAGTTACGAATGTACGAATTTTTTCGTTCAATCCATTCGAAGCACGTTAAGCAGTGCCATTGTAAGAGACACGGAAAATGACCAATTCAACAAAAAAAAAAAGTTATGAATGTACGAATTTTTTCGTTCATTTTGATTTTCGTTTTTCGGATTTTCTTCTTTCGTAGTTTCGTTGATTCTAATTTGTTTATTTCGAAATTTTCGTTGTTTTTCATATTCGTTCGATTCGATAATTCGTTAAAATTTTTAGCGAATCATTCGTTCATTCGTACGATAACTAATGAACGAATATAACGAATTTTAACGGAAAACGAAAAAAAATGAAACGAATTGCACATGTCTACTTTCAAACAGATAAAAAAATGACTTCTGGGTACCCACCAGATTTACATTGTTGGCCACTTAGTGACTGATGCACACAATAGATTGAATTACTAAAGGCAAACAGGCCATTCGTTTTGCAAGGCAATTTTCACAAGAGGACTTAAAGCGGTTCATCCATAGAAGTATGTCTCTATGGCTTCTCTAGCATGTAGGATGACAGAATTGGAGGTTCAATTCTGCATCTTTTAAGCTTACCTTTCATGATGGCATCATTTGTTTTCTTCTCCCTGCGAGCGTGGGCGGGTTCTCAGCGGGGATCGGCGTCATTTCCTCTTCATTTCGCTGTGTCTCCTGGGATCTCGTGTAATCAATCCCAGGAGACATTGCGGGTGTTTTTTCCGATGCGAAATCTTGCGTTATTTGCATGGCGTCACCCGTTGTCATGGTAACCGCCCCGATTACGCCGCTCGTAGCTGTGAAGCTACTGAGCATGCGCGGGAACTGGCAATGCATGCTGGGACACGAAAACAAAGGGAACCAGGAAGTGTCTGCTTGTGGGCTTCAAATGCCCGCAAGCAAAATGAAATCGATCAGGAGATCGTTTTATAAATCATCTTTAAACATGAAAACGGACAGAGAAAAGGTGCAGCACTCAAACAAGTACGTTTATTATCTAATCAATACTTTGCAGATAGATCGATTTTTAATTTGGCAGTGCAGAACCGCTTTAAAGAGGAACTGCAGTCTGCTCACATAATTTGTAATAAAATCATATTTGCCAATCTGAAGGCTTCCCTCCAACCACTTTGCATATTATTTTATTTATTATGTATTGCTATAAAAATGCACTGATAAATGTAAAAATTACGCTGGCGCGGAAGGGGTTAACACTAGGGGGGGGGTGATCAAGGGGTTAAGTGTATTCCCTGGGTGTGTTCTAACTGGGCTTACTGAAACATGACAGAGATCACTGGAAACAGTAGATCTTTGTCATGTCACTAGGCAGAGCGGGGAAATGTTTACCCGCTCTGCATCTCCTCCCGTGTTTGAGCGGCCTGTACGCCCCCTGAAGGGCACACACCCTACGCTCTGTGATCAGTGGCTCAGTGGATCAGCGGCTGATCACAGATCGGAGCAAGGGGTCAATCCCAACCCCTTACCCATTGATCAGCTGACAGCCAATGTCAGCTAATCAAGTGATGCAAACAGAGCCGGTAATCGGCTAATTTTTCTCCTCACACTAGGGGAAAAAAAGCCGATCACCAACGGCTGTGAGAGGGATATCAGTCCCGATCGTAGAGAGCCTCTGCAGAGGCTTCTGTGCCCACTTGTGCCACCTATCAGTGCCCACCAGTGCCACCTACCAATGCCCACAGTACCACCCATCGGTGCCCACAGTGTCACCTATCAGTGCCCACAGTGTCACCTATCAGTGTCCACAATGCCACCTAAAAATGTAACTAATCAGTGCCTCATCACCAGTGCTGTCTATTAATACCACCTACCAGTGCCCATCAGTGCCACCTACCAGTGCCCATCAGTGCCGTCTTATCAGTGCCCATCAGTGCCGTCTTATCAGTGCCCATCAGTGTTGCCTTATCTGTGCCTATCAGTGCCACCCATCAATGCCACTCATCAGTGCCGTCTTATCAGTGCCCATCAGTGTTGCCTTATCTGTGCCTATCAGTGCCACCCATCAATGCCACTCATCAGTGCCACCCATCAGGGCCCATCAGTGCCGTCTTATCAATGCCCATCAGTGTTGCCTTATCTGTGCCTATCAGTGCAGCCCATCAGCGAATATCAATGAGGGGGAAAAAATTACCTGTTTGCAAAATTTTATAACAAACTATGAAACTTTTTTATTTATTTATTTTTTTAAATTTTTGTCTCTTTTTTTTGTTTGTTTAGCAAAAAAATAAACACCCCAGTGGTGATTAAATACCACCAAAAGAAAGTGGAATTTGTGTGGAATTTGTGTGAAAAAAAATTATAAAAAATATAAAAAATGTCATTTGGGTACAGTGTTGTATGACCGCACAATTGTCATTCAAAGTGCGACAGCGCTGAAAGCTAAAAATTGATCTGGGCAGGAAGGGGGGGGGGGGGTTTAAGTGCCCGGTATTGAAGTGGTTAAAGTGTTGCACGATTCAAAACATTACTTCCGTTAGCGTGTGTTCGCCATCTGAAGTCTCCCCAGTTCTACTTAGTACTTCAATTCATTTACTTTAGTGGCGTGTCACCTCTTTTCTAGAGCTTAGCAATTATTCTTTACCAATACAAAATCACATTAAAATCAGCCTCACGACCCCAAGATGCAGGCTAAACATACTAGCATGCCTATCTTAAAAGTAGTCAGTCTAATCAACTAGCCGTATGAACTTCAGCTCCAAGGGACCGACAGGAGAGTTAGAAACAGCATTTAGCACTTTGCTGACCTTGAGTCCACCTTTTGCGAAACTCCTCCTGGAACCAAGATATTTTCTAGCCATTTTCAAGTGATTTTCGCTTCCTCCAGAGAATTAAACACTTGATTGACCATCAATGTTCAGCCAAACTCTTGCTGGAAGATATCTTGTTGACTGACTTCTGCAATAAATCAAACTCGCAAACTATTTTTTTTTTAATTTCTAAAACTAATATGCACTTGTTTTCCAGGAAACGGCGTGTGCAGAAGATACCTCAAAATAAATCTGCACAGATGATATATTATAAAATAATACCACAATCTGACATTTAAAAAAAAAAATTATAATAATACATCAAAAATAGAATTCACAATCTTTTACGATTTCCCTTTCAGTCGAAAAAAAAATAAATCAACATAATGTAATGCTTATTTTGCAATTATAAAAGATATATTGTGTAACAAAATCTGTTTTTGCACAATACTATCTTTAGACAGGATAAAAAAATACAGTTTTTAAAAGTGATAATTTATTCAAAAAATTTTCTTGCTGGAAGATATCTTGTTAGACAGGATAAAAAAATACAGTTTTTCCTTTGAAAATTTTTCAAATAAATTATCACTTTTAAAAACTGTATTTTTTTATCCTGTCTAAAGATAGTATTGTGCAAAAACTGATTTTGTTAGACAATATATCTTTTATAATATTATAATTGCAATATAAGCAACAAAATCTGTTTTTGCACAATACTATCTTTAGACAGGATAAAAAAATACAGTTTTTAAAAGTGATAATTTATTCGAAAAATTTTCAAAGGAAAAACTGTATTTTTTTATCCTGTCTAACAAGATATCTTCCAGCAAGAACATTTTTTGAATAAATTATCACTTTTAAAAACTGTATTTTTTTATCCTGTCTAAAGATAGTATTGTGCAAAAACAGATTTTGTTACACAATATATTTTTTATAATTGCAAAATAAGCATTACATCATGTTGAATTTTTTTTTTTTTTTGACTGAAAGGGAAATGGTACAAGATTGTGAATTCTATTTTTGATGGATTATTATTTTTTTTTTTTAAATGTCAGATTGTGGTATTATTTTGTAATATATCATCTGTGCAGATTTATTTTGAGGTATCTTCTGCACACACCGTTTCAAGGAAAACAAGTGCATATTAGTTTTAGAAATTTAAAAAAAAATAGTTTGTGAGTTTGATTTATTGCAGAAGTCAGTCAACAAGATATCTTCCAGCAAGAAAATTTTTCGAATAAATTATCACTTTTAAAAACTGTATTTTTATTCCTCCAGTAAAGCTCCATACACACGGTCGGATTTTCAGACGGAAAATGTCCTATCGGACAATGTTGTCGGAAATTCCGACCGTGTGTAGGCTCCATCGGACATTTTCCATCGGATTTTCCGACAGACAAAGTTTTATCTCCTGCTCTCAAATTTTCCGACAACAAAGTCCTATCGGACTTTTTCCGATCGTGTGTAGCGAATTCCGACGGACAAAGTGCGACGCATGCTCAGATCACATTACAAGACCAAAGCTATTGGCTACTAGCCTCTACGTAGTCCCGTCGTACGCAACGAACGTCACCACGTTCAGAATGATCGGATTTTCCGACAACTTTGTCCGACCGTGTGTACGCAACACCAGTGTCGGACTAAATCCGTCGGAAAAAATCAGATGGATTTTGTGGTCGGATTTTCCAACCGTATGTATGGGGCATTAGACTTACATAGGCTTCAATATAAATAAGATTTTGGAGCATATAGAAAATTAGCTTAAAAATAGTCTTTTTTTAATTTGTCTTATGTGCCAGAACAAAGTTCTGTATATTTTTTATTTATTTTTTTTGAAGACTACTAAGTGTTCGAAATTGTATTTCATTTTAACCCATATGCATCGTTAATTTCTCTATAAATCACTTGACTCATCTTATTATCCCTACCGGCTTCATAAATTCTCCCAAACAATATCTGGTTTATATAATAGCAAGCCAAGGTGACCCCTCAAGACTTTAAAATTTTATTTTTAAAATTTAAATTTTTACTTTTTTTGTTTTTTTAATTTGTTTATTTAATACAGATTAGCTAATTCCGAAAGCCAAGATTACACCGCCTGTCAACCTTGTCAAAAAAAAATAAAAACAGTAATTGTAAAAATTAAATCCTTTAATCCCTAAATTTTGCATCCAACACGGATAAAAGAAACTCTGTTTGAGTGCACTGAAATTAATCCCTCAAGAGGGAAATAACATTTTTGACATTCAGTCAATACCAGCTCCTCACACATGTAGTATGAATTATATGGTTACACAAAGGGGCCAATTAAAGTGTTTATTTACACGGGAAAAAAAAAAAAAAATGGCTAGAGTTTATTTGTATCACTGACTATTAAACATGCCCATTTAAAAAAAAAATTCCCCCCGTAATAATACATTTTTCACCAGCTCGGAAACTGAGCAGCAAGATACTTTGTGACAAATAAATAAAACACAAACTAATAGGCATTGATCTAGGCTGGTGCTCAACCAGTCTTTGTAAGGAAACAGTATCTGGGATCCCGTAATAATGGAGGTTTCATGGGTGAGCTTTTACTTTCAAAGCTCTATACTGAAGATGCCGTTGTAGCAGCGGGCATGGACTGATGTTTGAAGTTGGCTTCACGCAAGCTCAGGCCTAAGTATATATAGGATCTATCAACGTTATAGTCTGGCCTATCACATCAACCTTCCAGAGAGTCGCCTATTAAATACAACGCAAATCTTTGCACCGGTCTTCAATGTTTTAGACAGCTACCGTATATACCTGAGTATAAGCCGACCCGAATATAAGCCGAGGCACCTAATTTTACCACAAACGACTGGGAAAACTTATTGACTTGAGTATAAGCCTAGGGTGAGAAATGCGCAGCTACTGTAAAGCCCCATACACACGGTCGGATTTTCCGAAGGAAAATGTCCTATCGGACAATGTTGTCGGAAATTCCGACCGTGTGTGGGCTCCATCGGACATTTTCCATCGGATTTTCCGACGGACAAAGTTTTATCTCCTGCTCTCAAATTTTCCGACAACAAAGTCCTATCGGACTTTTTCCGATCGTGTGTAGCGAATTCCGATGGAAAAAGTGCCACGCATGCTCAGATCACATTACAAGACCAAAGCTATTGGCTATTAGCCTCTACGTAGTCCCGTCGTACGCAACGAACGTCACCACATTCAGGATGATCGGATTTTCCGACAACTTTGTCCGACCGTGTGTATGCAACACCAGTGTCGGACTAAATCCGACGGAAAAAATCCGATGGATTTTGTGGTCGGATTTTCCAACCGTGTGTACGGGGCATAAGTGGGAAAGAGGGTCAACAATGCCCATTTGCAGCCTCACTGTGCCCATTTGCATGCCTCAGTGTGCCCATTTGCAGCCATAGGTCCCCCAAACTTCAAACTTGGTAGTTAAGGGTTCCCAAATGCCCCCTAGCTGCAGCCAAATTTGAGGTCTCTGGACCCAAAGGGTCCCGAAATGACATTCAGATGGACACAGTTGACCGACTTTGGGGCCCTGTATCTCGGGGTCACTTGGTGCTAGGAACCTCATCTTTGGATATGTTGTAGCGCTAGTTCCACTGGGTTTGAATACCAAATGTGGGGTTCCTACACCAAGTGTCCCCAAGATATGGGGCCCCAAATTCGGGTCGGAAAATGTCAAGCACTTTTCTGCAGCAGAGAATTACATTTTGCGAACCGACTTTGGGGCCCCGTATCTCGGGGCCACTTGGTGCTAGGAACCCCATCTATACGGGGCCCCAAATTCGGGTCGGAAAATGTCAAGCACTTTTCTGCAGCAGAGAATGACATTTTCCGAACCGATTTTGGGGCCCCCATATCTCGGGGCCACTTGGTGCTAGGAACCCCATCTATACGGGGGCCCCAAATTCGGGTCGGAAAATGTCAAGCACTTGTCTGCAGAAGAGAATGACATTTTCCGAACCGACTTTGGGGCCCCGTATCTCGGGGCCACTTGGTGCTAGGTACCCCATATATACGGGGCCCCAAATTCGGGTCGGAAATTTTTTATTTTTTTGCTGCAGAAAAGTGCTTGACTCGAGTATAAGCCGAGGGGGGCACTTTCAGCACAAAAAAATGTGCTGAAAAACTCGGCTTATACTCGAGTATATACGGTATATATTTTATTAATACACTTAAATTCTGAATCTTGCAAGGATATTCCAATTTTAGGATGGCACAAAGGTGTGAGGTTTCAATAGCAGCCATGTTCATCTAAAATTGGGGATGCTCATGGCCTAATTTTTTTTATTTCTAATGGTTGGGAGGCATATAACACTTTGGGGGTGTATTTATAAAAAAAAAAAAAAAAAAATATTGCAATTTGCCCAGTGAAAATGCATATACAGTGGAACCTTGGATTACAAGCATAATCGGTCCCAGGAGAAAGCTTGTAATCCAAAGCACTCATATATCAAAGCGAGTTTCCCCATAGAAGTCAATGGTAACAAAGATAATTTGTTCCGCATTGACTTCTATGCATGCAATACCGCATGTGGCCAGAGGTAGGTGGGGCACGGGAGAGCCTCTGAAATACTCGGGGACAGTTCGGCTGAACTCGGAAACCCTCGGAAAGGCTCGGAAACGTTAAGGAACTGAGTATTTCCGAGTGTTTCTGAGTATTTCCAAGTGATTCTGAGTATTTCTGAACAGCTCTGAACGGCTCCGAACTGTTCCGAGTGTCATCGACACCCCTACACCTCTGGCCAAATGTGGTACTGCACACCCCATTGGTTTGAATCCTGTTCGTTTTGCAAAACAACACTCACAAAGTCAGGATTTTTTTTAAAAAGTTGCTCGCCTTTCAAAACGCTCGTTAACCGCGTTACTCGTAAACCAAGGTTCCACTGTACTGTGATTCTGTATTTGCCAAATATGCATATACAGTGGAACCTTGGATTACGAGCATAATCTGTTCCCGAAAAATGCTTATAATCCAAAGCACTCGTATATCAAAGCGATTTTCCCCACAGAAGTCAATGGAAACTAAGATAATTTGTTCCGCATTGACTTCTATTGCATGCAATACCGCATGTGGCCAGAGGTGGAGGAGGGCGCCAGAGAGCCTCTGAAATACTCAGGGACAGCTCGGCTGAACTCGGAAACCCTCAGAAAGACTTGGAAAACACTTGGGAACGGAGTATTTAGAAGTGTTTCCGTGTGATCTTGAGTATTTCCGATCGGCTCCAAACCGTTCCGAGTGTCACCGGTGCCCCCGCACCTCTGGCCAAATGCTGTACTGCACACCCCATTGGTTTGAATCCTGATCGTTTTGCAAGACAACACTCACAAACTGAGTCAGGATGTTTAAAAAAAAGTTGCTCGTCTTTCAAAACGCTGGTTACTTGTAAATCAAGGTTCCACTGTACATTTGAGCAAAAAATGAGTGTTATTAGGCTATTTCCTTTACTGATATTTTTTTTATTGATTTAAAAGGAAAGATTCACCTTTAGGAGCATGTTACACCCATATTTAGCGTATAGCATGTAACATGTTCCTATTCATATGTCTCCTACCAACACAACCCCCCTCCCTTTGACAGTGGGCGGAGGTTCCTCTCCCCACACCCACTGTCACCAGGGCCGGGACAAAGGGTTAGCAGGAGGGGAAGCTGCCCTGGGCACTGTGGTATCATGTGAGTTGGGGGGGGGGGGGGCGCTGCAAGGAGATTGGGGGGGGTGGGGATTTGTGTTGGGAGGGGGAATTTTGGGAGTGACATGGGTAAAGAATTGTTCTAGGAGGGGACATTTAGGGGGATTGTTAGAAGTGGTGATTTAGGGGGAATTTGTGTTGGGAGGGGGGATGGGGGGAAGATGATTTGTGCTAGAAGGGGGGAATTGGGGGTTTGTGCTAGAAAATGTAATATAAAGAAGGGGGAGGGGGAAATCTTTTTTTGGGGGGGGGGGGGTGTTGTGCTAGTATTAGTGATTGGGGGATATTTGTGCTTGGAGGGGAAATGCGGGGGTTGTGCTAGGAGGGGATTGGGGGGGGGGGGATTTGTGCTGGAAGGGGGGGTTTTGAGTTGGGGGGAAAGGATGTGTACTGAGAGGGGAAATTTGAGGGATGGAGGATTTGAGCTAGGATGTTTTTTATTTTTTTTGGCGGAGGGGCATTTGTGCTGGGAGAATTTAGGGGATGGGTGGGAGCAAAGATTTGTTCTGGGAGTGGGAATTTCAGCAGGGGAGCGGATTTGTACTGGGAGGAGGGGGAATTTATGCTTAGGGGGGTAAGCAAGCAGATTGGTGCTCAATTTATTTTTTGGGGGGGTATTTTTGCTGACACATAATGCTCATACATCTTGGGGGGGGGGGGGTTGGGGGCACAATTTGGCATGCTCGCACTGGGCTCTAGATGACCTGACATTTTTCATCAACTAAATTAACACTATTTTACTTGACTAAAATACGACTAAAACTATTCAGATGACTAAAATAAGACTAAAAATAAAATGGCATTTTAGTCAAAAGACAATGACTAAAACTAAATTGAAATTTGATGTAAAAATTAAAATGAATTAGTTATATCACAACAGCTAAAACTGTGTCTGTAGTGCATGTTCAAATCCCACCCAAAAGTGGAACTTCCGCTCATTTGTCTCCTCTCCCCCTCCGGTGCCACAATTGGCACCTTCCGGAGGGGGGGGGGGGGGGACAGGATACCTGTCTTTGACTGTTCCCACTTCCCGGGAGTCCGGACCACGACCCATGACATCAACCGCGGGGCTCCCTCTTCCTCCCCCTGTCGCCGGGCCAGTAGGAGAGTGGAGCGGGGCCTTGCGCATGCGCAGTAGGGTTTGCGGCGTGAAGCCGAAAAGGCTGCACTGCCAGGTTCCCTTACCTGCAATGGCGGTGGCAGCACCCGAGAGCCGATGGAGACATCAGCTGCGGTGCCAACATTGCTGGACTGCAGGACAGGTAAGTATCCTATTATTAAAAGCCAGCAGCTGCAGTATGTGTAGCTGGTGGCTTTTAACTTTTTTTTTTTTTTTTTTGAACAGACCTCCGCTTTAATACCATAAATAATGCCATGTTATTTGATTTTTACTCCAGGAGTATATAATGAGTTGACATTGCACCCAAAATCTATAGATCATGGGTATAAAGCTCTGCAAGCTTCTGTGAAAAAAATAATACATTCACATTTTTTTTCATGTAAAAGTATTTTTATTTATTTTTTTTAACAAAGAAAATACCACATTTTGCCACTAGATGGCACTATGTATCATAGGGAATTTTGTATAATATTTAGTGCAATCTAGTGGCCAAGTTTGGTATTTACTGTTTCAAATCAATGAAAAACATTTATCTAGCACAGGAAATAGCCTAACACTGTTTTGCTCCTTTCGCAATAAAACTACCGTAATCTACATGCACTTTCACTTTGTAAATTGTTATTTGTTTTTTTTTGTTTTTTTATACACCCCTTAATTGTTATATGCCTCCCAAACCTTTGAAATAAAAAGAAAAAATGAAGCCCCTTGCATCCCCAATTTGAGCTGAGCATGACTCAATAGCCTTTTGGTTTTTGGTTTGGACATTTGGTTCTTTGCCCCATTTTGCACAGAATGTAATGTACATGCGCTTTCACTGGGTGAATTGGATTCTTATTTATATGAATCCCATAAACTCACATTTTTAAAGAGCTACTCATTAGCCATGTATCTTCTAACTACCATAGCCTGGAGGGCTAGTGAAAGGAACAGCTTCAGCCAGGTGGGTTTGACAGTGCCTGAAGAGGTGTGCTGGGACCAGTAGCCACAGGGGAAGTAATACAAGCTGATCACTGGAAACTACTACTAGACATGTGCAATTTGTTTATTTTTTTTTCATTTTTTTTCGTTATTTTCGTTCATTCGTTATCGTACGAATGAACGAACGATTCGCTAAAAATGTTAACGAATCGTTCGAATCGAACAAGTCCGAAAACAACGAAAATCCAAAAAAAACAAATTAGAAATAACGAATCTACGAAAGAAGAAAATCCGAAAAACGAAAACAGGAACAACGAAAATCAAAATGAACGAAAAAATTCGTACATTCGTAACTTTTTTGTTTTTGTTGAATTGGTAATTTTCCGTGTCCCTTACAATGGCGCTGCTTAACGTGCTTCGAATGGATTGAACGAAAAAAAATCGTACATTCGTAACTTTTTTTTTTTCGATTCGTAATTTTCCGTGTCTCTTAAAATGTAATAATAGCATACACATTACATAACATTATGAATTATGCTCCGATTACGAATCTACGAATGTTACGAATGTACGAATAAATACGAATGCGTCCGAATTTAGAATAAACGAAAATTAAACTAACGGAAAAACGAATCAACGAAGAAATAACTCTAACAAAAATACGAATCGTTACGAATACAAACACTGACGACTTACGAATTTACGAATCGTTACGAATCAACGGAAACGAAAAAAACGAAACGAAAATAAACAAATTTTTTGGTTGTGCACATGTCTAACTACTACACAACCATTGCCTAAAATCTGGCTGTGCCTCTCAGATCCAAAAAACTGTGTTTCAGCTGAAACTGCAAGCAACTAAAGTGCTGGAGGAGTATTGAGGGACTGTATATAGACCGTATATAGGAAAGATGTCCCTGAAGTTGTTGCCAAGTTTGTTGTTGAAGTCATGTGGGCATCCCATAACTTCCCTTTCACATTCAAGTTATTAACCCTCATAAAACCACAAAAACAAAGATGCGGACAGTTCTCTGACTCGGGAGTGCCTGTGAAAATTCTGTGTGCCTGGCTGTGCAGGGTGGGGGGGGGATCCCAGTTTACTTCCGGCTCCTTAGGGGGTGCGCTACACACCCTAGGACAGAAAGTGTTAGAACTACAGACCAAACCCCCCTTTCCTCATCTCCATAACATAAGGGGGGAGGTGTTTCTAATGCCGCGTACACACGACCGGACTTTTCGACGGACTAGGTATGACAGTCTTCCCGACGGACTTTCCAAATGAACGGACTTGGCTACACCCAATCACACCAAAGTCCGTCGGATTTGAACGTGATGACGTACGACCAGACTAGAATAAGGAAGTTCATAGCCAGTAGCCAATAGCTGCCCTAGCGTCGTTTTTTGTATTTGAAACATTTCTAAAGTCCGTCAGATTTTTGGACAGCAAAGGTCCGATGGAGCCCACACACGATCGAATTGTCCGACGGATTCATTCCGTCTGACCTAGTCCGTCGAAAAGTCCAGTCGTGTGTACGCGGCATAAGGTTTACGGCTGTTAGCTGAGCAGGACTAACAATATTGTTTGAGGTGAGACTGTACAGTGCACAGAATACAGGACAGCACTCAGCACTGGATTTCTGGCAGGATCGACTGGTATTTTTTTGCACTTATTGAACAGATTTTACAAAACACGTTTAACATTGTATTTAACCACTTCAGCACCGGGCGATTTTACCCCCTTCCTTACCAGAGCACTTTTTGCAATTCGGCACTGCGTCGCTTTAACTAATAATTGCGCGGCCGTGCAACGTTACACCCAAACAAAATTGACGTCCTTTTTTTCCACAAATAGAGCTTTCTTTTGGTGGTATTTGATCACCTCTGCGGTTTTTATTTTTTGCGCTATAAAACAAAAGAAGAGCGTCAATTTTGAAAAAAAACACAATATTTTTAACTTTTTGCTATAATAAATATCCCATTTTTTTTTTTTTTTTTACTCAGTTTAGGCCGATACGTATTCTTCTACATATTTTTGGTAAAAAAAAAATCGCAATAAGCGCATATAGATCGGTTTGCGCAAAAGTTATAGCGTCTACAAAATAGGGGATAGATTATTTTTTTTTTTTTACTAGTAATGGCGGCGATCTGCGTTTTGTTTTTCGTGACTGCGACATTGTGGCGGACACTTCGGACACTCTTGACACATTTTTGGGCTCATTCACATTCACATACACAGCGATCGTTGCTATAAAATTGCAGTGATTACTGTGTTAATGTGACTGGCAGGGAGGGGGTTAACACTAGGGGGCGCTGCAAGGGTTAATGTGTTCCCTAAGGTAGTGATTCTAACTGTGGGGGGAGGGGACTCACAAGGGGAGGAGACCGATCGGTGTTCCTCCGTACTGGGATCACATGATCAGTCTCCTCTGCACTGACAGGACGAGGAGCTGTGTGTTTACACACACAGCTCCATGGTCCTGCACGGTCCCGCTGTTTTAACGGGCAATCGCAGGTGCCCGGCGGACATCGCGGCCGCCGGGCACGCGCACCGGGTCCCTAGCGACGCCGCGGGTGCGCGCCCCCTAGGCGGCCGGTAATGGGAGGACATCATATGACGCCCACCCAGGATGGGAGATCCACCTTGTGGGCGTCATATGACTATGGGCGGGTAGGGAAGTGGTTAACTGACCGGAAGAGAGCAAATAAGCGAAATTCATTGTTATGCCCCGTACACACGGTCAGAAATTCCGACCCCAAAATCCATCAGACTTTTTCCGACGGATTATGTCCGACACTGGTGTTGCATACACACGGTCGGACAAAGTTGTCGGAAAATCCGATCATTCTGAACGTGGTGACGTTCGTTGCGTACGACAGAACTACGTAGAGGCTAGTAGCCAATAGGTTTAGTCTCGTAATTTGATCTGAGCATGCGTGGCACTTCTGTCCGTCGGAATTCTCTACACACGATCGGAAAAAGTCCGATCGGATTTTGTTGTTGGAAAATTTGAGAGCAGGATTTCCGACAACATGGAGCCCACACACGGTCGGATTTTCCGACAACATGGTCCGATCGGACATTTTCCATCAGAATTTCCGACCGTGTGCATTAGGGTTTACATACTGTACCCTTTAATCTTTTCATTTCACACATTTATTTTATTGTCTCCTATTTTTAAAACAATGGCACAAATGTATTGCACATTTATTCATTTATTTAATTAAGTGATACAAAGAGAAGCAATGATGTACAAAGCAATAACCTATTTCCAACCAATAAAACTTTTGCTTCCACCTGTACAAAGCAGTCCAACATTGAAAGCCGATTAGTTACTATGAGGGTCTTTTGTACCTCGTTCTTTGTCCTTTATCCACTTGACTCCAAATACGATCTACGTGGGCAGTTTTGCATCTGTGAAAACTCCAAAAAACCTTACGCCTTAAACGATTCAGTGACCTTTACAAAGAGACAGGGGAGGAAGTATATAGTGAGCCCCTATGTTCCTTGGCCAGACATCTCCATAAAAACAGATGTGCTCCACATAACATAAATCTTCTCGAATCTCCGAGCCTCTCTAATAATGAGACTGACCTTAAAGGCATAATGGAAATGGGGGTAAAGTTGTCATTACCAGAAAAGCTTCCATCTACTGAAATATGACAGATTTTATTAAAAAATGGCTAATACTACAAGAATGAAAAGAGAGAGAAAGTCTCGAAGGGAGCGTGCTCAAGAAGAAGGAACTCTAACCTTAGTTGTGTTTTGTATCTGTAGTTACACACAAGATTTCAGCAAGTCAGTGCAAAATTGTTCATGAGTTTTTACATGGTTATTTTTTTTTTTTACTATAAAATCAAAATTTAAAGGGATGTAACAATCAGACACATGTCTAGTGAATGGTATGTGATTTAAAGGAAACCTGCATGAGAAAATATGAGGGCTATCACTACTGATCTCTCTTTATGAAAATGCTAGCTGCCTAGCTGTGATTCTGCCCTTTTTTTATGATACTTCTAGTTCCTGCATGAAAACAAATATTGGAATACACTAGGGCTTTGGAAATTAAAGATTAATTCCTCGATTAATCTTTAATTTTTTTGATCGATCAAAATTCTTTTGATCGGTACTCGCCTCTCCGCCGGCTTCCAGGCCTTCAGGGAGTTCAGACGGAGATCCGGTGACGTCACGGACATCAACGTCACCGGACTCCTCCCCCCTTCCCCAAGGGCCTCCGTCTGCTAACGAAGGTAAGGGGGGAGGAGTCCGGTGACGTTGAAGTTCCTTATTGAACGTAACGCGTACGGAGGAGCTTCGCATGACGTCACCCGCTGCTGCCCTATGGAACAAACACGATTGTCGGCTTTACATGCTGTGTTTTTATCATCTTTATGTGAGTAGTTTGTGTTTGAGCACAAAACTTAAATCTTATACTTAAGCGTGAGCACTTAGATCTTTTCTTTCTACCCATGACCTGGCGTCCTTGCTGAGATCTAAGGAGACGTGAGAGAAGTTTATGGTCCGTGTTAAGCCTTTTGATACCCGCTTGCATGACCACCTGTTTGCACAGGGGTCCATGCCATAAGGTGAGAGTGATTAGTTAGACCGGAGGTGGAGGGATTGTCACGCTACTGTGGAAAAAAAATTACTTGTGTCAGTGCTACAGTTTGAATTTAAAACGTATTTGTGTGAACTGTGAAGTTAAGTCATGGATTGTGGAAAGTAACTAGTGTTGGGTGATTGTATATAGTGTATACCACATTTACCACTGACTAATGCAGAGTTGCAATGCAAGGAGATCAGCTAAAAGTAGTTGGATCTGTATGTGCGTTATAATTAATCGAAATTAGTCGATTAATCGATTAAAAAAGAAATCGATTAATCGAACGCAAAAATTTTAATCAGTAACAGCCCTAGAATACACTGATGGGCAGAGAGAATACTCCTATACGTTGGCAGTCAGTGGAAATACCCCAAATACATTGAAGGTCAGTGGAAATTTACCATGTACTCTAAATGCCTTGTACGCTGTAGTTCAATGGAAAAGCTGTACATTGGTGATCAGTGCAAACACCTCCTATACATTCGTTTTCACTGAAAATGCTCCCTATACATTGGTGGTCAGTGCAAATTCCCTCAAAATGTTGGTAATCAATGGAAAATACCCCCTATGCATTGGGTGGTCCTGGAATTGCTCACTTTACTGTTCATTGGTAATCAGTGAAATATTTCCTATAGTTTGTTTAAGTATAGGGCATACTTTGTGGAAAAGTCCACCTAAAGCCTTATTTAGATTGGTGATTGGAGGTATAGCCCCTAATTAAAAAGGTATTCATACCCAAGAATGAACAATTTATATATTGCAGTTTACCAAATCCTTATGCCGCGTACACGCGATTTCCGTCCGAAAAATCTTGGATAGTTTTTCCGAAGGAATTCCGCTTAAGCTTGTCTTGCATACACACGGTCACACAAAAGTTCTCTTTCGACCATCAAGAACGCGGTCACGTACAAGACTACGATGAGCCGAGAAAATGAAGTTCAATGCTTCCGAGCATGCGTTGAATTGTTTCCGAGCATGCGTGATTTTTTGCGCGTCCGAATTGCATACACACGATCGCATTTTCAGATAGGAACTTTTCCCGAACAAAAAATAGAGAACTGCTCTCAATCTTTTGCTGGCTTGAATTCCGCCAGCAAAAGATCGATGGAGCGTACACACGGTCGCATTTTCCGACAAAAAGCTCTCATCAGAGATGGCGGCATTTCCGATCGTGTGTACGCGGCATAGATGTAGGCACTGCATTCAGGTGAATAAAGAAAAACAGGATTTTTGTACTCACTGTAAAATCCTCTTCCCCATTATCCTCCCCGGCAGTCTGATTATGTATGATTTTTGAATGTCAAAGCGGTACATTGTTTTGCATGGAAATTTGTTGTTTTATATTGTAGGCCTGTAATTCTTAGGAATAACTGACTTAAATCTGTCCAAACTAGAGTCTAGTAGACATCCTGGGTATGATAAAGTTTGAAACACGAAATCACGAATTATAATATAATATAATAAATGACTATAAACAATTATAAAAAATAATAATACGTTTGATGACGAATTTGCCCTGTGAATCACTATCGCTCAATCCTGCAAGTGATTCTAATTCACTATCGCTGTTTTCTAGCTGGTCTAAAACAGCTTTTGACATAGAGGGACGCTTTTTGGATGCCATGGATGTTCTCAAGTTTCCAGGCAGAAATAATGGTAAAAGTGCAGGCAGGGCACAGGACAAAGCACTAGGCACAAAACTTAGTTGAAATGATTTTATACAGTAATGTAATCTACAGATTACAATGTATTGTGTGTTATGTTTCGTACTTTTTTTAATTTTCTGCCGGTTCCACCCCCATGTGTCGCGGCGCTCGCAGGGATCGGAACCCGGAAAACACTGATGCATCGGGCAGAGGATCCGGCAGAGGATATAGCGGGAGGACATTGTGGGATCCTAGGGACAAGGTAAATAACTGTACAAGGATACTGCGGTGTAATCCCGAGTCTGGCTCGGGGTTGCCGCTTTTGGTACTGAAAATGAACCCCAAAACCACACTCAGCATTTCCGACAGGGAGGTTAAAGCGGTTCTGCACACACTTCATTTAGTAAATCTCTTTGCCTTCCAAATCAGGCAAAGAGTACTAAATGAAGTGTTTTTTTTTTACTTACCTTGCTGACGTTCTTTCCTCTGTCTCTTCGGCGGTGGGCGGGGTCTCTGCGTCAATCCTCGTCACGCTGCACTGTCTCCTGGGATCTTGTGTCATTGATCCCAGGAGTCAGTGCGGACATCCGCCGAAATCTCGCGAGATTTCGGCAGATCTGGCCGAAATCTTTCGAGATTTCGGCGAACGTGAGCTACACTTTGCCGTTACTGCGCACGCGCGAGATCGGCGCAGTAATAGCGGTGCATGCTGGGCCATCTGAAGTGCCTGTGGGGTTTCACATGCCCACAGGCATGATTGCACCCAGCAGGAAAGGTTTTTATAACTTCTTTTATAAGACGAAAACCGGCAGCAGTGAGTTCGAAAAATGGAACACGTGAGTACTTTACATTGCACTAAAAAAAAAAAAACACTACAGACAGTGCAGAACCGATTTAAGGAACTAAAGAAGTCTTAAACCCTTAGGTACAAAGGGGCATTGGACACTGCCAAGCAAAAAAAAGGGCAAGTCCAGCATTACCCCTCCTACTACCAGCATCCTCAATTTTGGAGTAAGGGCATTTTTATAAATGTCCACTGAGTGACACATGAAGGCTTAAACCTTCAGGAAATACAAAGCAGTAAAAAAATGGTGGGCAGCACAGAAAACAATCACAGGCCGAAAATAAACAACAAGAAACTGCAGACTGCTGATGCTCAAAGGGCCACCTGAAGGACCTCACACCCAAAGCTGGGATGGGACCAAAAGATCCACCTGGTAGAACTTTATCTGGGAAACAGTTGCCCAATACCGAAGAGCCCAAGAGGCGCTCACTGATCTAGAAGAGGGAGCATTCACTTGATAAAGGGGAAACCTTATCCTTTAGACTTTAAACCTAAATGATGGTCTGAGCCACCTAGGAATGGATGGACACCCTTCCGGATGACAAAAATGGAATCAGTCTTTCAGAAGCAAAGGCTGAGAGATAGACTCACATGGCCCAAACCACTTACAGACTCTATAAGGGAAATCTCCTTTTAATGAACTTATACTGGACAGACGGATGGACGAACAAAGTTCTGGTGAAAAAATCCTGGGCCTTACCACCACTTTGTCCCTACACAAGACCAAAAAGGGTTCTTTGTAAGATAAGACCACCTGTGCAGACCCTCACCTTGCAGAGGTGATGGCTACAAGGAAAACCACTGTGTGTGTAAGAATAGGGTGAGAAATGTCTCTAAAGAAAGAGAGAAAGAACCAAATTCAGATTTCACAATCACTGGGGAAGAGATGAGAAGACCCACATGGGAGACTCCCTGTACAAAGGTCTTAATCAAAGAGTCAAGAGGCAAAGAGGCAAATGGTCTCTGAAATAGTATAGAAAGGCCAGAAACTTGACTCTTGATAGTGCTGAGGGACAGACACTAGTCTAGGCCCAGCTGCAGGAAAGCAAGGATTTGTCCCATGGAGTAATTGCAGTAGACTGTGACTCTTCAGGAGCAAGCTTATCAGTTAAGGAATTCAGCAATTCAGAATCAGATTCTCTGAAGCTAATATCTTGGAGCTGCTAAGGCTGCAGATAAATCATATATAGAATCCAGGGGCATGGTCAGAGTCAGAAAACAGCTTGGTCAATTATTGTTCCATGACTGTGGTAAAAACCTCAGCCGAGGGGGCAGAGGACCCAGCCACACCCAACAGAGCTAAAGAGGACTCTAACAATGGAGGACAGCATGACTTCAGGCTGAAAACGTCAGGACCGACCCAGTAAATAGCCCTCAACCCATTAATGGAAAGTGAGCTGGGGGCACCCGTCACAGCGAGACTATCACCTCAGTATCTTAAATCGGACATGTTGTGGCTGCAGCATCGATAGGCCACATACGTATAGGCTCTTGGTAAGAGGCAAGGTGTCAAGTAATCACAAAAAACCTGGACATTTGGGAGCAGGGTTAGATAGCCGGAGGTGACCAACGTAATTGTAGGCAGCCAGCGGGTGTGGATGGAAGATTGAAGTTTCAATTGGCTCTTTTCAAGCAGGAGCAGGGGAGATGCTTCCTCAATGTGGTTTGGTGGAAAAGAAAGTGCAAGTGCTCACGCACTACTCTCCACCCAATGCAATATGTTAGCACTTAGTTCCACAGCAATAATCCCTACCACAGCACAACTAGCAAAAAACAGGGAACAATGGTCCTTAGAAACCAATAAAAATGAGGGAGCTCCTACTGTTGGGTCTGAATGACCTAGGCATTAAAAGACATGGCAAGCACAAATGAAATGCCAGCAGCTTAGGCCCTGGTAAGAGCTCTGCTGCCAACTTAACAAGAACTTTTCCTAGACAGCTCCCCATGCAGAGTCCAGTGTTCAAGGGTCACTGACAAGCTAGCAGGCAGGAAACATTAAATAATGGCATCCATCAACCAATTAAAATGAGCGAACTTGTGATGCTCAACTACCTAATCCCTGAGTAGGCAGGCCTGTTCTTTATGAGACAGGGTTTAGAGTAAGCCAGGAGGTAATGCCAGCGACTCTGGACCTGGAAACTACTCTGCTGTTAATATAAACAAAACTGGGTATAGAAAGTGCACCATGCTGAACCCAGCGCCTGAAGTCACTAACAGGTTAGACTCACAATGTCTAATCAACCAGGGACCTGATGCAGTAACGTTCAAAATCCAGGCTGAGGAAGACAGCACCACGTTGCTGCTGCATTGAGGGGAAGCCTCCCGCCACATTTCATATAACATGAACAAACACAAATGTAGTGCCATACTAGACGTACTACGAGCCAAAAAAGAGGAAGTTCAATTGTCAGGCGCCACCCTTTGTGCTCCTTCTGCTAATTTTGTGTTAGTAGAAGTTTGGTGAGTGTTGATTTGCGCATTTCATTTCGCACTTTTCAGTTCGTTTCTGAACAGACTTTTGTCAACCAGTCATGTTGCGGAATCGGAGGAGATAATCTGTTATTTATTATTGGCCTTGGAGTTATTGCTTTGACCCAAGTCCAGTCTAGGAACAGGAGGAGGAGGATTTCTTTGACCAAAAATTGGTTGCTTTATTAATCGTGACCAATTCTGTCATATGCCTTTGCTGCGGGAGCTCCAGGAGAATAATCCAGATGTTTTTTGGAATTATCTCCGGATGACGGACCCCTGCTTTCACCAACTCTTGGCATTGTTGACCCCCTGTATTAAGAAGCAGGACACACGCATGAGGCTTTTATTTTATTTTTTTTGGTGGAATAATAATGATTTGGTATATTCTCTATATTTTTGGATGCATAGAATGCCATTTTTGGTTAAGTTCTTTTGGCAGATAGCATGTCTAATTTTATTTGTTTTCTTTTTTTAATGCACAATAAAAAAAATTGTGGAGAATAATACTTGGCTATGTGTTTTACGTCAAATGACAGTTTGGGAGTCGGCAGTTACATTTTAAAAAATACATGTAAAATAACAAGGGACACCAACATAGTTCTATCTTTGATCTTAAAAAACTACGGGCTAATGGTGTTGTGGTAACTTGCACCAAAAAAAAAAAACAAGAAAACAAGCATAATAATATTATTCTTGATATCACTAGAAAAAAAAGGCCTTTCAAAATGTGTTTGCAATAACTCCATCAGTATCACCAGCAAAGGAGCTTCATTATTATCCCATTAAAGAAGAAGAGAATTGTGCGCTGCATTTCTATATTTCATAATTTGCCACGTCACAGATGTTAATTCTCCATTACAAACGCTAGTTTACAAGACCGACTGATTCTGGCTCATCCTTGCTTCCGAGCATGCGTGTTTGTACTTTGGACTTCTGTCCGAAGAACTTGTGTACACGCTGAGAAAATCCGACAACAGACATTTGTCCGTGGAAAATTTTAAAGCCTGCCATCCAACATTTGTCTGCGGAAAGTCCGACAACAATTATCCGATGGAGCGTACAAACAGTCGGATTTTCCACCAACAGCCTGTCATCACACAATTCCCATCGGAAAGTACACACTATACAACTTTTGTCTGATTTCATTTAGATTTAAAAAAAACATGTAGTGCAAGGGCCTGATTGCATACAAATTTAAACTCTTAAGGTTTGACATATTATATGGTTTTGGTAAATCTGAAGGAAAAATGTAATAGTGTGTATCCAGTGTATCCAGCTTTACAGGGATAGAGCATCTTCATGGTTGTTAATAGGTACTTCTGCTGTCAGAAAGAACAAAGCTCTTGCACTGGTGGACACCTGATTCCACTGAAAAGTAATCTGACCTTTGCCGTAGGCTAGTCTTTAAAAATTAGGAATTAGGAGGACACCAATGAAAACAGCAACAGGAGAGTATGTTTTTATATAACTAAGCTTGCCTTGATTGGCCCTGCTCATGAACCATAATTGTAGCGCTAATGTATAAGCTAAGTGTAAATGTTCCAACACTCTAAAAACAACATATCTAATGAGGTAGTAACTCCTAGTGCTGTGTTGATTCCAGTAAAACAGAATTACAAAGAAATATATAGTCCATATAGTGATAACATCAAAGTGTAGATCTTGTTGGTCCACTCAATGGAGACAGATTGTAATCTATACTTGACTGATGTAGAAATAAGGCGTGGGTACGCTTACCAGAATCGGTGGATGTGACTACCGTACGGCATACACATCAGACAAGCTTTAAGGATAGTGGGTCTTGCATCCCATGGGAAGTCACCTCGGACAGGAACTCCAACGATCTCTGGAGCTGTATGCTGGATCCGTCAGCGGGATGGATGGGCCCGGCTCGCGATAATCCAGTATTCCCAAAAAGGATGGTGAAGACCGGGGAAGGGAATAAAAAATGGAGACCACTCCAATGGTGCAGGTCAAAAAGTAACAATTTATTCACATATGCATGTGAACATGAAAAATAAAAATCTCGAGACAAAATATAAAATTCTGGCAATATGAGGGGCATAGGATAGCTGGCCCGACGCGTTTCGACTAAAAGTCTTCCACAGGGGCATATCTCTAACCCCTCCATATTGCCTCAAACTATTTATAAACATGCAACTAAGAATGGAGCCGCCCACTTGGTCTAAACAGGAAGTGAGCGCTACAGACCCTACTAAATGCAAATAGGGGGAATAAGTTCCAATTTATCTGAACATAGTAATTGCATCTTCATGTTTATAGACATATTACATATGGAACAGGCATATTAGTATATATCCTGATTGTGAGATGGGTATTGTGAGGGATCGGAGGTCATGAATGCTGTTTCATGAATCAATGTTGTAATATAAACCCCCATTAATGGACCGATCCAGGCCATAAAAGTAATGGCCAATCCCAGTCGGGGACTATAAATCCCGCCAAAACGGAGGTATCCAATCATATTCTCACATCCACAGGATATCCGGACAGAGAATGGCGCCTAAATGGATGTCCAATCATGTTGTCCACCGACAGGACATCCAGGTGGACGCTCTAAGCGTGGTGGCGTCATTACGTACGTGGCGACGTCACTACGTCGCCACGTCGCAACGTCACCCTCAATACGCGGTGACGTCATCACGTCGCAACGACGCAACGTACGGCAGCACGCGAAAGGTGTGCGGCGGCACAGAGGCATTGTGCGCATAAACATCAGGGCCCGGCCGCTTCCGGCCCAAGTTACCGGAAGTGAGCGCAGCCCCAGGATACGGAACCCGAATAAGGGTAACCACAGAAAGGAACACAAACAACAGAAGCACCTATGGATGAGTGCAAAAGTACACGTGATAGCCTCCCACCCAGACCGCCCATACACGTACACGGTGCAATAGCCACCAGGCACCACTGTGTCAGATGGCACCCCAGTGCACGCATACATAGCTAACCGCGCACAAAAAAAAACGTCCCCAAGGACGCGCAAGTGACTAATTAATAAATGCATCATATGGTAGTGACACAAGTAGGATAACAATAATATAAAAAATATATTGTAAAAATTGTGTATATTATAAATGACAACCGATGATCGAAAAATAACGAAAGGAAAGATAGCATAAAAAGCCCATAGTGCCCAGGTCCCGGGACCGTGTAGATGCTAGTAAGCGCTGAAATGACAGCACCTAGATGGCACGATGTAGGGAGCGAAAAAGCAGTGCATATAGTGATGACTTAATATGTATCGAATGTCCTCATGAAACACCACATAATGGCAAATAGCCGAAATGCTGGGTGGGGCAACAACATTATAAAAGTGATCTAAGGGTGAAAGCCCTAAATAAAAAATAGTGTCGAAACAACCTATATAGGACATGTAGCTAGATCCAATGCCATGGTAGAAAAACCAATGAGATTGGATGATAGAGTGAAGTGTGCACAAGGAAAGTGCAATATCCACAACAAAACTAACACTCAAAAGGATATATATATTTACGTAATGTAATGACCGCGATCGTCTTAAAGACATACCGTAGAAGGTAAGTGTTATCGTGTGAGATAATCAAAAATATGTGAAAAAACTGACGTGAACAAATTAATATGTGAGTATATATTTTTTTCTGAAAAAAAGGGAAGTTAACCCTCAATAACCATCTCACATCCAGTTTGTCCAAAAAAGCATGTAGATCTAATAATATTTGACGGCATATGCGAGCAAAACAACCCCAAATCGAGAGATCAAAAGGTAAGTGCCCCAACTGGAACTCTGTAGAACAGATACCACGGGTGAAGTGCCACTCACCCTCGGTTGATGAAACAATTGATGTCCCATTCAACATTCATACCGAAGGGTGAGTAGCACTTCAACTCGTGGATCCAGTAGGTTTCCAATCTCGAGACCCCTCGTAGATTGGACTCACCCCGCCAGTGGGCAACAAATTTGTCAATTATCTGGAACTGTGTCCCTGATGGGTCTCTATTATGGTGTTCCCGATAGTGGCGGGGGACGCTATGTTTGATACATCCTTTACGGATCTTGGCCAAATGTTCATTTACGCGTATGGAGAACGCACGAATGGTGCGTCCGACATATTGCAGTTTGCAAGGGCAGGTGATCAAATAAACTATAAATTTGGTGGCACATGTGGTGAAATGTTTCATGGTGAAGGTACGTGCAGTGACAGTGGAACTAAAAGTATCTGTCATGCGTCTGCCCAGTGCATTATGCAAACAAACGTTGCATTTTTTGCAAGGGAAGTAACCTTTGCAGTGTTGGAAAAACGAAGTCGTCCTGGGAGGGTCGACAACGTTGGGAGCAATGTCGCCCTGAACGGACCGGGCACCTCTAAAGATGATGCCCGCCCGTTCAGGGAGAGAAGGTCCCAAAATGCGATCGCTGCGTAAAACCTTCCAATGTCTGGCTAGAATCTTCTTGACCTCCTTATGCTGGGTGGAGTATGAGGTGAAGAAGGACCACCTAAATTTGTTGTCTCTGGGGGTCTTAGGTCGATCTATCAACAGCGACTTCCTATCCACGGTGGCAACTGATTTTATGTCTGCATCCAGGGATTCGGGTTGATAACCCTTTTCTATAAACCTTTGTCTTAGTGTCTGACATTGTTGGAAGAAGGTGGAATCGTTAGTGCAGTTCCTCCTCATTCGAAGGAACTGTCCTCTTGGCACTGATTTAAGCCAACGGTCGTGGTGGCAGCTCCCGACAGGAATGTATCCACTCCTGTCGGTGGGCTTGAAATAAGTTTTGAACTCAAAGCCCCGTGTGGTGGACTCGATCTCTAGGTCAAGGAAGTGTATGCTGGTAGAGCTGGCCTCATAGCTCAAAACTATTCCCCGATCATTTAGGTTGAGAGTAGTCATAAACTCATCCAGGGACGACATACTTCCCTTCCATAGGAGGAGGACGTCGTCTATATACCTAGTCCATAGGACCAGCTCCGGACGTCGGAAAGCATAGACGACGTCCTCCTCCCACTGGGCCATGAATAAATTGGCCACACTGGGGGCATATTTTGCCCCCATGGCCACTCCCTTAATTTGGGAATAGAAGGTGCCCTGAAACCAAAAGTAATTGTGTTTGGTAGCAAAACGTAGTAGATCTAAAATGAAATTTTTTTGGATGGATGAAAGGGTTGAAAGACTCGATAGGTAAAATTCCACAGCGCATATGCCTAAGGAATGGGAAATACAGGTGTATAGCGCAGCGACGTCGGCTGTCAAGTAACCGAATCACATCCTTCGTATCTTTAAGATACGAGGGAATTTGTCTGACTAGTGGCTGCAGATAAAAATCTATGTACCTACCAATCCTCGAGGTCACCGAATCGATGCCACTGACGATGGGGCGACCTGGAGGATTGGTAGGACACTTATGTACCTTAGGGAGGTAATATATAATGGGGATTCTGGGGGCTAAGGGAACAAGAAATTCCCTCTCCTTCCGGTTAAGTATGTTGTTTTTAGAGTGTTGGAACATTTACACTTAGCTTATACATTAGCGCTACAATTTTGGATCCTACGTATTTTGACTTTGTTTGTTTTGTTTGTTGGCAGCTTTTGTATAACCCAATTGAATAGCGCGGTGTTTTCCCAATTTTATTACCTGCTCATGAACCCCCTCCCCTTTGTCTCTCCCCCCTGCCCCATAATGGGATTCTGTAGTAATGGTTACATGTAATGGTTACATGCTGACTCTAAGGCCCCTTTCACACATGCGGACGGTACATTAGATCAGTTCAGTCACGTTTTTTTATCATCAGTTGTTGTCAGTAAACATCAGTTTTCATCCATTTTCATTTCCTTTTTTCGTCCGTTTACGTCCGTTTTTCATCCGATTACGTAAGTTTTTCATCAGTTTTCTATCCGTTTATGTCCGTTTTTTTTATCCGTTTATGTCCGTTTTTATCCGTTTTTATTTATTTTTTTTAAACTGTTTTTCATGAATTATGGGAATGTTTTTGATGAAAAACGGATGTCAGCGGATCGGATGTGAACGGATCGTCCGCTAACGTCCGTTTTTCGTCCGTTCCGTTTTTTTATGGAAGACAAAATAGGGTCTTCTTCCGTTCAGAAAAACGGACCTTAACGGAGACGGATATTAACGGACGTTAGCGGATGATCATCCGCTAACGTCCGCTATCCCATAGACAAGCATTAATGTCCGTTTTCATCCGTAAACGGACGTATGAAAAAACGGACGAACGGTCCGTATGTGTGGAAGGGGCCTAAGACCTCATTCACACCTGAGCATTTTGGAGCTTGAAGCTCCAAAATGCTCAACATTCAAAATCACAAAATCAACATTCAATCCAATTGTGCCTGTTCACACCTGAGCAAAGTATTACATAACCTTCCTAGCGGTATTCCAGAGTGTGGCTCGGGGTGAATTTTCATTACCAAAAGAGGTAACCCCCGAGCCACACTCAGGGCTGCATTGCAGTATCGTGAGAACGTTACTTACCTTGTCCCCAGGATCCTGCAATGTCCTCCCACTGTGTGAGCGAGCCGTCCTCCGCTCAATGTATTGTGTGCTGGGCTCCGTTCCCTGTGAGCGCCGCAACGCACGGGGACGGAGCCCAGCGCCAAATTCAGAAAGTGCAAAAAACATAATACATATGTAGCGCCGACACTTTTCTAAAGTGTGCGCTATATATGTAAATTTATTTTTCCAGAACTGTAACAGAGTTCTGGGGGTTAATTGTACAGGTTTTTTTTTTTACTTTGGCATCAGTCTGGCTGGGTTGTACTGGAGTTCTGCCTGGTCATAGGTGCAGTGAGGCACTTATGACAGGCTGAGAACCAAGCCTGGTTGGACGTGTTAGGTACCAATCTTTCTCGGAGCCAATCAGTGGGCGCGTCTGGCCCCGCTGCATAGTCTGGGAAGGGGTATTTAGGAGGCTGAAGTCACGTGTTTAGGGCTCGGCTGCTGCTTTGATTCCTGGTTCCGGTCCGGACAACCCCGTGAGGGGTCCAGGACCCAGGAGTGTCTGCCGTCCCCGTAAGCATGGTCACCCTGACCAGCCCCAGAGGCCCTCATGGTCTGGGGTGGGGATCCGTCCGTTCCAGAGCCTCGTAACTGGCTAGTTCGAGACCCAGTAACTGAAGGAGGATTCGGAGGTCTCCTAGTGTGCTTTCGGCATTGGAGAGACACAGCAACTTGTACAAGCGACCAGGAGAGGACTCTTCAGAGGAGGGCCAAGAAGCTGGCTGCTCGGTAAGAGCCTGGGAGCTGAGTTGTATGGACACTAGAGAATCCACACTTCTCACAGTATCGCCAAGAAGGCTGAGAGATCCAGGTACTGTGGGAAAGGTTCCTAACTTATCTTCAGTTACAATCTAGTCTGTGGCAGAGACTTTGCAAATTTTCCGGATCACATGTTGGCTGCTAAATCTATGGTTAGAGGTTTATCCAGCAGTGAAGCACCCAGTTGCGAGTGTCTACTCTCTGGGCTATCTGAGAGACATTCAATTGATGTCAGCAGTTCTAAGTGCCTAAGTTTTATCACCCGTGCTCTCTATTCCCAATTGAGACTGTGTTATTGTTGGATGTTACCCCTGCAAAATAAAAATCCTCAAAAGGACTTTTGTGTGTCAGCATCTGAAGTTACTGGGTGCTAACCCTGGGAACAACTAGACAACGAACGACGAGCTACGAGGAGGTAATTGATAAGCCCAGAAAATTCAAGGTCGCCCCAAGGGGTTATGGCTGCTACACATAGTACAATTAAATCACTGTATCATATCATTTCACTTCACTTTTGTCCCTACTACTCTGTCCAATGCCCTGCATGCAGTTTTATATTATATATACTGTTCTTTCTGCCTAGAAACTGGAGATTGTCCATGGCAACCAAAAAGTGTCCCTAACGTCAAAAGTGGTTTTAGACCAGCTAGAAACACTGAAAGTAATGACGGCGATAATTCTGCAACAGAGCAAACTTCTGTGTTTTTGATTTGATTACATTATTGAATAATTTTATTATTATTATTATTATTATTATTATTATTATTATTTGTTATAATTATTTATATTTATTTATTATATTATAATTTATGATTTTGTGTTTCAAACTTTATCATACCCGGGATGTCTACTAGACTCTTGTTTGGACAGATTTAAGTGAGTTATTCCTAAGAATTGCAGGCCTAGAATATAAAAACGCCAAATTTCCATGCAAAACAATGTACCGATTTGAGACGCAAAAATCGGGCCTAATCATACCGCCAGGGAGGTTAAAGCTGTAAACGTGTTTCTCAAAAAACTACATAAGCTTCTTTTGGGCTACAAGCTTCAGGCTTCAAGGGTTTTTGGTCCTGATAGACTACAATGGAGGACCTAAAAAAATGTGCAAAAACACACATAGCACACATTTTTCCCCTAGTAACTAGTTTTATATTGGCTAAAAATAATGTAAAAACGTAAGCTGAAGCTTTAGATGCCTGTAAAAAGGTGCAAACATGCCTTCATGAATGATAAAAAAAAAAAAACACGCAAAACAAATGCTCAGCTCAAGTGTGAATTTAGACTTCAGGATGTCTGACCAAAGATGGCACCTGCTTTATAGGGTAACATGAAAATTGAAGACATTGCCAGAGGGCATACTGTGCCATGCTAATGTTAGGTCCAGAAAGAGTGTAACAGCGCTCAGACTGTGGATAAAGATTTCCTCATGGGTGCTGGCCTCGGCTCACCAACATAAATAGTAATTGAAGAAAAAGTAAATTGGTCGCACACCATGGAAGGAAGAACTTTATTTTCAAGGTGCCAAAGGAAGTAGACAGGACGTTACAGGAACATTGGTAGACCGGTTTCACATGGATAACTCGTGCTTATTCACAACAAAAGAGGTAATTTTAGGTCCACTTTAAAGATAAACCAGTTTTGATCAGTGCCCTTAACCACTTCAGCCCCGGAAAAATTTACCCCCTTCGTGATCAGGCCATTTTTTGCGATACGGCACTGCGTCGCTTTAACTGACAATTGCGCGGTCATGCGACGTTGCACCCAAACAAAATTTATATTTTTTTCCCACTAATAGAGCTTTCTTTCGGTGGCATTTGATTACCTTTGCGGTTTTTATCTTTTGCGCTATAAAGAAAGAAGAGCGCCACTTTTGAAAAAAAAACACAATTTTTAACTTTTTGCTATAATAAATATCCCAATTTAAAAAAATATTTTTTTTTCCCTCAGTTTAGGCCGATATATATTCTTCTGCATATTTTTGGTAAAAAAAAAAAAAATCGCAATAAGCGTATATTGATTGGTTTACGCAAAAGTTATAGCATCTACAAAATAGGGGATAGATTTATGGCATTTTTATTATTTTATTTTTTTTACTAGTAATGGCGGCGATCAGCGATTTTTATCGGGACTGTGATATTGCGGCGGACAAATCGGACACTTTTGACACTTTTTTGGGACCATTGACAATTATACAATGATCAGTGCTATAAAAATGCACCGATTGCTGTATAAATGTTACTGGCAGGGAAGGGGATAACACTAGGGAGCGATCAAGGAATTAACTGTGTTGCCTAGGTGTGTTCTAACTGTGGACTGACTGTGGGACTGACTGAGGAGAGAGATCGGTGTTCCTACTTAGTATGAACACACGTTCTGTCGGGAGGAGAGAGATCGGTGTTCCTACTTAGTAGGAACACACGATCAATCTCCTCTCCACTGAGAGAACCGGGATGTGTGTGTTTACTAGACATGTGCATCCGTTTTCATCCAAATTTCAGGTATTTTCGTTATCGATTTAACAAACGATAACGAATGTGCAGAATCCAAAAACCGAAAGATCCAACATAAACAAATGCTTTATTTTTGTTTTCGTTGCAAAAGTTCGATTTAGATAGGAGATTCCACATGACGCTGACAATAGCGATCTGGGTCCATCGAACCTGTGGTCGAATGTGCCTAACCTTAGCTCGATTAGTCCAAGATTATTCTACATAGAGAGAAAAGATTAGACAGAGAGAAAATATTCAACATTATAGAGACAATAGCAAAAAAGGTTGAATGTGCCTAACCTAACTCTATTAGTCCAAGATTATTCTATATAGAGAGAAAAGATTTGACATGAAGATTCGACAAAGCAGTCGGCGTGAGTGGACATTTATGGTCAAATGCTCTGCCCATAGGCTATAGAAGAATTCTAATGTTGGTTGACTAGTAATAATAATTAATAAATATAATTATTACTAGTGCCATACAACATTAGAATTCTACTATAGCTTGTAAGCGGAACATTCGACCGGAAATGTACGATTGCGGCGTCGTACAGTTTAGCTGCTCCGTCAAATCTTCTTAGAACATTCGACAGACACCATAAGCCTTCAATGACAGATTCGACCTTAATTATTTCGGATTTTCAGACTAATGCATTACACGAGACTAAATAAATAAAAACGAATTTCGGGGGTAACTAAATAAATACATTTTTCAGACGAAAACGAAATTCCGAAACGAAATATTTCAGTGTGCACATGTCTAGTGTTTACACACACATCCCGGTTCTCGCCCTGTCACGAACGAGCGCGCCCGCCGGGCACTTGCATCGGCCCTGGGGACGCGCCTCCTACAGCGTCTTAAAGGGCCGACGTACAGCTACGACGGCTCCCCCAGGGGAGTCATCCTGCCACAGTATAACTGCGGCGGCCGGTCGGGAACCAGTTAATGCAACATGTAGCCACTGCATTGTAAACAAATTAATACATATATATATATATATATATATATATATATATATATATATATATATATATATATACAGTATATATGTACTTTTTAGGATTTACAGTCCGTTTTAATCCCATAAAATTAGGTTTAAATAGATCGCCTACCAGCTTCTTGAAAAGCCAGAGAAGTGAGCACGGCAATTGTTTCTTAAGCCCTGCAATGCTTCCACCGGCAAGGGTTAATTAGATGGGAAGCATTTAAAAATAAAAGATCGCGCTCTTCTTGAGCTGTATTTAGCATAATAAAGTATACTTAGTCTGACAGACGGCATAATGGCTTCCCTTTAAATTACATTTTAAATGCTCCCTTTAAAGCAAAAAAAAAATAAAAAATCATTTGAATAAAACCTCATTACTCATCGTCCATGGAAGTTCATTAGTAGAAGATCACTTTGGAAAGAATTCAACTAACCGGGCTTTCTTCTCAGCGGTGAATTACATTAGCTACTTCCTAGTTATTTAAGCCTTGAAATAAAAGCGGTAATCGCAACGGTGACATCTTAAGATCATTGGTAAGGCAGGTCTTGCGTGCGCGGGGAGGAAAAAAACACCCAGCTGGTCCGAGGATAAAACAGATTGATAATTAGTTGCAAAATGTAACATTTCATCAGGAAGATTTTGAATAATCCAATTTATCTTTGCCAGCTACATAGGCCATATTTTTTTTTTCTTTGGATGCGCTTTGTTCTTTAACATAATATTATAATTTCTGCCTCCTAATTAAAGTGCTAGTCGGTTGGACATGCCTTGATGTCAGGCTGCAGTTCACAGTCTTACTGTACTGCATAGGGGAAGGTGGCTGCCCTAAGCCACATGCCATCACTAACTACTGAGTTGCCTGCTGCCTCCCTCCCGTCCTACTGAGGCAGGAACTAGTTTGATATTGATGAGATCAAAGCTAGTCAGTTTGGAGGGAGGAGGGAATCAGTCTGCTGGTTAGTCTGAATGATTGAGGCCAGTGTATAGCAGCTGGGACCAGAATTTCTTCTGCTCTCTCTCAAAGTAGAAAAGCCGCCCACCAGCGTGAGCTCCTACTGGCTTCTGGTTTCTAATTAACTGCTAAAAATGTATTGTCCCTTTTTCCAGCCTGAATAGAGAGGAGAGAAGTTTGTCACAACAAACTCAGTGCCCTCATTTCCCTCCTAGTCCTCCGGGCTGCCCTGTAAAGTAAAAAGTTACCCGCGCCTTCAAAGTTTAACAGATGTTAACGTGGAAAGAAAACGTTTGTCCAAATTAGCCACCATTACGGAGACAATCGAAGTTCATGGCCAAGATGTCTTGCTTCAACTTCACCAAAAATGCATTCCGGAAGGATAGGTATTGCAGCATGGCTCCACCTGAAGCTGAGATTGCGGGTCTCGGTGTACACCGACGTGGTGACCCCCCCAGGGGTATATAATACTGTATGTCTCATAGACATCAGTGATTTTCCGGTATTAGTTTGTCTCTGCCTCTTCTACAAGGCCACAAAGTATGTGCAGCTGAATAGCATAATCGCAGGGCAGATGGTCAACTATGCAAAGGCTACCCAAACCCAGCCAATAACCCAGTTGCCACCATCAGAGTATCCCCTTATATCAGGTATTCCCGTTAGCATGCCCCCTTACATCAGGTGTCCCCATCACAGTGCCACCTTAAATCAGGTGTCCCCATCACAGTGCCACCTTAAATTAGGTGTCGCCATTAGAGCGCCCCTTTACATCAGGTGTCCCCGTTACAGTGCCACCTTAAATCAGGTGTCCCCATCAGAGTGCCACCTTACATTAGGTGTCCCTGTTACAGTGCCACCTTAAATCAGGTGTCCCCATCAAAGTGCCACCTTACATTAGGTGTCCCTGTTACAGTGCCACCTTAAATCAGGTGTCCCCATCAAAGTGCCACCTTAAATTAGGTGTCGCCATTAGAGCGCCCCTTTACATCAGGTGTCCCCGTTACAGTGCCACCTTACATCAGGTGTCCCCATCACAGTGCCACCTTACATCAGGTGTCCCTGTTACAGTGCCACCTTAAATCAGGTGTCCCCATCAAAGTGCCACCTTACATTAGGTGTCCCTGTTACAGTGCCACCTTAAATCAGGTGTCCCCATCAGAGTGCCCCCTTACATTAGGTGTCCCCATTACAGTGCCACCTTAAATCAGGTGTCCCCATCAAAGTGCCACCTTACATCAGGTGTCCCCATCAGAGTGCCCCCTTACATCAGATGTCCCCATCACAGTGCCACCTTACATCAGGTGTCCCCATCACAGTGCCCCCTTACATCAGGTGTCCCCATCAGAGTGCCTCCTTACATCAGGTGTCCCCATCACAGTGCCACCTTACATCAGGTGTCCCCATCACAGTGGTGTAACAAATAATACCGCGCTGCCCTTAGTGTGCAGCAGCTAACACAGCAAATTAGATAAATGGCAAAACAAAGGAAACAAATAGTGTAGCGCTCTAAAAATACATATTGTGACACATGTATCAAATAACAAATAATGAGTCCAATTCAACTGGTGCATGAAGAGGAATAACAAGTGCAAAAATGATATATAATGTGACTAGTGGTAAATGGGCAAAAAAAATCTGGGTGACACTTGTGCAAAATATAATGCAAAACTTCATGAGAACATCCAAACAGTGAGCCGGGATGTATAACTTGAAGTGAGGGGTACCACCACCGAAAGTTGGGAGGCTTACCGGAACATTTGAACCCACAAGAACATATGTTCTGAGGGTCAAACGGGCTTGTATCTTTTGGTACGACAAATGGGAATGGACACTTGAACCCTCGAGCTTCTGCAACAGGAAGACCCAATTATCCTTAAGGTGGAGAAATTCTTAGGGATGTATCTCAAAGAGGGATGATGAAAAATGCATCCGGAAGAAGAAGTATTACAGCATGGCTCCACCTGAAGCTGAGATCGCAGGTCTCGGTGGACACTGGCATGGTGACTCCCCCAGGGGTATATAATACTGCATGTCTCATAGACATCAGTGATTTCCTTGCCTTAGTTTGTCTCTGCCTCTTGTACAAGGCCACAAAGTATGACTGTTGAGCAGCTGAATAGCATAATCGCAGGGCAGATGGTCAACTATGCAAAGGCTACCCAAACCCAGCCAATAACCCAGTTGCCACCATCAGAGTATCCCCTTATATCAGGTATTCCCGTTAGAGTGCCCCCTTACATCAGGTGTCCCCGTTACAGTGCCACCTTAAATCAGGTGTCCCCATCACATCGCCCCTTTACGTCAGGTGCCCCCTGTTACAGTGCCACCTTAAATCAGGTGTTCCCATTACAGTGCCCCTTTACACCAGGTGTCCCTGTTGCAGTGCCACCTTACATAAGGTGTCCCCATCAGTACCCCCTTTACATCAGGTGTTCCCATTAGAGTGCCCCCTTACATCAGGTGTCCCCATAACATCAGGTGTCCCCAGCAGAGTGCCCCCTTAACCTAATATGTGCCCATCAGCGTTCCCCCTTAACATAATATGTGCCCATTAGCATGCCCCCACTAACATACGTGCCCATCAGTGTGCCCCCTTGACCTCAATTGTGCCCATCAGCATGCCCCTTTAACATAAACTGTGCCCATCAGAGTGAACCTTAACATAAAATAAGGGGCATGCTGATGGGCACATTTTATGTTAAAGGGGCATGCTGATGGGCACATATGTTAGTGCTGGCATGCTAATGGGCACATATTATGTTAAGGGGGCACGCTGATGGGCACATTTTATGTTAAGGGACACTCTGATGGGCACAACAAAACGTGCCCATCAGTGTGCCCCTTAACAAAATATGCCCATCAGTATGCCCCACATACCTTGAGGTCAGGAGAGAGCACATTCGGCAAGCTGCAGGGGGGCAGAAGCTGCGAGATATACCTTGCAAGTGAAAGCCAGGAGCAGGGAGCCCCCGAGCAGCAGGGGGGTGGGGCACACGTCAAGCCCGGCTGGGAGAGCCGCAGTCAGGAGCAGGAGGCGGGGCGCAAACACGCAATGTCACTGGTTTCTGGGAATCCCGTGGTCCCAGCAAACCAATGACTGCTACTACACTGGCGGTTCGGGCAGGAGCGGCGTGCAGGCCGTGCTCGGACCAGGGGCCGCCATTTAGTGACCTTCCAGTATATAGTCATCTACACCCGGGTTTCTCAACTCCAGTCCTCAAGGCACCCCAACAGGTCATGTTTTCAGGCTCTCCATTATTTTGCACAAGTGATTTCATCGGTTTCACTGTAATTACTACAGCTATTTTATCTGAGGGAAATCCTGAAAACATGACCCGTCGGGGCGCCTTGAGAACTGGAGTTGAGAAACACTGATCTACACCAATGTTTCTCAACTCCAGTCCTCGAGTACCCCCCCCCCCCCCCCCCCCCCCAACAGGTCATGTTTTCAGGATTTCCCTTCAGATGAAACAGTTGTGGTAATTACAAAGGCAGTGAAACGGATCGAATCACCTGTGCAAAATAATAGTAAGCCTGAAAACATGACCTGTTGGGGGTACTTGAGGACTGGAGTTGAGAAACATTGGTCTATGGACATACCAAAGCACCACATAGGAAACTGCACCTACCAAGGCTTCCAATTCAATAAAAGGTTTATTGGACATATTATTTAAAAAGAAAATGTGGAGAGACATTGATCTACGCTTTAAATGTCAGTTGGGTTGTAATTACTTTTCACAGTAAAATAGAAAATATATAAATAAGAGTAACAATACCGAATGTGCCAATGAACTTCACCTATAGGAATAGAAAGAAAAAAAAAAACGATCTTTTAGAATCCTTTAATTTGGTTTCCCAGTATACTCAATAAGCCATGCTACGCTGATTGTTTTATGCTAATTAATATTTTCAAACAGTCCCATAAGCTTCTTTTAAAAGCAGTCTTGCCTTTAGCTAATGATTTCTACATTGCAAGTTTAAAGATCAATGATCCTGCATTCCCCAAAACAACGGATGAAATGCTCTGCTGGTTGAGGCCTGGGAATCCTGAGCAGCACCATGCAGATTATTAATAAGAGTCAATGAGCAGTACGGCATGCAGCAGTGATGATGAAGACCGAGGGCTCAGTGTACCTCTGGAGGGCGCCGTCCTCCTGCCTTATACAGGATCCCACTGAAGACCTGCCTTGCTGACAGACTAGGAATGATCCGCACTATCCTACAGATAAAGGGATATTACAACCTCAGTTATTAACCACTTCAATTCCGGGCACTTACATTAAGGTGACCAGATTTTTTAAATGAAACATATTTATTTTTTACTAGCAATGGCGGCAATCAGCGACTCTCTGCCCATCGCCGCTTGCCGCCCGCCTCACAGCCTGTCAAGTCTTGCTCTCCGGGCCCCAGGTACTACTGGGTGGGGAACGGAGGAAGATCACTCCGCCAGGGAAGGCAAGGAGACAAGCAGGCAGGCGGCTGGCCGTGACTTGAGCCAAGGTAGAAGAACATGCGAGCGGAGCTGGATGGGTATGCACCTGAAACTGGAGAAATATTCCCTACGCTCCGACCAGCACATAATCATCAGAAAGGGGCACAGATAATGTAAAGAAATACACCCCCTCTAAGTAAGTAAGAGCGACGGAGCGGGGGGGGTGTAATTCAGAATTTTCTTTTTTTAAATTCTGCACTGACTGTCTTTGAAATTGCCCCAGCCCCTGTTCAAATCCAATCCGGGGACAAAACCGGGCACAGACTTGGTCCAGGGACAGTGTCCTCAATCCGGGGACTGTCCCCGGAAACCGGGGATGTCTGATCACCCTAACTTACACCCCCCTCCTGCCCAGACCAATTTTCAGCTTTCAGCGCTGTCACTTTGAATGACAATTGCGCGGACATACAACACTGTACCCAGATTTAATTTTTTATAATTTTGTTCCCACAAATAGAGATTTCTTTTGGTGGTATTTGATCACCTCTGGGGGTTTTATTTTCTGCTAAACAAATAAAAAAAGACTGAAAGTTTTTTTTTTGTTTCTGTTACAGAACTTTGTAAATAAGTACATTTTCTCCTTCACTGATGGGCACTGATGGGGCTGCACTGATAAGGCGGCACTAATGGGTGCCGATGAGGTAGCACTCATGAGGTGGCATTGATGATGGGCACTAATATGCGGCACTGATGGGCACTGATGATGTGGCACTGATATACAGCACTGATAGGTACACATAGGTGGCACTGATGGGTACATATAGGTGGCACTGATGGGCACTGATAGGCGGCATGGATGGGCACTGATAGGTGGCACTGATATGCAGCACTGATGGGCACTGAAAAGTGGCATGGATGGGCACTGATAGGCAGCACAGATGGGCACTGATAGGTGGCACGGATGGGCACTGATAGGTGGCATGGATGGGCACTGATAGGTGGCACTGATGTACATTAATGGATGGTACTGATGGATGCCAATCAGTGCCAAACTATAATGCCTGCCAATCAGTGATGCCCATTGTGGGCACTGATTATGGGCACTGATAGGTGGCACTGATAGGCACTGATAGGTGGCACTGATATGCAGCACTGATGGGTACACATAGGTGGCACTGATGGGCACTGATCAGCGGCATGGTTGGGCACTAATAAGCAGCATGGATGGGTACTGATAGACGGCACGGATGGGCACTGATAGGTGGTGCAGATGGGCAATGATAGGTGGCACGGATGAGCATGGATGGGCACTGATAGGTGGCACTGATATACATTAATGGATGGTACTGATGGATGCAAATCAGTGCCAAACTATAATGCCTGCCATTCAGTGATGCCCATTGTGGGCACTGATTGGCATCCATTGTGGGCACAGATTGGCATCCCTGGTGGCCATGTGTGGCATACCGGGTAGCGACTAGTTGTGGGCATCCCTGGTGGTCCTGGCGGCATCCCTGGTGGTCCAGTGTGGGCACTGTTGGGGGCGGGGCTGCGCTGATAATCAATCAGTACAGAGCCCCCCTATCAGAAGAGCAGCCGATTGGCTCTCCTCTACTCACGTCTGACACACACGAGTGAGGAAAAGCCAATCAATGGCTCTTCCTGTTTACATCGTGATCAGCTGTGATTGGACATGGCTGATCACATGGTAAAGAGTCTCTGTCAGAGGCTCTTTACCTAGTTCGGAGGTGCGGTGTGTCAGACTGACACACTGCAACAACGATCGCTGCGTTGCGCGGCCCCGGGGGTGCGCAGCGGCTTGATATCCTGGCGACGTCATATGATGGCCGGTCAGGATATCGCAACCACTTTGCCGACGTCATATTGTATATGGCTATATGACAAGTGATTAAGTACTTTCAGCAGCTGATTTATTCAGTTACCGAGTAGGCAGCGTCATTGTATTTTATTCCTTGCCTATGTTCCAGTTTAAGCTGGTAACAGGGTGGCTCCTTTTTGTTTGCAGCATCCTATGGAGTCACCCTTGCATACAGGAATTAGAGATGTGTCTCCCTACACTGTGTGCATCAATAGAAACACACAGACCCATAGCCTAGGATGGCAAGGCACGCCCCATCTATACCCTCCTCTCCTGCTCCTCCTCCCTTCTCCACATTGCCAGACTGGCTGGAGACTGCACTGGACACCATTAATTCTTTCCTGTGAAGACTGGAAGTTCAGAATAGACATGTGCACTGCCAAAAAAATGTGTTCGTTTTCGTTTCAATTGTTTTTTTTTTTTTTTTTCGTAAATTCGAAAATTCGGAATTCATTAGTTAGAATTTTCGGATTTTCTAATATTCAGATTTTGCCAATTTTCGACTTTTCGGATTTTCACATTTTAGAATGTGAAAATCCAAAAAGTAAAAAATTCTGAATTTGCACTGCCGAAAAATTTGTTTGTTATTGGCAAAATTTCGGCAAACTTTGTTTTTTCGTAAATTCAAAAATTCGTAAATTTGAAAATTTGAAAATTCGGAATTCGGAAATTCTAAAATGTGAAAATCTGAAAAGTCGAAAATTCTAAATTTGCAGTGCCGAAAAATTAGTTTCTTTTCATTTCAATCGTTTTTGTTTTTTTCGTAAATTTGAAAATTCAGAATTTGTGAATTTGGAAATTCAAAAATCTGGATATTCGAAAATAAGAAAATCTGAAAATTCTGAATAGTAACTATCTAACTAACTAATAATAACGAACTATAAAATTAAAGGTATTGGAATTTCCTTTCAAATTTGTCTGTTTGTGACCGTAACGAACACAAATTTATTTGAAGTTACAAATTATCCAAAATAACGAATGTCGCATCTAAACAAATGGAACGGAACGAATTAATAATAAGTAATTTAGTTACGTTCCATCCGTTTAGATACGGCATTCGTTATTTCAGCTAATTCACTAATTTTCAACCATAAACGCTACATTTGGAGAGGAGTCAACAAGGCCTATGATGAAAGGTACACCATCCCTACTGTGAAACACGGAGGTGGATCGCTGATGTTTTGGGGATGTGTGAGCTACAAAGGCACAGGAAATTTGGTCAAAATTAATGACAAGATGAATGCAGTATGTTATCAAAAAATACTGGAGGAACATTTGCATTCATCAGCCAGGAAGCTGCACATGGGACGTACTTGGACATTCCAACATGACAATGATCCCAAACACAAGGCCAAGTCGACCTGTCATTGGCTACAGCAGAATAAAGTGAAGGTTCTGGAGTGGCCTTCTCAGTCTCCTGACCTCAATATCATTGGGCCACTCTGGGGGAGATCTCAAACATGCAGTTCATGCAAGACAGCCCAAGAATTTACAGGAATGGGAAGCTTTACCATCTGAGAAGATAAAGAGCCTCATCCACAAATGCCACAAAAGACTTCAAGTTGTCATTGATGTTAAAGGGGACAATACAGTATTAAGAACTGGGGTATTTAAACTTTTGATCAGGGTCATTTGGGTCATTTCTGTTGTCATTATGATTTAAAAAGAGTAAACACAGTTGATTGATAATAAATGGCTTCAGCCAAACAGTAACCATGAGTGAAAGAAACGTTTTTGTGTTATCATTCTTATTCTCTGAAAAATGGCCAAGAAATCATAAATTCTGCCAGGGTATGTAAACTTATGAGGACAACTGTATGTGAACATCCTTTATTGGAAATAATGATTTTTTTACATGACATGCAAATCTATGCTTTTCGGATCGCATCTGATCTGCATAGAATTTGCATAAGTGTTAACCGGGGCTTAGACCTCTTTCACACCAAGGGCGTTTTGCAGGCGCTATAGCGTTAGAAATATTGCCTGCAATCTGCCCTCAAACTGCTGCTTCATTGTTTGCAGTGTGAAAGCCCGAGGGCTTCCACACTGCAGCGGTGCGCTGGCAGGGCATCACAAAAAGTCCTGCCAGCAGCGTCGTTGTTTGTCCGTCGGACTAGCAAACAGACGAGCGGATTTTTCGATAGGAACTGGGTCCAGCGGAGTTCCGATGGGAAAACTTAAGATATGTTCTATTTCTAAAGTCTGTCGACAGCAAAAGTCCGATGGAGCCCACACACGATCGAATTGTCCGACGGATTTGTTCCGTCTGACCTTTGCTGTTGAAAAGTCCTCTCGTGTGTACGCGGCATAAGTGTTAACCGGGGCTTAAAGAAGAAGTAAACTTCCCTCTAATGTTTGTACCTATAGGTAAGCTTATAAAAAGGCTTACCTATAGGTACTGTAAATATCTCCTAAACTTGCACCGTTTAGGAGATATTTACTGTATACTGCGCCCATTACGTCATCGGTGCTTGCGCTCTGAAGCATTAGCCGCTGGTGCCATTTCTTCAGAGCCCTGTGCTGTGACCGGCGGCTCCTGCGTTTATGCGTGGGAGTGACGTCACGTGGCTCCGGCCAGTCACAGAGCCATAGTCTGCGAACCAAGAAGGAAGACGGGCGAAGATAGATGCGGCAGAGACAACGAGGGCTTCGTTGCAGGTAAGTGTCACATAATGTGCTAGTATGCGTAGCACATGATGCCTTTACTTTGCAGGTAAAAAACAAACAAAAAAGAAACAGCAGAGTTTTCTTCTCTTAAAGGCTCATATCAAACTATCTTCCTAATGGTGGCCATAAAGCCTTCAATAAATTATCAATTTATTTTCTAATCCCTTTATTAGGATGGGAATAATCGATCTACAGTGGGAATTGTGATTGATGATGGATTTACAATAATGCCCCGTACACACGGTCGGAAATTCAGACCACAAAATCGGTCAGATTTTTTCCGACGGATTTAGTCCGACACTGGTGTTGCATACACACGGTCGAACAAAGTTGTCGGAAAATCCGATCATTCTGAACGTGGTGACGTTCGTTGCGTACGACGGAACTACGTAGAGGCTAGTAGCCAATAGCTTTGGTCTCGTAATTTGATCTGAGCATGCGTGGCACTTTGTCCGTCGGAATTCTCTACACACGACCGGAAAAAGTCAGATCGGATTTTGTTGTCGGAAAATTTGAAAGCAGGATCTCAAATTTTTTCCGGCGGAATTTCCGATGGAAAAAGTCCGATGGAGCCCACACACGGGCGGATTTTCCGACAACATGGTCCGATCGGACATTTTCCATCAGGATTTACGACCTTGTGTAGGGGGCATAAGGCAAAGTTTTTGGGGACTTTTATTAAAAAAATGTAATAAAGGACTTGTCAAGTGTTTGTATGTCTTTTTTCTATGTGTCCCTTACTCATTCACATGAGGGGGGGGGGGCAGAATCCGGGGGCCCCTTATTATTAAAGTGGCCTCCAAATTCCAATAAGCCCCATGCCTATTGACCTCCAGAAACACAGCCCCGGGGCTTTTCAGCTCATCCCTAATAAATACTGTTCTTTTCTCTTTCTGATTTTTGGCCTCCCACAAATCATCCTAAATGACTAGTCATTGGTCATTACAGCTATAGAACAGGCAATGAGGGCGGAGGTCAGGTGACGCAAAATAGGTCAGCATCTGAGGCTGAAGATAACAATAATAAATGGGTCTCTGCTGTGTACCACATCTTATATCTTATTATAGCCTCAGGTATTTAACATCATATATATCACAATATGGGGGGTCTGACACTTTTGTGTTTTTTGAACACTACATGGTATGAGCCAAAACTCTCCTTTACTAAGGCTGATTGGTTTGTACATCCACATAATGCTGATTATGATATACTGATTATATATATATATATATATATATATATATATATATATATATATATATACATACACACACACAGTATATACTATATATTCTGTATACTGTTGATAATGATATACTGATATATATGTACTGTCTATTCTATATACTGCTGATAATGTTATACTGTATATACAGTGCCTTGAAAAAGTATTCATAACCCTTCAAATTTTCCATGTTACAACCAAAAACTTAAATGTATTTTATGGGGATTTCATGTGATAGACCAACACAAAGTGGCACAATAATTGTGAAGTGGAAGGAAAATTATTTTACAAATAGATATGTGAAAAGTGTGGGGGGTACATTTATATAGCGCCCCCCTGAGTCAATACTTTGTAGAACCTCCTTTCACTGCAATTACAGCTGCAAGTCTTTTTGGGGATGTCTCTACCAGCTTTACACATCTAGAGAGTGACATTTTTGCCCATTCTTCTTTGCAAAATAGCTCAAGCTCTGTCAGATTGGATGGAGAGTGTCTGTGAACAGCAATTTTCCAGTCTTGCCACAGATTCTCAATTGAATTTGGGTCTGGACTTTGACTGGGCCATTCTAATACATTATTATTATTATACAAGATTTATTTAGTGCCAACAGTTTATGCAGCGCTTTACAATGTAGAGGGGGGACAGCACAATACAGTACAGTTCAATACAGAAGGTACAGGAGGGCCCTGCTCATAGAGCTTAAATTCTAAAGGGAGGGGGTGGTGGTACAAAAAGTTATAGATGCGGAGAATGATTTGATGGGGTTGTTAGGTGGGTGTGGGATAGGCTTCCCTGAATAAATTCGTTTTCAGGGATCTCCTAAAGGTGGACAGGGTAGGGGCTGATCGGATATATACAGGGTCAGGGAGTTCCAGAGGATGGGAGCGGCTCTGGAGAAGTCCTGAAGGCGAGCATGAGAGAAGGTGACAAGGGAGCTAGAGAGCAGGAGGTCCTGGGAGGAGCGGAGGGGACGATTTGGACGATGAGGTTGGTGATGTAGATGGGGGCGATGTTGTGGATGGCCTTGTATGTTGTGGTTAGCAGTTTGAATTTTATACAGTGGGGTAGGGGAAGCCAGTGAAGGGATTGGCAGAGAATATGAACACATGAATATGCTTTGATCCAAACCATTCCATTGTAGCTCTGGCTGTATGTTTAGGGTCGTTATCCTGCTGGATGGTGAGCCTCCGCCCCAGTCTCAAGTCTTTTGCAGACTTCTAAGATTGCCCTGTATTTGGCTCCATCTATCTTCCCATCAACTCTGACCAGCGTCCCTGTCCCTGCTGAAGAAAAGCATCCCCACAGCATGATGCTGTCACCACCATGTTTCACAGTGGGCATAGTGTGTTCAGGGTGATGTGCAATGTTTGTTTTCCGCCACACATAGAATTTTGCTTTTAGGCCAAAAAGTCCATTGTTGGTCTAATCTGACCAGAGCACCTTCTTCCACATGTTTGCTGTGTCCCCCACATGGCTTCTCGCAAACTGCAAATGGGACTTCTTTTGGCTTTCTTTCAACAATGGCTTTCTTCTTGCCACTCTTCCATAAAGACCAGATTTGTGGAGAGCACGACTAATAGTTGTCCTGTGGACAGATTCTCCCACCTGAGCTGTGGATCTCTGCAGCTCCTCCAGAGTTACCATGGGCCTCTTGGCTACTTCTCTGATTAATGCTCTCCTTGCCCTGCCTGTCAGTTTAGGTGGGCGGCCATGTCTTGGTAGGTTTGTAGTTGTGCCATACTCTTTCCATTTTCGGATGATGGATTGAACAGAGCTCCGTGAGATGTTCTAAGCTTGGGTTATTTTTTTATAACCTAACCCTGCTTTAAACTTCTCCACAACTTCATCCCTGACCTGTCTGGTGTGTTCCTTGGCTATCATGATGCTGTTTGTTCACTAAGGTTCTACAACAAACCTCTGAGGGCTTCACAGAACAGCTGTATTTATACTGAGATTAAATTACACACAGGTGGACTCTACTAATTAGGTGACTTCTGAAGGCAATTAGTTCCACTAGATTTTAGTTAGGGGTATCAGAGTAAAGGGGGGCTGAATACAAATGCACGCCACGCTTTTTCACATATTTATTTGTAAAAAAATGTTTAAAACCATTTATCATTTTCCTTCCACTTCACACTTATGTGCCACTTTGTGTTGGTCTATCACATAAAATCCCAATAAAATACATTTACGTTTTTGGTTGTAACATGACAAAATGTAGAATTTCAAGGAGTATGAATACTTTTTTAAAGCACTGTATATACTGTATATTTTATATATATCATTATCAGCAGTATATATATATATATATATATATATATATATATATATATATATATATATATCAGTATATCAGTATATCATTATCAGCAGCATATACATATATATACTATATATTCTATATACTACTAATAATGGCCATCATTGACTCTTGAACTTGTCATGTCCCTAGATAATGGGGTCATTACATTAACACACCATACAGTACATGACTCCAATACTATTTATTAGAATGGCACATAAATGATTCAACAAAACACCCGACTTACAACGTATCCATAGAAGAGCAATAACAATGTATCACTGACCACATGACCAGCCTATAGACTGCACAATGGGTTCTAAAAGATGGAAATGAATCATTCTTGTGGCTGTGATTTACTCGTAATAAATCACAGACCGGCACATATTTGGGGAAATTAGATGTATCTAAATCACCATTTAGGTGTAACTTTACAGTTGTAAGTCTATAAAGAAAATACAAAATGTTAGCGATGCACTGAAAAAAAAAAAAAACACTAAAAGTTCTTCAGCTTTTCTATTACTCTTTCTTTGCCCAACTTCACCAAAACTGTTACCCGTTATATTCAGAATGAACCCTTTTGTGACCGGAGTTTTCTGAAGCTTAGAGGGCCACGCCAAGTAGCATTAGTAAGCATATGTTAAGGCTGAACTAAACTCATAGCCAGCCACTGCGATCTTCTCCCCAGCTACTGTCATCTTCTGCTGGGTTTTTAGCCTCTTGATTGGCCAGCGGGGGTTAATGTCATCCCACGCATGCGCATGGGAGTCAGTCATTCCAGCACAGCCAGAGTGTGCCATGAATACATACTGAGCTGATCATGCGCAGCTTAGTGTACATTCAGCAGGAAACTGCTAGATTGCAAAAGAGACAAAAGAGTTGCCTGCTCAATTTTAGCAAATTAGATTTCAGTTACGCTTTAATGTGACAATAACTCTATAGGGTCTATTGATCAAAAAATAAAAATAAAAAAATTGCTGTATGAATAAAACATTCACACAACTACAAGGAAAAATTGCCATATTTTGTCTAATGTGATTATTTTCTATGATTGCTATCGCCAACTAGTGGCCATAACGCAATATGTTTCTTGAAATACCTCAACCAGGATAATACTGCATTAAAGTCACTAGATGGAGCTGGTGATAATAGAAAATAGACAAATTCTACAAAACGAAGCAATTTTAGATTATGGCGGTATGAATGTTCGCCACATTATTTTATGGATAGACCCCCCCAAGACTAATTTTTCTGTTTGAAACTGGGCCTGAGAACTAGGAGCACACACACATGATCTGCACACTTCTACTTCTTTGCTGGCAGGCTAATTAACATTCCTATAGCAAGGGACATTTCATGTTGACTTAAAATGGCGTATTGAGGCTATAGTGGTTAAAGCAGATCTCCAGGTAACATCATAATTTCAGGATTTTAGTTATATGCCTCAATTCTATGTCCTATCTTACTCATAATGTTCAGTTTAACACCCATCTCTCTTTGGAACTGTTGTAATGGTATTTACCCATTGTACAGGCCACCAGAGATGGGTCCTGAATGGTAGATATGTGTCACCATGGTTTGGATTGTGGTCCCTTTAAGAGCAACAACAAAATAATCAGTTTTGAGAACTGAGGGATTCTCAACCCTGCAGAGTGAGAGGTTCCAAGGTGAGTCGCTAAAGATGGAAAACAGATTTGCAGTTTTCCCAGGATTATTAAATCCTGGTATGGGTCTGGGTCCAGGAATCCAGAGATTTGGAGAAAAAGGAGCCTCCAACCCTGACTATAGGTTCTATTGACCTGAAGGGGTTAACTTGCCTGTGGGAGAGGTCGGAAAGGTGTAGGAAATGGCCAGCAGGTGTGTCCATGAGGAGTTGTGTGGAACAGGACACAGTGGCGAGGGAGCTGTGGGCAGTTTGGCTACTGAGATCCTGCTGGGCTATTGCGACGGTTTTTGGACCCATGGAGCAAGTGGGGACTTTAAACCCCCTTGTGGGACAAGGTTAGGCTGGTGGTGAGCCAAAGTTTTTGTCTTGTACCAGAGTTTACGGACTGTTTGAGGTTTAATCGGCATAACATCATCTTTCACAATATCAAAAAAAAATTTAATCAAAAAGTAAAAAATATTGGTTTTTTTTCAAAATTGTCGCTCTTCTTTTGTTTATAGCGCAAAAAATAAAAACCGCAGAGGTAATCAAATACCACCAAAAGAAGGCTCTATTTGTGGGAAAAAAAGGACGTCAATTTTGTTTGGGTGTAACGTCGCACGACCGCGCAATTGTTAGTTAAAGCGACGTAGTGCCGAATCGCAAAAAGTGCTCTGGTAAGGAAGGGTGAAAAATGGCCCGGTGCTGAAGCGGTTAAACAGAGTTCCAAACATTGTTTAGTTTATTAAAAGTCAGCAGCTACAAAAAGTGTAGCTGCTGACTTTTAATAAACAGACACTCATCTGTCCCACGGTCCAGCGTTGTGGCCACTTAAAGCCTCGCTCCTCTCCCCCTCCTCTCCGCCGGCGCCGTCATAGCCACTGTGGGCACCCGACCGTGACAGCTTTCGGCTTCACGGCCAGGCATGCACTGCGCATGCGTGAGTCGCGCTGCGCTCTGATAGTGGCCAGGCAATCTTCTGGGACCTGTCACATGTCCCAGAAGATTTCTGGCAGGGAGGGGCCACCTAGGGGGCGAGGAGGAGTCGCCTAGGCGGCCAAGAGCAGGAAGAAGAAAGTGGGACAGGGAGTCCCACTCTAAACTAAGTAGCCACCCCCCCCCCCCCCAAAAAATTACATGCCAAATGTGGCACGTCAGGGGGTGAGGAGTGCTTAAAGCAGAAGTTCCACTTTTGTGGAAAAAGTGTATTTTTTCCAGAAAAAGTGTGCTTGTAAGACTGCTGCGCAAATACGGTGTGACAGAAAGTATTGCAAGGACCGCCATTTTATTCTCTAGGGTGTTAGAAAAAAAAAGATATAATCTTTGGGGGTTCTAATGAATTTTCTAGCAAGAAAAAAATATTTTAACTTGTAAACAACAAGTTTGAAAAATAGGACCTTTCTTAAATTGGTGCTCAGTCCTTTATGGCGAAACATGTAGAGGCGACCAATACGACCGCCTAACCCTTATGGGTTGGTTTTAATTGGAAATTTTAAACCATGTTTTGTATTAATAAAACTTATGAAATCGTTATTGCTGTTTAGGTAATTTGTTCTGCATCTTAAAAACTCCCATCCCTGTTTCCTATTTGTTTACTCGTTACTATAGGGAGGTGGTACATTTAATGCGACCTCTTAACCTTGGATACTCAATTCTTTTGCTCACTCCTTGACCTGTCCTCTCAACCTGTACAACGCTACAGAATGTGTTAGCACTATATTAAAAAAAAAAATATAGGATAAAAAAAATTGAAGTGAGGGCGGCTTCTACCCTGAAATTTAGACGTCCACGCTTCATATGTGGGATTTAAAGTTTTCGGTTTGGTTAGGCCATAGTTGCTTGGCCCCCACGCAGTAACCTCTCCGTGTTTAATCTAGTTTTCTCGGGCAATAACAGTAAATACATACGACAGGCAGTTATAGGATATATAAGTGCAGACAGACACGGCTTTATTAACCAGAAGTGGAAATAGGTCACTTCTGCTCATCAAACCTTGAAAAGGGTTTCGTTATAGCAATTTATCCGTACAATGTAAGATAATGAAGATACACAGAGTGTTGTATGATAGAGTGCTTTCACTTGGTCATAAAAAGCAATATGTGTTGCTAAGTGGCACACTAGATATTTCCCCTCTGAGGACCGGAGACGTAGGGAGGTTGCATGCACTTATTATCCAGCACTGAATGCCCACTCTCTGGGGTAAAATACAGCGCAGCTCAACTAAATAAGAGATTTCAGTTTAGATGGCCTATGCCGGCTGGTTGACTGAATAAGAAAAACTGGTAAACCAGTATAAACTGCTAGCACAGTGGCCAGCCGTCCCTGGCTTCCAGAGGCAATCCCGGCTTTTCCTGATTTGTCCCCGGAGGAGTCCCGTCCCTGGAAATGCCCTCACTTTACACTCAGATACAATGGAATCTGAAAGAACAATAGATACCATGCTCCTTCTTTGTATTTTTGGTATGCTTTGTAGGCTGTTAAAACATTTTAGAATATGGTTTCTGCTAAAAAAAAAATATATATATATATATATATATATATATATATATATATATATTTAGCAGAAACCATATATTAAAAAAAAAAATATATATATATATATATATATATATATATATATATATATATATATAAATAAATAATATTTGGGGGTTCTAAGTAATTTTCTAGGGAAGAATACTAATTTAAACTTGTAAACAACAAGTGTCAGAAGACCAGAGCACTTTTTGCGATTCGGCACTGCGTCGCTTTGACTGACAATTGCGCGGTCGTGCGACGTGGCTCCCAAACAAAATTGACGTCCTTTTTTTCCCACAAATAGAGCTTTCTTTTGGTGGCATTTGATCACCCCTGCGGTTTTTATTTTTTGCACTATAAACAAAAAAAGAGCGACAATTTTGAAAAAAATGCATTATTTTTTACTTTTTGCTATAATAAATATCCCCCAAAAATATATAAAAAACGTTTTTCTCCTCAGTTTAGGCCGATACGTAATTCTTCTACATATTTTTGGTTAAAAAAAAAAATCGCAATAAACGATTATTGATTGGTTTGCGCAAAAGTTATAGCGTTTACAAAATAGGGGATAGTTTTATAGCATTTTTATTAATATTTTTTTTTTACTAGTAATGGCGGCGATCAGCGATTTTTATTGTGACTGCGACATTATGGCGGACACATCGGACATTTTTGACACATTTTTGGGAGCATTGTCATTTATACAGCAATCAGTGCTATACAAATGCACTGAATCCTGTGTAAATGACACTGGAAGTGAAGGAGTTAATCAGGAGGTGGCAGTGTAGGGGTTAAGTGTGTCCTAGGGGCGTGTTGCTAACTGTGGGGGGCGTGGCTGGGTGTGACAGTCACTGTCACTTGTTGCTAGGCAGAACGGGGAGATGCTTGTTTACTTCAGCATCTCCCCGTTCATCCTCCCCGTGAGACGATTGCAGGTATCCCCGTGGCGATCGAGTCCACGGGACCCGTTATCGGACACATGGAGGTCCCGACCGCTGCGCGTGTGTGCCGCTGGCGGCGTGCACGCGAAGGCACGGCGGCAAATTCAAAGGGATGTACCTGTACGCCCTTATGCCTGTCCGTGCCATTCTGCCGACGTACATCGTCGTGCGCCGGTCGGGAAGCGGTTAAAGTGGAGGGCCACCCAAAAAAATAAATAGCATAAAAATGCTCCTAAAATGTAAAAAAAAAATAGAAAAATAAAAAAAAAATTCACTTACCTGAAATGGCTGTTGCTAGGCAGATCATCCTAATCTGCCACTTCCTACACCGCGGTGATCTTCAGTCTTCTTCTCCTCACATTGTCTTCTGGGGAAGGTGGCGCAGTGTGTTCTGGGAACTGTGTGTGTCCCAGAACACAGCCAGCCATTCACAAAGCACCGCGCGACTCGCGCATACGCAGTAGGAAACGGGCAGTGAAGCCGTAAGGCTCCACTGCCTGTTTCTCTTACTTAAAATGTCGCACCAGGACCCAATGCGATGGATGGATCGGCCATGGGCAGATGACATCACAGGCACCCTGGACAGGTAAGTGTGCTTATTAAAAGTCAGCAGCTACAGTGTTTGTAGCTGCTGACTTTTACATTTTTTTTTTTCAGCTGTACCTCCTCTTTAAGTGGTTAATAATGAAAACTTTTTCATTGTTTGCTTTGTTTGGTAATATTTTTACAACTTTAATTTATATTTACACATTTCACATTGAAAAAAAAGCAAAGTTAAAAAAAAAAAAAATTACATGAGGAGATTTTTCCAGCATATTTGGCAAGTACAGAATCACAGTATATATAAAATAATATGAAAAAATAGGGTTGAGGACAGGACTCTGTGCTGGAAGAACGGTCAAATATCCCCATAGACACACTCCAAAACCTTGTGGACAGCATTTCCAGAAGAGTTGAAGCTGTTATAGCTGCAAAGGGTGGGAAAAACTCAATATTGAACCCGACGGACTAATGCCGCGTACACACAGCCGGAAATTTCTGATGGAAACAGTCCGATGGGAGCTCTTCATCGGATTAACTGACCGTGTGTATGCTCATCGGTCTTTTTCTGTCGGCATTTCCAACGGACTTTAGATTGAGAACCTGTTCTTAATTTTTCCACCGGAAAAACTTTCTATCGGAAATTCTGATCGTGTGCATGCAATTCCAATGCGCAAAATTCCGACACATGCTCGGAAGCATTAAACTTCCCTTTTATAGTGCTGTCAAACGTGTTGTATGTCGCTGTGTTATTGACCATCGGAATTTGGTGTGACTGTGTGTAGGCAAGACAGTTTGAGCGGAATTCCATCGGAATTCCGACGGGAAAACCATCAGAGCTTTTTCCGACGAGAATTCCAATCGTGTGTACATGTACAAGTGCATAACAGTGCCAGCAATCAGTGCCACCTATCAATGCCCACAAGTGCCACCTATCAATGTCCACCAGTGGTGCCAATCAGTGCCTCATCAGTGCCACCTAGCAGTGCTGCCTATCAGTGTCACCTACCAGTGCCGATCTGTGCCCATCACTGCCACCTATCAGTGTCCACCACTTCCACCCATCAGTGCCAGCTATCACTGCCAGCTATCAGTGCCAGCTATCAGTGCCACCTATTAGTGCCCATCATTGCCACCCATCAGTGCCCACCAATGCCACCTATCAGTGCCCACCAGTGCCACCTATTAGTGCCCATCAGTGCTGCCCTATCAGTGCCCATTAATGCAGCCTATTGGTGTCCATCAGTGCAGCCTATCAGTGCCCATCAGTGCAGCCTCATCAGCATACATCCATGAAGGAGAAAAATTACCTGTTTGCAAAATCTATTAAGAAAATATAAAAAGGTTTTGTATTTTTTTTTTTTTTAATTATGGTCTTTTTTGAAATTTTTAACAAAAAATTAAAAACCCAGGGGTGATCAAATACCACCAAAAGAAAGCTCTATTTGTGGGAAAAATGATAAAAATGTAATTTGGGTACAGTGTTGTATGATCGCGTAATTGTCATTCTAGTCCTATGTTTTTCTGTACACATGATTGGACTTTGCTCCATCAGACTTTTGTTGGCAGAAAGTTGGTCCGTTCGCACAGCCAACAAAAGTCTGATGAAAACTGAAAAAGTTGGTCCGATGGAACGTACACACAGTCGAATGTTGGTCCAAAACAGCTAATTTGCATGTTTGTTGTCAAAAAGTCTGATTGTGTGTATGGGCCTAAAGAGTGACAGCGCTAAAAGATGAAAATTGGTCTGGGCAGGAGGGGGGTTTAGGTGCCCAGTTAGCAAATGGTTAAAATTACGTGCACCTGTGAAATGGCAACAAATATTAGTACCCTATATCTTTCATAGATGAAGCTGTACAAGTCATCCGTTTAGAGCTACCCAAGTGCTCTGGTGCTAGGCATACAGGCAAGGGAAAGTGACATGAGGACCCCGGAGTGACACTTTACATGACACTTCTGAGTCAGCAAGCAGAAGGGGAAGACAGTGGATGCATGTCTACTCAGCTTTCACCCTCCATGGCACCTGCCATGCCAGTCCTGACGGGCGCAACCGGCAGGCGTATGGAGCCCAGGATACACAGTAGGGGCACACCCATGCGTGATACAGCCTTTACTGGGAGTGTTTGGCAGTAATCAGGCGGATGCCCAGCTGCCAGAACACTTCCATCTGACAGCCGGCAACCAGCTTGTCAGAAATGCACACACTCCCAATGGCTGCAGCCACCAAGAGTGTGTGTGTTAAACCCCCTGCTCTCAGGACATATGGATGTGGCAGAAAAAGGGTTAAAGTAAGTTGAAAAATAACACACTTATACTGGCTGGAAAAAAAGAACTAAGCGCTTGCTTACACTGGTGTTTACCCTCTGAAGAGAGATCTGTGATTGATCGCTTTTCAGAGGGAGTTTGACAGGCGTTATGGTGGGAATCTTGAAACCCAGTGATCCTTGGATGCTGCAGCAAGGAGTATACCTGTGGCTGGTGTATCTTGCCGTACCATATTATGATTGTGGCCAACATATGGGTGTTTTAGGGGTTGTGGTCTGGTATTGAAAGACATTTCTGGGGGGGGGGGGGGGGTTAAATTATATCAAAATGGTCTTTAAAACAAAAATGACCCCCCCTGCTTACATAAAGCACCAGATCATGTAACTACAGTAATACTTACTGGTCATTATATTACTACATAGGCAACAAACAGGAAGTCATGACAACACATTGCCAACAAACAGGAAGTCATGACAACACATTGCCAACAAACAGGAAGTCATGACAACACATTGCCAACAAACAGGAAGTCATGACAACACATTGCCAACAAACAGGAAGCAATAAGAAGGTAACAAAACGGCCATCTTGATAATATATAAGCAACAATTAAAGTATAAACTAAAGGCAAAACTTTATTTATGTGGATATAAATGGAACTCACCCAAACTTTACCGCTGTTTTAGAATATATACGCGTGGAGTGTCGGTGCTCAGGCTTATAACGTCCAACACACATCCATAGGCTCAAAAATCCGGCAACACGAAAGCTTCTTCGTTATAAGACTTTATTTGAGCACTTACAGCAATTGCAACATCATGAATTTCTAACACGTTTCTGCCGAAAGCCTTACTCATATGCTAATGCTAATGAGTTTCGGCAGATGCCTTACTCATATGAAAGAGTAAGGCTTCAGCCGAAACGTGTTAGAATTTCATGATGTTGCAATTGCTGTAAATGCTCAAATAAAGTCTTACAACGAAGAAGCTTTCGGGTTGCCGGCTTTTTGATCTTATGGAAAACTTTTTTTTTGTTTTGGACAGAGTGGAGGGGGATTATTGGGTTTGTACACAGTGCAGTTTTCTTTTTACATTTATGAAGCCTTATTATAGGCTTACCTGTAGGTACAAGTGGTAGAACAGTTTACTACCACTTTAAAAATGCCATGACTGCAAAGCAAAGCATTGTGGCTTCAGCATGTGTACAGCCCTGTCAGGTCTGCGTTTGGGGCACGGTTAACAATGTATTGGTGACCACAGCACATCCTGAAGGCAGTGTGTTTTGAAACAAAATGCGCTTTTCCCGCACCACGTTCTGGTGTGAACCAGCCTTTAGTATAGATACCTTTAGGGCTATAGATTCATTTATTTAGGTAGAGAGATCAAGAAGTAGAGAAGAAGGAAATAAAGGTGGGGGAGAGATGAAAAATGTAATCAAATAAATATTTAATAGGAGGCAAAACTAGAGAAGAAGGTAAGAAGCGGCGAGGTTCATGGACCTGCGATAGGCAGTGCCGGACTGGCCTACCGGGATACCGGGAAATTTCCCGGTAGGCCGCCTGCTCTCAGTGCCCTGGGGCCGCTTTTGTCTGGCAGTGTCAGCGCCAGTGTCAGGAAAAAAAAAAAAAAAAAAAACAGCAGCGGCGGCCGCCGCTCTTTGCGATGATTGATGCCTGGCTCTGGGCTATGTGTGCGGGCGGCGCGCTTGCCTGTATCTCCGCGCCGCCCCCACTGCTATCCTATGCCTGTCTGTGAGGGGAGGAGCACGAGAAGGCTGATTCCTTCATTCAGCCCGTGCGGCGACATGCACGGCAGTGCAGCACCGCTGATTTCTCCTCCCATCGGCCCGCCCACTAGTCTGCAGTCTGCACCTGCACGAGGAGAATAGGAGAACTTGAAGTGGACGGCCGCTCATGGAGAAAGAAGAATTAAGGTGCCTGCCCTCTCCCCCCCTCCCCCCCCTCACTCTCGCCCCCCCTCTCTCGGCCCCCTCTCTCTCTCTCTATCTCTCCCCCCTCTCCCCCCTCTCTCTCCCTCCCCTCTCTCCCTCTCTCTCCCTCTCTCCCCCTCTCTCCCCCCTCTCTCTCTCTCTCTCTCTCTCTCAAAAAATAGTGCATTTTTTGTAGAGCGTTGCAGTTTCTTGGGGGGGGGGGGGGGCGCAAACTGAAAATAAAACATCAATTGCATCACTGTGCCCCCAAACGCATGCCACTGTGCCCTCAAACGCAGCCACTGTGCCCTCAAACGCATGCCACTGTGCCCTCAAACGCATGCCACTGTGCCCTCAAACGCATGCCAATGTGCCCTCAAACGCATGCCAATGTGCCCTCAAACGCAGCCACTGTGCCCTCAAACGCACGCACTGTGCCCTCAAACGCATGCCACTGTGCCCTCAAACGCATGCCACTGTGCCCTCAAACGCATGCCACTGTGCCCTCAAACACAGCCACTGTGCCCTCAAACGCAGCCACTGTGCCCTCAAACGCATGCCACTGTGCCATCAAACGCATGCCACTGTGCCCTCAAACGCAGCCACTGTGCCCTCAAACGCATGCCGCTGTGCCCTCAAACGCATGCCACTGTGCCCTCAAACGCAGCCACTGTGCCCTCAAACGCATGCCACTGTGCCCTCAAACGCAGCCACTGTGCCCTCAAACGCATGCCACTGTGCCCTCAAACGCATGCCACTGTGCCCTCAAACGCATGCCACTGTGCCCTCAAACGCAGCCACTGTGCCCTCAAACGCAGCCACTGTGCCCTCAAATGCATGCCACTGTGCCCTCAAACGCAGCCACTGTGCCCTCAAAAGCATGCCACTGTGCCCTCAAACGCAGCCACTGTGCCCTCAAACGCATGCCACTGTGCCCTCAAACGCATGCCACTGTGCCCTCAAATGCAGCCACTGTGCCCTCAAACGCAGCCACTGTGCCCATAATTTGCCACCACTGTGCCCATCAAACGCAGCCACTGTGCCCATCAAACGCAGCCACCGTGCCCATTATGCGGTTGGGCTGGTATAATAATGCTATGGGGCTGGTATGAAATTTTTTCCAGGGCTGGTTTTCATTCCCAGTCCGGCCCTGGCGATAGGCATTGTTGTCATGTAAAATTTCCTCTGAAACGAAAAGATGGGCAAACAGTGAACTATGATGTGATGTACGGATGGCCAGTGCTGGAAGTAAGTTGTATTGCTATGCCAGGTCTAATTATGTTAATATATGGAGTGGCATGGCTTTAAACCTGACCCATTGCACCCAGAACAAATTGCTCTGCTCCTTCTCCCACCCCCTCCCCTGTACTTCCTAAATGAATTAACCGGGGCTAAATTAGTGCCATTCATATCAAAGATGTTGAACATTAATTACTTCATTAAGTCCTGTTTAATTCATTTGGAAAATGAATGGAAAAAACGGGAGAAAGTCAACATTTTTTTGCACATTAATCAGCATGTGGATTTATCAGCTTAAAGGAGACAGTTTGACCTCCATATTACTGAGGATATCTAGTTTTACCAGGCATTTCCACCGATTCTCCTATCTGCCTATTAAAGTGTTACTAAACCCAGGAGCCTGCACTCACTGTATCTGGTCTCCCACAGTACACAGAACATGGAAATGCAATTGTTTTAATAAATATAATTTGCTAAATACATTTTCTCATCAGCAAAATATAGCAGTTTTATGACTTCTATGAGTGTCTGGCATAGGTGTGCACACATGGTGTGCCAGTTGCCACTGCTCTACCGACACCATCCACTGCCCTACTGACCCCAGTCCTTGTCCTACTGACACCATCCACTGCCCTATTGACCCCAGTCCTTGCCCTTCTGACACCATCCACTGCCCTACTGACACTGTCCATTGTCCTACTGACACCATCCACTGTCCTACTGACACCATCCACTGCCCTACTGACCCCAGTCCTTGCCCTTCTGACACCATCCACTGCCCTACTGACACTGTCCATTGTCCTAATGACACCAATCCTTGCCCTACTGACCCCATCCACTGCCCTATTGACACCGTCCACTGCCCTACTGACACCGTCCACTGCCCTACTGACACTGTCCATTGTCCTACTGACACCAATCCTTGCCCTACTGACACCATCCACTGTCCTTCTGACACCGTCCACTGCCCTACTGACACCATCCACTGTCATACTGACACCGTCCACTGCCCTACTGACCCCAGTCCTTGCCCTACTGACACCGTCCACTGCCCTACTGACACTGTCCATTGTCCTACTGATACCAATCATTGCCCTACTGACACCATCCACTGTCCTACTGACACCATCCACTGCCCTACTGACCCCAGTCCTTGCCCTACCGACATTGTCCATTGTCCTACTGACACCAATCCTTGCCCTACTGACACCATCCACTGCCCTATTGACACCGTCCACTGCCCTACTGACACCATCCACTGCCCTACTGACACTGTCCATTGTCCTACTGACACCAATCCTTGCCCTACTGACACTGTCCATTGTCCTACTGACACCAATCCTTGCCCTACTGACACCGTCCACTGTCCTACTGACACCGTCCACTGTCCTACTGACACCCATCCTTGCCCTACTGACACCATCCACTGCCCTACTGACACTGTGAATATAAATACACATGCACACACACATATGTGTTTAAGCTTTGAGGTGCACACCCTAATGCAATAAGCTGTGCACACCTATGGTGTCTGGTTAAAGCTTGTAGGAGGAGTTTCCTTCTCCTCTGACTGTCCAATGAGGCTGTAGGACCCCTGACTCTCTGTCTGGACAGTGAGGGGTTCTGTATTGTATCCCAAGAAAAAAAAAAAAAACTCTCTAGCAATGCATACCAAACTGAGCATTTGCAGAGTGCCCCCAAGGCTCGGTTCTATCAGGAGATGGATTGGGGACAGAAAAAGGAAGGGAGGATCAGAGAAGACAGGATCAAACAGCCTTTTTACACAATGCAGAGGATTAACCCCTTAGGTTCCACAGCCAGAATAACAAACATGCTTTACTGGATATACAGACTGATTTTACTGTTGTGGGTTTAGTAACACTTTAAACTTTGATGAGCTCTATAACTTCCTAAAGCCCATTTTTTAACAGCAGCAAGTCCCTTTTCTCTCTATTACAGGCAGTCCCTGACTTACGAACACCCGACTTACAAACGACTCCTACTTATGAACGGCCTCAATGCAGGCTGCTTGTGTTCCACACTCAGGCCCGGACTGACCATATGGCAGACCGGGCATTTGCCTGGTGGGCCGGGGGCAGCCAGGCCGCTGGGCTGCATGTCTGGGACATGCAGAGTCAGCCGCAGGTTCTGACATGCAGGACTGGTGTTCTAACACCGGCTGCTGATGTTCCGCCAGTGGCGTACTAAGTGGGGGGGTGGGCCGCCAGTGACAGGCGATTTGAGAGCTGTAGTTGCGCTTTGCAGTTGGGGGTGGGTGCGTGCGAGCCTCGGAGCCGCACTCGTGTGACAACCGTCGGCACATCAGGGGGCCGGGACCCGCAACGATCCCCTTCTCTCTGGCACAGTGGCCGCTGCTCTGATCAGTCTCGGCGTGAAGAGTGAAGCTGCCTCCCCCTCCTCCTTTATGTCTACACAGGGGAAGGAGACCCGACATGCAGTCCAGCGCTGATCTGAGGTACATTATGGGTCTGAAGGGGGGGTCTGTATTGTAGGGGGGGTTCTGTAGTGTAAGGGGGTCTGTAATGTAGGGGGGTTCTGTAGTGTAGGGGGGTCTGTAATGTAGGGGGGTTCTGTAGTGTAGGGGGTCTGTATTGTAGGGGGGTTCTGTAGTGTAGGGGGTCTGTATTGTAGGGGGATTCTGTAGTGTAGGGGGGTCTGTATTGTAGGGGGGTCTGAAATGTAGGGGGGTCTGAAATGTAGGGGGGTTCTGTATTGTAGGGGGTCTGTAATGTAGGGGGTCTGTAATGTAGGGTGTTCTGTATTGTAGGGGGGTTCTGTAGTGTAGGGGGGGTTCTGTAGTGTAGGGGGGTCTGTAATGTAGGGGGGTCTGTATTGTAGGGGGTCTGTAATGTAGGGGGGGGGTCTGTAGTGTAGGGGGTCTGTATTGTAGGGGGGCTCTGTATTTTAGGGAGGGGGTCTGGACTGTAGGGAGGGGGTCTGCACTGTAGGGAGTGGGTCTGCACTGTAGGGAGGGGGCCTGCACTGTAGGGAGGGGGTCTGCACTGTAGGGGGGTCTGTATTTTAGGGAGGGGGTCTGGACTGTAGGGAGGGGGTCTGTGTAACAAACATGGGTCCAGAGCTGTGGGGGGCCTGCACTGTAGGGAGGGGGTCTGCACTGAAGGGGTCTGTGTAATGTAAAGGGGTCCAGAACTGGTAGGGGGGTGTCTGTGTAATGTAAATGGGTCCAGAGCTGCAGGGTGCTGTGTAATGTAAAGGTGGCCAGAGGTACAAGGTGCTGTGTAATGTAAAGGGGTCCAGAGGTGCAGGGTGCGGTGTAATGTAAAGGGGTCCAGAGGTGCAGGGTGCTGTGTAATGTAAAGAGGTGCAGGGTGATGTGTAATGTAAAGGGGTCGAGAGGTGCAGGGTGCTGTGTAATGTAAAGAGGTGCAGGGTGATGTGTAATGTAAAGGGGTCGAGAGGTACAAGGTGCTGTGTAATTTAAAGGGGTCGAGAGGTACAAGGTGCTGTGTAATGTAAAGGTGTCCAGAGGTGCAGGGTGCTGTGTAATGTAAAGTGGTCCAGAGGTGCAGGGTGATGTGTAATGTAAAGGGGTCCAGAGGTGCAGGGTGCTGTGTAATGTAAAAGGGTCCAGAGGTGCAGGGTGCTGTGTAATGTAAAGGGGTCCAAAGGTACAAGGTGCTGGAACCCCACATCCCATCATCAACCGCCCCCACGAATCCCAAAAAAATGAGACCGCTCAAATGCCCCCCAAACCTGCTTGCACATGATTGGATGATAAAATCAGCAGTGCTTCCCCTTATTTCAGATCTTCCCCTCAGATCTACAGTAACTGCACTTCCAAGTGCACTTGTAATGCAAAGTGGATTTGCCTTTAGTAATAAAAAATAAAAACATTGACTTCTTGTTGCATAAACGTGAATTAAATGGACAAAAGAAAAGATGGGTTTAGCTCCTACCTGTTGAAAACTTGCAATTTTCTGGACTTAATTGTAGACTGTCGCCATTTTGTTTAAAATATATATATATATATATATATATAAAATAGTCGTGTGCAATTTTTTTCCTTCCAAATTCATTTTTTAACGAATTTCGACAAATTCGTTAATTTGGAAATATCCAAATTAACGAAAACGTGTTTAACAATTTTTTCCAAATATTGTTTAATTTGAATATTTGAAAATGCGTAATTTGAAAAAAAATTCGTAAGGTTGAACAAATTTGGAAATTTTAAATTGGAAAACCCGAAAATCTGAAAATCTTAAATAATAACTAACTAATAACAACTTAACTATTACTAACTATTAAATTATAGGTATTGGAATTTCCTTTCAAATTTGGCTGTTAGTGAACATAATGAATACAAATTTATCCAAAGTTACGAATTATCTGAAATAAAGAAACGGAACAAATTAATAATAAATAATAATAATAAAACGTTTTTATTATTATTTATTATTATTAATTCGTTCCGTTACATTTGTTTAGATGCGGCATTCGTTATTACGGATAATTCGTAAATTTGGATAAATTCGTATTCATTACATTTACTAACAAGCAAATTTGAAAGGAAATTCCGATACCTATAATTTAATATTTAGTAATAGTTAAGTTATTATTAGTTAGTTATTATTTCGGATTTTCAAATTTCTGAACTGACAATTTTTTTTCGAATTTGCGAATTTACTAATTTTTTCTAATTCACAAATTTTCTAATTCACGAATTTACTAATTGCGATCATAACGAATGACCCGAAAAACTAAAAACAAAAATGAATGAAACAAAAACGAACACATTTTTTGGCAGTGCACATGTCTAATATATATATGTTTACACACACAAATCCCTGTGCTGGCTATCGTGCACGCAATCGCGTGTGGCTGGCGGCGATTGCGCCCACCAGCCACCCACATTGCGTCCCCTGCTGGGTAGCGGGTGTGCGTGCGCGCCCTCTGGCAGCTCTTAAAGGGAAACCCGTACGGGGTTTCGCCTAGGAGAGCCATTCTGCAGCAGTATATCTACGTGAGTCGGTCGGGAACCGGTTAATTCGTTACGTTCCATTCGTTTATATACGTCATTCGTTATTTTGGATAATTCGTAACTTCGGATAAATTTGTATTCGTTACGTTCACTAACAGCCAAATTTGAAAGGAAATTCCAATACCTGTAATTTAATAGTTAGAAATAGTTAAGTTATTATCAGTTAGCTATTATTTTAGATTTTCGGATTTTCGGGTTTTCGAATTTCCTGAATTTTTCGAATTTCCAAATTTTCAAAAAAAATTGTTAAACGGGTATTTGTTAATTCAGATATATCCGATTTGTGGTCTCTCATAAAGGTCAAAAATCCAAAACTTCTATTGGTTATTAGTATACCAAGGAAGGTTTAATGGAAGTTGGCAGGACTTTGTAGGAATATAGAAGTCACCAGCTTGACAGAACACCTACTCAGGCAGTGAAAAAGGGTTGAAAGCAGATGTCCAAGCAGGCTGATGGCATCATCTCACCCTCAGCAAAGTCGCCAAGTGCAGCTGGATTTTTAAAAATTATGCTTTTTTGATGGGAAAATGTATAGATTTTTTTCTCAGAGAATAGGTGCAGGAACTCCCCCTTTCCGATTCACCCCTTGTCTCCGCCCCCTACCCACCTCTGAGCACCGTTCCTTGGTTCCACCCACCTTCCAGTACCGCCCCTTTAAGGGCTCTTTCACACGGGGCGGATCAGTGCAGATCCGCCCCGTGGATAGCCGCTTGCTCAGCGGGGATCGCCGGAGCGATCTCCGCTGAGCAGGAAGATGACAGGTCCATCTCTGCACTCTGTGCACTCCGTGCAGGGACGGACCTGTCAGAGCGCCGCTCTCCCCTATGGGTGATCGGGTGACAACGGACCGCAGAGTCCGTCGTCATCCGATCCGCTCTGCAGACGGATGAAAAAAAAATGGGGTTTTCCTCCGTCTGCAGAAACGGAGCATAGCGGGCACGGACGAGAGCGGGTGTCAGCAGATGCTCATCCGCTGACACCAGCTATCCCATAGGGATACATGTATGTCCGTTTTTCATCCTAAAACGGAAGGATGAAAAACGGACATGCGGTCCGTCAGTGTGAAAGAGCCCTTAGAGAATACAGAAGCATGTAACGTTTGTGGTACTAAGTAATTTGTATGGAACTTGTTGATGATTACAAGAACAGCAGTAAAATAGATTCCCTGAAGCCAGCAACAATAGATCCCCCCAGCAACAGTAGACCACCCACAACAAAACACTTCCCCAGCAACAATAGACCCCCCAGCAGAAACAACAGATCTCCCTGCAGCCAGAATCAATAAATCCCTCCCCAGCAACAATAGATCTACCCAGCAACAATGGACCACCTACAACAAAATACCTTCCTCAGCAAAAATAGACCCCCTGCAGCAACAACAGATCCCCCAGAGCCAGCATTAATAGACCCTCCAGCAGCCATCAACAATAGACCCCTCCCTCAACAGTAGATCCCCCAGCAACATAAGACCCCCCAGTAACAATAGACCCCCCCTCAACAGTAGATCCCCCCTAGCAACAGAAGACCCCCCAGTAGCAATAGACCCCTCCCTCAACAGTAGATCCCTCCTAGCAACATAGGACCCCCCCCAGTAACAACAGACCCCTCCCTCAAAAGTAGATCCCACCCAGCAACATAAGACCCCCCCAGTAAAAATAGACCCCTCCCTCAACAGTAGTTCCTTTCTAGGAGAGAGCAAGGCTGAGCCCTGCTCTGTGTCTGAATGGACACACAGAGCGCAGCTCGAGATTGAGCCTGCTTAAGTGCCCCCATTACTTGCTATTGGGGGTGCTTGGCAGCGGGAAGGAGCCAGGACCACTGACAGGGGTCCTTTAGTCCCCCTGATGGATTCACATTGTACATAACATATTTGTTTGTACTGTATATGTGGGCTGGGACAGTGGTGTACTGTAACAATAGCCATAGCAGCCTACGCATCTGCTATGGAACCAGAGATAGGAGGGGGGCCCCATTAGAAAGGCTGTTAAGGAAGACTAAACTGTTATGTTTCCAGTATGGGAGGGCTGATGCCAGATCTCAGAGCACCACTACCCCCGAATCTCCCTCTCTCCTTCTGCTCATCCTTGGTTTAGACATACTTCATGTTAAAACTTAACTCCATGTTTTGTGTTACTTTACATAATTCATTTAGGCTAAGTTGGTCCAATTGGAGTATTTCCATTACTAATCGCTGCGGCTGCGGTCAGCACTGTATAAACTGTATGTAGCATCTTCTGCATACATTAGACAGCGCTGTGCTCCAGCGGTACAAGGACATCCCATCCCATTCCCACTACATAATCAAGTCAGGCTGAGCGCTTCTCAGCCATTCACAGGAAGTCTTGTACATTTTTCAATGAATACAAGGCTTCCTCTGATTGGCTGAGGGGGAAATTGTAACGTCAATTTTGCCTCTCCACCTCAGCCAATAAGAGGAAGCTTTGTGTTCATTCAAAAAAATGCAAGGCTTCCTGTAAATGGATCAGCTCAACTCGATTTTGTTCTGGCAGCAAGTGGGAACACAGTGCTATATAATGTATGTAGCTGATGCTACAAACAGTTTATCCAGTGCTGGCAGTGGCCGCATTTCTAATAAATGGAAAAAGTTTGTTTGGGCCAGTTTGGCTGAAGCAAACTATTTAAAGTAACACAAAACCTGGAGATATGCTTTAAAGTAGTTATAAACCGCTAAAGAATAAAAAAAAACTACAAGACAACGGCATAATGTGCTAGTATGCATCACATACTAGCACATTATGAAATACTTACCTTAGAACGAAGCCCTTCCAGAGGCGCCGGCTCACCGCAGAGACAGCTGACATCTTCCCCCTGTGTTTCTTCCGGGTTCAAGGGCTCCTTTGCTGTGAGTAGCCAGAGCCCCGATGAGGTAACTTCCGCGCATGCGCACAGGAGCCGCCGTTTTCTGGCATGGGCTCTGAAGGTCCAGCACCGTAAGCCAGACTCTCATAGCGCATGTACTGATGATGTAATCGGCTGCATGCACTCTGAATATCTCCTAAACTGTTTAGGAGATACTCACAGTACCTATACGTAAGTACCTATACGTAAGACTTACCTGTAGGTACAAGTGGTGTAACAGAGTTTACAACCACTTTAAGATCAGCGACACCATCCCAATAATGGACCGTGTACTGAAGATGTTCAACTCAAGCCAAGGTTCATTGCAAAGACAGCACCCTGCTCACCCTCACCCAAAACCATGCCCCCAACGTGTTTCACCCATAGCAGGGTTTGAAGTAGAAGTCGGGTCTAGATCTAACTAAGCTTAAAACTGCTCCTAACTCCTATTCTTTTACTGCTTATACTTTCCTATTTTCACGGCTCTGCAGCCTGGCTCCCAGTGGCCGGCTTTATGAGAGAGGAGGAACAGCCCCCAATGGATGTCCCATAGTAAGCCTATGGATGATGTCACCACCCAGGCACTCTATCCACTGTTGGCACTCTCTTCTCTCCCCTCAAGCCAGACGCTGGGGAGATCACACGACCGGACCGGAGCACCCTGAGAATAGAATAGAAGTTAGAAGCGGGTGGGAGCCATTTTATATTTAGCTAGACCAAGCCTAGACTTCCTAATCATGGGATTGAGGGCAAGGCTTTGGGTGAGAGTGAGCGGTGTGCTGTCACTGCAATTGACTTGACTGGAGTTGAATGTCTTAGATTATTTAGATGGTGGACTACAGTGGAGTAAGAGTGGACTCCAGGGCCTTGGCACACGGCTGATTGCAGGGAATCAAGCAGGATAGAGGGTGGAAGGAGAAAGGAGTTGGGTTTGTCGAAACGTATTGTCACTGTTGACACTGCAAAGTGCTTCAGAGAGAGTTAAAGAGGTAGTAAACCCTGATGGGTTTTACTTCCTCTTTATTTACCTGCAAAGGTAAAGCATAATGGGCTACTATGCATCGCATTATGTGTCACTTACCTGAAACCAAAGCCTGCAATGTCACCGCTGTCCCCACTAGCAGCGAGTGTCCATCTTCACCCCTCTTCCTTCCGGGGCCACAAACTCCAGCTCTGTGACTGGCTGGAGTCGTGTGATGTCACTCCCGCGCATGCGCTCTGGAGCCGCCAGTCACGGCGTGACCCCCTTTAGTAACGGCACGATCTGCCCTTTCTAAAGTGCGCATGCACCGTAGACATCGGTGCACGGCTTAATTGTAAATATCTCCTAAACCATGGAGGTTTAGGAGATATTTCCAGCACCTACCGGTAAGCCTTAACCACTTTCAGACCGGACCATTATGCAGCCTAAAGACCAGAGGACTTTTTACAATTTCGCACTGCACTGGTTTAACTGGTAATTACGCGGTCATGCAATGTTGTACCCAAACGAAATTTGCGTCCTTTTCTTCCCACAAATAGAGCTTTCTTTTGATGGTATTTGATTGCCTCTGCGATTTTTATTTTTTTGCGCTATAAACGGAAAAAGACCGAAAATTTTGAAAAAAAATGATATTTTCTACTTTTTGTTATAAGAAAAATCCAATAAACTCAATTTTAGTCATACTTTTAAGCCAAAATGTATTCAGCCACATGTATTTTGTAAAAAAAATGTCAATAAGCGTATATTTATTGGTTTGCGCAAAAGTTATAGCGTCTACAAACTAGGGTACATTTTCTGGAATTTACGCAGCTTTTAGTTTACGACTGCCTATCTCATTTCCTGAGGTGCTAAAATGGCAGGGAAGTACAAAACCCCCCCAAATGACCCCATTTTGGAAAGTAGACACCCTAAGGAAATTGCTAAGAGGCATTTTGAGCCCATTGAATATTTTATTTTTTTGTCCCAAGTGATTGAATAATGACAAAAAAAAAAAAAAAAAAAATGTTTACAAAAAGTTGTCACTAAATGATATATTTCTCACATATGCCATGGGCATATGTGGAATTACACCCCAAAATATATTCTGCTGCTTCTTCTGAGTACGGGGATACCACATGTGTGGGACTTTTTGGGAGCCTATCCGTGTACGGGACCCCGAAAGCCAAGCACCGCCTTCAGGATTTCCAAGGGTGTAAATTTTTGATTTCACTCCTCACTACCTATCACTACCTATCACAGTTTTGAAGGCCATAAAATGCCAAGATGGCACAAAACCCCCCCAAATGACCCCATTTTGGAAAGTAGACACCCCAAGCTATTTGCTGAGTGGCATGTTGAGTCCATGGAATATTTTATATTTTGCCACAAGTAGCGGGAAAAAATGACAAACTTTTTTTTTTTTTTTTTTTTTGCCCAAAGTTGTCACTAAATGATATATTTCTCACACATGCCATGGGCATATGTGGAATTACACCCCAAAATAAATTCTGCTGCTTCTTCTGAGTACGGGGATACCACATGTGTGGGACTTTTTGGGAGCCTATCCGTGTACGGGACCCCGAAAACCAAGCACCGCCTTCAGGATTTCCAAGGGCGTAAATTTTTGATTTCACTCCTCACTACCTATCACTACCTATCACAGTTTTGAAGGCCATAAAATGCCAAGATGGCACAAAACCCCCCCAAATGACCCCATTTTGGAAAGTAGACACCCCAAGCTATTTGCTGAGAGGCATGTTGAGTCCATGGAATATTTTATATTTTGCCACAAGTAGCGGGAAAAATTACAAACTTTTTTTTTTTTTTTTTTTTTGCCCAAAGTTGTCACTAAATTATATATTGCTCACACATGCCATGGGCATATGTGGAATTAAACCCCAAAATATATTCTAAAATAAAAGGTAAAAAAAACTGCGCTATTCACAAGAAAAAGAACTCTAAATATAGCTGCAATAATAATGGGATAAACACAGTAGTAATGTAGAGAAAAAAAATCACTCCTATTACAGATCCTGTGCCTCTCCCTGCAGTTGCAGCACCTCTCGCCTCTGCCTCCCCTGGTCTCAGCATTTAGCAGACTCCGACAGTTGACTCCAGCCCTCTTCTGGCCCTCCTCTAGTTCCTGCACTTTCTACTTCCCAGCTCTGCCCCCAGCGTCTTCCCGGGAGCAGCACAAGTTCTGTGCCTGTAAACGGCACATTCCAGGCTGTGGAGGATTACCTGCTCCCCTTTGCTAGCAGTACAAGCCTTTATAACCTGAGACTGTGGTAAGGAGACAGCCTAACCGGTGAAATTGCATGCTTGCTGTTTATGCTTTTCCTGTTGGTAAGGAGGCACTTCTCTTATAGAACACACAGATAAATTTCATTTCTTTTGAACTGGTTGGGAAATCCTTTGGAAAGGATCATTTGTCTCTGTGTGTGTGTACTTCCTTTGGCATCTGGTAAGGAGGCCCTCTATTTGGTGGTGGTGCACATATATTTATTTTACCTGTTGACACGGGTGTCTTCATAGTCTGGCACATGATTTTTGTGACATATTCTCTACAAAATATATAGCAGTATTATGCTATGGTATATTTTTTGTTTTTTCGGCACTGTGTAACCATTCCTTGTGAGTACCATACCTGGAAGGAGACGATCACTATACCACAAATCTGTGCTGTTTCCTATAAAGAATCTTGGATCATCAACCCAGGCTGGGTTAAAGCCATATGCAAATTTTTGGCTTACATCTGGTAAGCATGCTTATCCATAGGAGCAAGGTTCAATATTGCTGAAACATTTTCTTTGATTAATATTTCCATTGGAGGATATTATCTACATTAAAAGAAGTTGTTTTTAGGACTGTTTCATACTTCCTATCTTCAATTGGACCCAAAATATATTCTGCTGCTTCTCCTGAGTATGGGGATACTACATGTGTGGGAATTTTTGGGAGCCTATCCGTGTACGGGACCCCGAAAACCAAGCACCGCCTTCAGGATTTCTAACGGCGTAAATTTTTGATTTCACTCCTCACTACCTATCACAGTTTTGAAGGCCATAAAATGCCCAGATGGCACAAAACCCCCCCAAATGACCCCATTTTGGAAAGTAGACACCCCAAGCTATTTTATGAGAGGCATGGTGAGTATTTTGCAGCTCTCATTTTTTTTTTGAAAATGAAGAAAGAAAAGGAAAAAAAATTTTTTTTTTCTTTTTTCAATTTTCAAAACTTTGTGACAAAAAGCGAGATCTGCAAAATACTCACCATACCTCTCAGCAAATAGCTTGGGGTGTCTACTTTCCAAAATGGGGTCATTTGGGGGTATTTTGTGCCATCTGGGCATTCCATGGCCTCTGAAACTGTGATAGGCAGTGAGGAGTGAATTCACAAATTCACACCCTTAGAAATCCTGAAGGTGGTGCTTGGTTTTTGGGGCCCCGTACGTGGCTAGGCTCCCAAAAAGTCCCACACATGTGGTATCCCCGTACTCAGGAGAAGCAGCAGAATGTATTTTGGGGTGTAATTCCACATATGCCCATGACATGTTTGAGCAATATATCATTTAGTGACAACTTTGTGCAAAAAAAAAAAAAAAAAATAATAATTATTATTTTTCCCGCAACTTGTGTCAAAATATAAAATATTCCATGGACTCGACATGCCTCTCAGCAAAAAGCTTGGGGTGTCTACTTTCCGAAATGGGGTCATTTGGGGGGGTTTTGAACTGTCCTGGAATTTTATGCACAACATTTAGACGCCTTTGTCACACATTACCCACTCTTCTAACCACTTGAAGACAAAGCCCTTTCTGACACTTTTTGTTTACATGAGAAAATAATTTTTTTTTGCAAGAAAATTACGTTGAACCCCCAAACAATATATATTTTTTTAAAGCAAAGGCCCTACAGATTAAAATGGTGGGTGTTTCATTTTTTTTTTTCACTCAGTATTTGCGCAGCGATTTTTCAAACGCATTTTTTTGGGAAAAAACACACTTTTTTAAATTTTAATGCACTAAAAATCTTGCCCAAATATTTGATGAAATAAAAAATTAGATCTTAGGCCGAGTACATAGATACCAAACACGACATGCTTTAAAATTGCGCAGAAACGTGCAGCGGTGACAAACTACATACATTTTTAAAAGCATTTAAACGCCTTTACAGGTTACCACTTTAGATTTACGGAGGAGGTCTACTGCTAAAATTACTGCCCTCGATCTGACCTTCGCAGTGATACCTCACATGCATGGTGCAATTGCTGTTTACATATGACGCCAGACCGACGCTTGCGTTCGCCTTTGCGCGAGAGCAGGGGGGGACAGGGGTGCTTTTTTTTTTTTTTTTTTTTTTTTTTATTTATTGATTTTGCTTTTTTATTTTATTTTTTTAACTGTTCCTTTCATTTATATATATTTTTTATCATTTTTATTGCTATCTCAGGGAATGTAAATATCCCCTATGATAGCAATAGGTAGTGACAGGTACTCTTTTTTGAAAAAATTGGGGTCCATTAGACCCTAGATCTGTCGTCTGCCCTCAAAGCATCTGACCACACCAAGATCGGTGTGATAAAATACTTTCCCAATTTCCCAATGGCGCTGATTATATCCGGCGAAATATAAGTCATGAAATGCTCGTAGCTTCCGGTTTCTTAGGCCATAGAGATGATTGGAGCCATTCTGGTCTCTGATCAGCTCTATGGTCAGCTGGTGGAACCACCGGCTGCATTCTCAGGTTCCCTGTTGGGACAGGAGAGCCAGAGAAAACCATGGAAGACGGTGGGAGGGGGGGGGCATTCCCTCCCACTGCTTGTAAAAGCAGTCTAGAGACTAATTAGCCACTAGGATTGCTTTTACATGAAAGCCGACCGCTGGCTGAAAAGAATGATACCAAGATAATGCCTAATCCTGCCGGCATCATTCTGGTATAACCACTCAAAGTCCAGCAACATACCAGTACGTTGCTGGCCCTTGTTTGGCATATATTGTAATCTTTTTTTTCATGCAGCCTGTGGGCTGAACGAAAAAAAAAGATTGATCGGTGGGTATGCCCACCATTAGAACCTCCCTTCATCCACCCACTTCTAATGATGGGCATACATGCACCATTTTGTTTTTAACTGTGGTGGTGAAATCACCTCCAACAGCGCTGGAGTCACGGATTTATGTATCGTGGGAGCAAGCGCTGTTGCTGTCAAGATAAATAAATCCGCGCTGCAGCTGAATGGCGTACCTGCTAAGCAAATTATGGTTAACAATAAAACAAAGTAACATTATAGTATAACAGTAAGATTTACCATACCTGCAAAGCAAATACCAAAAAAAACATAGTAAAAAATAAAACATTTTTTAATGCAACCTGTGCCTAAAATATATATATGCCGAAGCATGGGGGCATCCTCCCGCAAAAAAGTTATGCCGCGTACACGCGGTCGGAATTTTCCACGGGCAAGCCTCCGTCGGAATTTCAACCGTATGTAGGCGGCATTAGGAGCAAATCGCTCCTCCGCCCTCTGCTGCCCCCATGCTTCGGCATATATGCTCTTTTTTTTTTAACTGTGGTGGTGAAATCACCTCCTACAGCGTTGGAGTCACGGCTTTATGTATCGTGGGAGCAAACGCTGTTGCTGTCAAGATAGATAAATCCGCGCTGCAACTGAATGGCGTACCTGAAAACAAAAAAAATGGTTAACAATAAAACATTGCAGAATAGAATACAGTAAAAAGGAGAACAATAGAGAGAGAATAGAGAGAAAGAGAACAATAAAACAACTATTTTTGTTTTTTTTATTTTTATATTTTTTTTGTTTTATTTTTTACTTTTTATTTTTAAACTTTTGTTTGTAACTGTAACAGTTCTAACGGAACTGTTGTAACGGTTCCATCGGTTTTGGTCTCAAAATGCGATGGCATTCTTGAGAACGTGTGCCTAGTCTGTGCAATGCTGTACCCTACGCTAATACTCAACTAGTGTATGGTAGCGTTCGAAACATTCACCGATGCAAAGACCAGGATTGTCAGGACAGCGGGGACAATAATAGCGGGTGTCACGCCTAAATCCGCGCTTTCTGCAGACACGACATTTTCTTTGGGGGGCTTGTTGGGTAGGGGTACTCGGGAGGACATAAATAAAATGCCGCTCATGCAGCCGGCTAACTGCATTTGGTTGGGGAATGTGAGGCGGAGCACCGTCTGGAAACAGAAGGGCTCCGATGATCTCTTCCTGGAATTTAAGGAAGGATCCAGTACGTCCTGAAGCTCCGTATAGCACATGAGCATTCAGCAAAGCCAATTGGAAAAGGTAAATAGACACTTTTTTGTACCAGCGTCTAGCCTTACGGGCAACTAGGTACGGCGCCAACAACTGGTCGTTGAGGTCCACCCCTCCCATGTTTTGGTTGTACTCGTGGACACAGAGGGGTTTCGTCACAACACCAGCCGCCGTAGTAATTTGGACCGTCGTGTCTGCATGAAGGGAGGTAAGAACGAAAACATTCTTATTATCCCTCCACTTCATAGCGAGCAAGTTATTACACTTCAAGCAGGCTCTCTCCCCCAGCCTAAGACGGGACTCTACAAGCCGCTGGGGAAAGCCCCGGCGATTAGGTCGCACGGTGCCACATGCTCCAATCTGATGATCAAACAAATGACTAAACAGTGGCACGCTCGTGTAATAATTATCCACGTACAAGTGGTACCCCTTTCCGAATAAGGGTGACACCAAGTCCCACACAATCTTGCCAGCGCTCCCTATGTAGTCAGGGCAGTTTGTCGGCTCTATGTGGCTATCTTTGCCCTCATAAACCATAAATTTACATGTATAGCCTGTGGCCCTGTCACAGAGCTTATACATCTTGACCCCGTATCTGGCACGCTTGCTGGGAAGGTATTGTTTGAATGACAAGCGGCCAGTAAACTTAATCAGGGACTCGTCAACGCAGACAACTTGATGGGGAGTAAACAAGTCTGCAAAACGTTGGTTGAAATGGTTTATGAGGGGCCGAATTTTATAGAGCCGATCGTATGCAGGGTCTCCACGAGGACGACAGAGTTCATTGTCGTTGAAGTGCATGAACCGCAAAATCTGTTCGTATCGTGCCCTGGACATGGAGGCAGAGAACACGGGCATATGGTACATTGGCTCAGTGGACCAATATGAACGCAACGTACCCATTTTAACTATGCCCATGATGAGGGAAAGGCCCAGAAAGATCTTAAATTCGGGGACCGTAATTGGTCTCCAATCTCTGGCAAGGGTGGACAACTGGGGATTAGCAGCGATGTGTTGACCAGCGTACAAATTGGTTTGGTCCACAATAGATCTATAGAGATCTTCGGTGAAAAACAGCGAAAAAAAATCAAGTGACGTAAAATCAGCTGTTTCCACCTGAATACCAGGTTGGCCAGTGAATGGGGGAAGTACGGGTTCTGCAGAAGTGGTGGGCACCCAATCAGGATTGGCAAATTCTGCAGGAAGGGCACTATGGGCACGACGGGCCTGTCTTTGTCGTCTTCTTGGTGGCAGCGGGACACTACTTGTGCTTGCCACCTCGCCAGCTGAAACTGCACTTATGGGACTCGCCACGTCACCACGTGATACTGCAGTGCTGGTTTGACTACGTCCAGGGTGTACTAGGCCGCTGGTGCTTGCCTGTTCACCAGAAGGAATAGCGGCTCTAGTACGTCTCTGCCTCCTACGAGCGACCTGCGGTTCCTGCACCTCAACAACAGAAGAAGGAGTTTGGGGTCTGGTACGCCTGACCTTAGCAGGGACCACAACTCCGCCGTCAGAGCTATCTGTCATGGAGCCGCTGTCGTCTACTGGGTCGTATTCTGAGCCTGATTCTGACAGATGAGTGACCTCCTCTTCACTATCTGTCATGCTCAGAAACAAGTAGGCCTGTTCACTAGTGTACGTTTGACTTGCCATTTTGGGCTCTAAATTTAGTAGTACACTAGTGAGACTCACAGGAAAAAAAAAAGCTCCTGACTGTTAGCGACTGAATCAAAACGCTACCAAAAAACTGTAAGCGATCGCAGGGATCAGGCCTGACTCTGCGAACGCTGCAGTTATGTGTGCTTAGTGTTTTGTAAGTGACAGTGATCGATCGATACTGCACTTGGGTGGGCTGGGCGGAGGGGGAAAACGCAGGTGCTAGCAGGTATCTGGGCTGATCCCCGCTAACAATGCGTTTTTGGGAACCCTAAACAGCTGGGGACGCTAGTATAGATCTGATCAGATCAGATATCGATCTGTTCAGATTCTATACCACTAAGGGAGGTGTATGCTGCGTGCGTGGGTGTTTGCGGTACTGGCACTAACCCGACGCTGCCTGGGGCGACGCAGACCCTATTTGACTCTAAAACCTTACTTATATCACCCGCCGGGCGATCAGGGGGTTAAACCTTTATTAGGTAATAAACGGCGGGTGCCCTGAAACTATAAAAAATAAACTAACTGACCAGCGTCACCCGTAACAGTTATATGGTGATCACTGGTGAAAGGGTTAACTAGGGGGCACTCAGGGGGTTAAAACCTTTAGTAGGTAGTATATGGGGGGTCCCTGACCCTATAAAACGCTGTGGCAAACCTAAATACCTACCTCCCTAACTAGCGTCAACTGTGACACTAATACAGCGATCAAAAAAACGATCGCTTAGTGACACTGGTGACGGGGGGTGATCACGGGGTTAAACCTTTATTAGGGGGGGTTCCTAGACCTAAAGGGGGCTAAATCTAACTGCCCTAACAGTTATTAGGGTCACAATGCACCAATGCAGTTAACAGTAAAAAAAAAAAAAAAAAAAAAAAAACTGCTTTGGTGTCACTGTGACAGGGGGTGCAGGGGGGCAATCGGGGGGGGGCTGGGGTGTGTAAAGTGTGCCTAGAATGTTCTACTGTTAGTGTAGTGTAGTGTAGGGTAGTGTTGTGCAACTCACGTGTCTTCTCTCCTCGGCGTCGGTTCGAAAAGACCGCCACGAGGAGAGATGACCTCACTTCCCCTGGCTCTGTACACAATACAGAGCCAGGGGAAGCATTCCATTGGCTGGGAGCGATCGCGAGGGGGGGGGCACGAATGAGTGCCCCCCCCCGCATCTCCGATCCCTCCCCCAATGTCCCGGACAATTTACAGACACGGGGGCGGGCCCGATCGGCCCCCCACCCGCGTCTGTTAGGGATGACATCACTTCCTCTAGCCCTGTTTACATGACGGGGCTAGAGGAAGTGTTTCATTGGCTGGGAGCGATCGCGAGGGGGGGCCACGAATGAGTGGCCTCCCCCTCATCTCCGATCGCTCCCCCAACGATGCCGACCGCCGCAGGCACCGGGGGGGGGCCCGATCGGGCCCCCCACCCGCAGACAGGTAGGGACGTATATATACGCCCTCCTGCCTGTACGTGCCATTCTGTCGACGTATATCGTCGTGCGGCGGTCGGCAAGTGGTTAATAAAGGCTTACCTGTAGGTAAAAGTGGTTGTACAGGGTGTATAACCACTTTAAGCTGACCATACAGCGGTTGAATTTCATTAAAAAAATGACATAGTTACCTAGTTAGTCTGGTTGAAAAAAGACACAAGTCTATCTAGTTCAAATAATAAAAGGGGGGGTCATACAATCCTATATACACAAAACGTATACCCACAGTTTATCCAGAGGCAGGCAAAAAAAATCCAGCAAAGCATTGACCAATTTGCTCCATCAGGGAAAAAAAACTCCTTCCTGTTGCCCCAACTTTACCTATAAATGTCAGTACCCAATTATATTATGTACATTAACCGGTTCCCGACCGGCGCACGACGATATACGTCGGCAGAATGGCACGGACAGGCAGGAGGGCGTATATATAAGTCCCTCCTTAATGCCGTCCGTGCCATCGGGAGCTCCCCCGCCATTCGGGACCCCCGTGAGGCCGGTCGTGGGTCCGGCGGACTCGATCGCCGCGGGGACACCCGCGATCATCTTACGGGAAGGCTGAACGGGGAGATGCGGAAATACACAGCATCTCCCCGTTCTGCCTAGCAACTAGTGACGCCGATCTCTGCTCCCTGTGATTGGAGCAGAGATCAGCATTCACTAGCTGACAGCCACACCCCCCCACAGTAAGAAACACACCCCTAGGCATACTTAACCCCTACACTGCCCCCTTGTGGTTAACCCCTTCACTGCCAGTGTCATTTATACAGGAATCAATGCATTTAAATAGCATTGATTGCTGTATAAATGACAATGGTCACAAAAATGTGTCAAAAATGTCCGATGTGTCCGCCATGATGTCGCAGTCACAATAAAAATCGCTGATCGCCGCGATTACTAATAAAAAAAAAAATTATTAATAAAAATGCTATAAAACTATCCCCTATCTTGTAAACGCTATAACTTCTGCGCAAACCAATTAATAATCGCTTATTGCGATTTTTTTTTACCAAAAATATGTAGAAGAATACGTATCGGCCTAAACTGAGGAAAAAAAAAAATTTTATATATATTTTTGGGGGATATTTATTATAGCAAAAAATAAAAAAGAATGCGTTTTTTTTCAAAATTGTTGCTCCTTTTTGTTTATAGCGCAAAAAATAAAAACCGCAGGGGTGATCAAACACCACCAAAAGAAAGGTCTATTTGTGGGGAAAAAAGACGTCAATTTTGTTTGGGAGTCACGTCGCACGACTGCGTAATTGTCAGTTAAAGCGACGCAGTGCCGAATCGCAAAAAGGGGCCTGGTCCTTTGGCTGCAAATTGGTCCGGTCTGAAAGTGGTTAAGGCCCCATTCACACCTGAGCGTTTTGTAGCTTGAAGCTACAAAACACTGGAAGGAAAAAATCAATTATTCTCTATGGAGATGGTTCACACCTCCACTCCAAAACGTCTGAAGCCAGAAGCCCCAAAACGCCTGAAGCTCAAACAAGTTCTGGAACTTTTATTTTAGGAAGATTTGTGCGTTTTTCTGCTTTTCGTGGCAAAACACGGTAAAAAATGCAGTAAAAATTGCTGTAAAATTGCACGACTTTCTGCCTGAAAACACTACGCTCATGTGTGAACCATCTCCATAAAGAATAATTGATTTTTTTCCCCTCCAGCGTTTTGTAGCTTCAGGCTTCAAGCTACAAAACGCTCAGGTGTGAATGGGGCCTATTTAGGAAAGAATCCAGTCCTTTTTTTAAAGCAATCTACTGAGCTGGCCAGAGCCAGTTCTTGAGGGAGTCTATTTTTTACATTTTTACAGCTCTTACTGTGAAGAAACCTTTCTGTATTTGGAGATTAAATCTCTATTCCTCCAGACGTAAAGAGGGCCCCCTTGTCCTCTGTGATGACCTTAAAATGAATAACTCAACACCAAGTTCACTGTATGGTCCCCTTATGTATTTATACATGTTGGCCATATCTCTCCTTGATCTCCTCTTCTCAAGAGAAAATAAATGTAGTTCCTCTAATATTGCCTCTAATTGTTTTTGGAATACTTGTTCGAATAGTTAATCATATCAAATTGATGATCATTTACACCGCTGAGAATGTAATTTTCATTCGGGAAAAATCATACTTATTGTAATACACATGGGCATCCTAAAACTGAATGCTGAATTTGAACCATTGATATGGCAATCAAATGAAATTTTTAAGGGTTTCCATACGAAATTTGTTGCATCCATAATGGTAAGATCAAATGTTCTGACAAAGGATATTTTTGAATTTCTGTATGAATTCAAATGAAGAGACTTTTCAAAATTTTGCTATGGGGCCCTCAAATTCATAGCTGCTCCTTTGCACATTTGCTGCATATTAACATATTGTAGTAATCAGGGCTTTTTTTCTCAAACAATAGGTGCTGGAACTCAACCGCGACCCCCCAAAACCCCTCCCCCCACACACATCCTCCAAATCCCATCAAATAGTGGGTGCGGTCAGTCAAATTTCACAAACAGTAGGAGGGTCTTAAAGTGGTTGTAAACCCTTACAAACCACTTGGACTTACAGGTAAGCCTAGATTAAGGCTTACCTGTAGGTCAAAGAAATATCTCCTAAACCTACACGGTTTAGGAGATATTTGCCAAAATACAGGCACCGCTGTCTACGGCGCATGCCCTAAGTGCGCTACTCTCAACGGCGATATGCCGCGAGTGGCGGCTCCCCAGCGCATGTGACATCATCGCGGTGCCATCGAATGACAGCGCCGGAGCCGCAAAACCCACCAAGAAGATGGAGGCTCCGTACATAAGGGGACAGCGGTGACTTTGCTGGCTCCTGTGTCAGGTAAGTGACACATAATGGACTACTATGCGATGCATAGTAGTCCATTATGCTTTACCTTTGCAGGGAAACAAAGAGGAAGTAAACCCATTAGGGTTTACTTTCTCTTTAACCACTTCAGCACCGGGCGATTTTACCCCCTTCCTTACCAGAGCACTTTTTGCGATTTGGCACTGCGTCGATTTAACTGAAAATTGCGCAGTCGTGCGACGTTGCACCCAAACAAAATTGACGTCCTTTTTTTCCCACAAATAGAGCTTACTTTTGGTGGTATTTGATCACCTCTGCGGTTTTTATTTTTTGCGCTATAAACAAAAGAAGAGCGACAATTTTGAAAAAAAAAAAACACAATATTTTTTACTTTTTGCTATAATAAATATCCCATTTTGTTTTAAAAAAAACAATTTTTTTCCTCAGTTTAGGCCAATACGTACAGTGGTGTGAAAAAGTGTTTGCCCCCTTCCTCATTTCCTGTTCCTTTGCATGTTTGTCACACTTAAGTGTTTCGGAACATCAAACCAATTTAAACAATAGTCAAGGACAACACAAGTAAACACAAAATGCAATTTGTAAATGAAGGTGTTTATTATTAAAGGTGAAAAAAAATCCAAACCATCATGGCCCTGTGTGAAAAAGTGATTGCCCCCTAAACCTAATAACTGGTTGGGCCACCCTTAGCAGCAACAACTGCAACCAAGCGTTTGCGAGAACGTGCAATGAGGCTTTTACAGCGTCCTGGAGGAATTTTGGCCCACTCATCTGTGCAGAATTGTCCTAATTCAGTTACATTAGAGGGTTTTCGAGCATGAACGGCCTTTTTAAGGTCATACCACAACATCTCAATAGGATTCAGGTCAGGACTTTGGCTAGGCCACTCCAAAGTCTTCATTTTGTTTTTCTTCAGCCATTCGGTGGTGGACTTGCTGGTGTGTTTAGGATCATTGTCCTGCTGCAGAACCCAAGTTCGTTTCAGCTTGAGTACACGAACAGATGGTCGGACATTCTCCTTCAGGATCTCTTGGTAGACAGCAGAATTCATAGTTCCTTTTATCACGGCAAGTCTTCCAGGTCCTGAAGCAGCAAAACAGCCCCAGACCATCACACTACCACCACCATATTTTACTGTTGGTATAATGTTCTTTTTCTGAAATGCAGTGTTCCTTCTACACCAGATATACTTGGACACACACCTTCCAAAGAGTTCCACTTTTGTCTCATCTGTCCACAGAATGTTGTCCCAAAAGTCTTGGGGATCATCAAGATGTGTTGTGGAGAAATTGAGACGAGCTTTGATGTTCTTTTTGCTCAGCAGTGGTTTTCTCCTTGGAACTCTGCCATGCAGGCCATATTTGCCCAGTCTTTTCCTGATGGTGGAGGCATGAACGCTGACCTTAACTGAGGCAAGTGAGGCCTGCAGTTCCTTGGACGTTGTTGTGGGGTCTTTTGTGACCTCTTGGATGAGTCGTCGCTGCGCTCTTGGGGTAATTTTGGGCGGCCGGCCACTCCTGGGAAGGTTCACCACTGTTCCATGTCTTCGCCATTTGTGGATAATGGCTCTCACTGTGGTTCGCTGGATTCCCAAAGCTTTTGAAATGGCTTTATAACCCTTTCCAGACTGATAGATCTCAATTACTTTCTTTCTCAATTGTTCCTGAATTTCTTTGGGTCTCGGCATGATGTGTAGCTTTTAAGGATCTTCTGGTGGACCTTACTGTGTCAAGCAGCTCCTATTTAAGTGATGCCTTGATTGTGAACAGGTGTGGCAATAATCAGGCCTGGGTGTGGCTAGAGAAATTGAACTCAGGTGTGGACAACCACAGTTATAGTATGTTTTAACAAGGGGGGCAATCACTTTTTCACACAGGGCCGTGATGGTTTGGATTTTTTTTCACATTTAATAATAAACACCTTCATTTACAAATTGCATTTTGTGTTTACTTGTGTTGTCCTTGACTATTGTTTAAATTGGTTTGATGTACCGAAACACTTAAGTGTGACAAACATGCAAAGGAACAGGAAATGAGGAAGGGGCAAACACTTTTTCACACCACTGTATTCTTCTACATATTTTTGGTAAAAAAAAAATCGCAATAAGCGTATATAGATCGGTTTGCGCAAAAGTTATAGCGTTTACAAAATAGGGGATAGATTTATTGCATTTCTTTTTTTTTACTAGTAATTGGGCGATCTGCGATTTTTTTCCGTGACTGCGACTTTGCGGCGGACACTTCGGACACTTTTGACACATTTTTGGGACCATTCACATTTACACAGCGATCGTTGCTATAAAATTGCAGCGATTACTGTGTAAATGTGACTGGCAGGGAAGGGGTTAACACTAGGGGGCACTGCAGGGGTTAATATGTTCCCTATGTGAGTGATTCTAACTGTGGGGGGAGGGGACTCACAAGGGGAGGAGACCGATCGGTGTTCCTCCGTACTGGGAACACACCATCGGTCTCCTCTCCACTGACAGGACGTGGAGCTGTGTGTTTACACACACAGCTCCACGGTCCTGCTGTTTTCCCGGGCAATCGCGGGTGCCTGGCGGACATCGCGGCCGCCGGGCACGTGCACCGGGTCCCGAGCGACGCCGCGGGCGTGCGCCCCCTAGGCGGCCGGGAATGGGAGGACGTCATATGACGTCCACCCAGGATGGTAGATCCACCTTGTGGACGTCATATTACAATGGCTGGGTAATGAAGTGGTTAAAGGGGCATTAAATACCAGGATTGCATTACATACAGAGTGCTGAGTTCAGGGGGGGTTACACACAGAGTGCAGAGCTGTCATTGTAAACACAGAAACCGGACTTCTGTGTTTACAAGTGATTGTGGTGAGCAGGCCTCCCCCCAAGGGTCTAAGCCAGAGGTGGTGGAACTGAGTTCCACCAAGTTCCACCTGAAAAAAAAGCCTTGGTAGTAATGGATGTTAAAACGCAGATTTTAAAACATCATAATGCAATCATAAGTGTGAATCTGGCTTGGCACCATAAGAAGGATGGTGATCCAAGCTAATGAATTACAAGCATCCACCCATAACTAAGCTGTGGTTTTCGGGTGGATTGAACATTTAACTGTTACTCTCTTTACTAAGATCTGATTACAATGAGCCGACAGTATCCAGCTAAAGGGACAGCGCAGGATCCTGAATTATGTTTGGGAATGAGTTTTCTAATCTTGCGCGGAGCCTTCCTAAATGACTCCATGTTTGGATATTATGAAAGATGCAATTTATCTAAAAGCAATCAATATCAGGAGCATTCCAACAAATGTTCACTTTGCCAGTTTCATATTTTTTTTTTATTTCTCCTTAGAAATCATTTTATCAACAGCTCGACCATTAGACATTCATCAAAAGTATAAATAAAAAATGCAAGCAAAGGCTGCGAGTACGCTGAGAGCAAAGAAAAAAAAAAAACGAAGAAAAAAAAAGGAGCTGCAAATGAAAATGTATTTAGGAGCTCAGAAAAAGATCTATTAAATGATGGAGCGATGATAAAAAATAAAAAAATAAAAAAGTACATTTTAAGACACGTTTCACCTCTAGCAGATTTACAAGAGTTAATAAGTGCATTTCATTTTATTCCGGCGCTTGTAAAGAAAAAAGAAAATCCATATTAAATTAAAGAAAGAAACCTATGTTGACTTATGCATTGCAGTTCTTTTTATGAACTTTACAATCAATACGTTTATTAACACCCCCCCCCCCCCCCCCCCCACACACACACACACACATAATCGTATACGTAGATTCCTATACATTATTAAAGAAGAACTCTGCTCCCATCACATGTAATATTACCCAAGACATTGTGCTCCCTGGGTCCAGGAATTAAACACAGCCCCCCCAAAAAAAAAATCACGCCCATTCAGCAAAGAGACATTTCCATAAAGCAAAGACACATCCCCAAATAGTAAAGACACAGCCCAATCCAGCCGAGACATCCCCATATAGTCAGCAAGCAAAGGGGGGGGGGTTGGGACTTTGAATGAGGTGTGCGTGGTGAAACCAAACAAATTCACATAGGTATAAACATATAGATGTTTATTAGTAAACCAATGATTGGCATGACATAAAACAGTATAACATGCATGTGGGCATAGACGGTATTTATATCAGATTATATTGGTATCTATTTGCCTTTTACAGAACATCAATGCATTTTGCTCCTGATGAGTGGATAGAAGTCCATGAAACGCGTCGAGCCCATTCTGATGCTTCCAATATACATTGAGAATTTTAGATGGTTTTACCCTCTCATAGATCCCATTTTATGGAATGGATTACCCTGTACATGGGGGATTATGATGTACAATTTTATTTTCTTGTGCCATGCGGTTATATTTATATTTTTTACTATGTATATTGATACCTCCTATGCTTACATGGATGTTATGTCATGCCAATCATTGGTTTACTAATAAACATATATATGTTTATACCTATGTGAATTTGTTTGGTTTCACCACGCACATCTCATTCAAAGTCCCAACCCCCCCCCACTTTGCATATAGTATAGGGATGGGCAGTGGCGGCTGGTGCTCAAACTTTTTGGGGGTGGACGCAAAATACTGAAGCCCCCATCAATTGCAGCCACTTGTGCCCATCATATGCAGCCACTTGTGCCCATCATATGCAGCCACTTCTGCCCAGTATATGCAGCCACTTGTGCCCATCATATACAGCCACTTGTGCCAATCAAATGCAGCCACTTCTGCCCATCATATGCAGCCACTTCTGCCCATCATATGCAGCCACTTCTGCCCATCATATGCAGCCACCTTTGCCCAGTATATGCAGCCACTTCTGCCCGTCAAATGCAGCCACTTGTGCCCATCAAATGCAGCCATCACTTCACTAAGCCGGCGGCACTTACTGCTCCTCTCCTGGAGTGATGGGGCTCTCCTCCACGGCGGCTCGGCGGTTCTCCTCCTTGGCGGCTTGACGGCGCTCCTCCTCGGTGGGGAGTGGCGGCTGCGGGTCCTGTGTCTGTTCGGCTCGTCTTCAGGCTTCCTCCGCTGTGTGTCCTCTTCCGCCAAAGCGTTAGGCATCCAATATCCTTATGCTTTGGCCAATCGGGAGACAGGTCTCACTGACCTGCCTGCTGATTGGCAGGAAGGAACTTTAGTGTGAAAATAGCGAAAATGAATGCCCCTGCCATTGAAGCCTGTGACTGGGAGAGCTGCTCCGCCCCAACCTAGCAGAGCATGATGCAGGGATGACACTGCACTAGAGGGAGGAAGCCTCGGGTCCTCAGGCAGTGCGCCCATTTCCGCCCCTCTTAAAGTGCCGCCTGGGTCCCATGGACCCGCCGGGACCCATGATAGGGCCTGCCCTGCCCTTATGTGAGTTAGAAAAATAATTAACTTGCCCCTCTCTACCAAAACCTCCCTCATTAGCCACCGTCACCACTATCTATGCCAGCTGGCTGCTTCACCTTATTATAACACGCTTCACATTCCCTACTTCTTCACCCTAAGGGATAACCATGGCCTTACCTGATTCTTCCCTTGTCTTCTGAATACACTATGAATACACCTTCTATGCATACACTTGATTCCACCATTCAAGTAAATGAGACTCGAAAACTTCTCCTTTAAACAAGAGATTTAGCCTGAAAAAAGGAAGTGACCCACATACAGGGGAAGACATGTCCCAATAATACTGTAACCCAATGCATGCACCAGCCAGAAATTAAAGAAACTTAAAACATAATAACTTTATATATACACCAGCCTACAAGTAGGATGTCCCCCCTGTGTTGACGCCTCTGCGGTTTGGTTAAATCCTCCTCTATCGATGCTCCCCATCCCCACCGCCGCCGGTTGACAATACAGCGATGACTACATTCCCGGTGTTTGAGGCTGCTTTTTGACTGCCCACCTCTATTACACAGAACAGGTAAGTATAACATGTTTGCTATTTTAACTTACAAAAAAACTAACTTTACAAATTACAATCACTGGAGTTCTTCTTTAAAGTGATTGTAAGGAAAGATCCTCTTTTCCTTTATTCTTTGTTGTTTATTTGATGTATTACCATGAAACTAAGCAATGATTATCTTATGACTATGCATACTGTACAAATTTTTTTATTAGCTTACTGTACTGTTCTGAAAAACTTTAATAAAAAACTATTGAAACTAAAGTGATTGTAAGGGTTTTTTTTTAAATAACAAACATATCATACTTACCTCCACTGTGCAGCTCATTTTGCATACAGTGGCTCTGATCCTGCTCTTCTGTGGTCCCCCGGCGGCCCTCGTGGCTCCTCCCCACATCAGATAACCCCCTAGGAGAAGCGCTCTCCCGAGGGGGTTACCTTGCAGGCACGAGTCCAGCATTCGGCGTCCGCCGACTGTATGACTTTGCCCGCCCCCCAGTCATTGGATTTGATTGACAGCAGCGGGAGCCAATGGCTGCACTGCTATCAATCTATCCAATCAAGAGCCAAAAACCCCGGGCAGAGAGACAGCGCGTCCCCGCCGGGTCAAGTTCCAGGGCTCAGGTAAGTAAAACGGGGGAGCTGGGGGGGGGGGCGGTCACTGCCAGGTGTTTTGCATAGGATGCATTAAGGTGAAAAAAACACGAAGGTTTAAAACCCCTTTAAAGACCTTCACATGATGCATAACAGTAACACTCAGGTACTGCACTGCACCTATCTTGGTGTGGTGTGTTGCTGTGCTGTACATTTTGAATGGCACCCCACTTCACCACAACATGCATGTTGCTCTACATTAAACAAAAAGTACACTATTATTTTTTCCTACACTGCCAGTCCATTTAATGATGACCCGGCACACTTCGATAACTGATTGATTTATTTTCCGATCGACCTCTCCTGATAGGAATAATCAATCTATGGTCATCAATACAATCATATACTCTACACACGGAGAAGTGAAATTCCGATTGCCAGTTGGAAGTTGCGATTGTAAATTATCCTTATTATTATATATTTGATTCCACCAGACAACCTCATAATCATATCAATCCAAATAAATCAAATTTATGACTGAATCATCTCAGTGCTGCTGATTAAAGCAAAACAATCTATAATTTTTCACCAGAGGCCGAACGACTCAGTTTAAACAGTGGCATCCCATCCATACAGGGCGCAGGGGCGCCGCCCTCTTAAACCATGCTCCAAGTCCACCTAATCTACATGGAGGGCACCAGAAGCATGGATTTCAATGTTTTTTTTTTTTTTTTTTTAAGCATGTGATTAGAGCCTGAGGCTCTAATTGGCTTACAAAAAGGGTGGGCTCAGGGAGCAGAGCACTGTGCCCTCAGCCCACACAGTTGTGTGATAATAGTGAATTCCTTATTCTCCTCCCGGACAATCAGGAAGCGGGTCTTAGGACTCCCGGCCAATCAGGTCTCAGGACTCACTTTCTGTTCAGCTGGGAGGAAAAGCAACGGCCCCGGAGCGAGAAGTAGCAGCCCTTCCATCTGCCTCCTAAAGGTAAGGTGGCCTCTGATTGCCGCCTTCCTGTCCATCTCCCATGGGGGGGGGGGGGGGGCACCGCCTTCCCATCAGCCTCCCACAGGGGGGTGGGGGTCGCCGTCTTCCCGTCCATCTGCCACGGGGGGTGGTGTCGTTGGTTTACCCCCCCCCCCCCCAAAATAATGAGCACCAGCCACCACTGTGTTTAACCAAATCTGAGTGAAACTAAGTCAAAATTGATTGCACGTTTTAGTGGCTCTGAAGGCTTTTTACCTTTATACATTCTTGCCTTTAATATCACTTTATGGCTATTCGATCAGTTTTTGAAAAGTTTTGATCAAATCACACATCGATCAGCTGATAAAATAGAAGCGTGTATGGCCGCCAAAGATGAATGGGCTGCCTTGTTGCAATGTGTCCTAATGCATGGTAACGTGTTGTGTTATCACATTATGTGTTATCTACAATCCTGTAGATCTTTTGGGACAGTTAGCTCGGTTTATGCATTTTTCCTTTGACTTCTCAGTTTAAGTTACAAAAGGATTGTGGCGGGTTTATTTAAGCAAGAAAGAGCGGTGGTTTTCCTGAAATCATTACGGCTTATATTAAGGATGTCAGTTCTAGCTCATTGGCAGTTGGCAAGTTCTCTGCACCTGTATAACCACCAGCTGCTGCACAGTTAGAAGACTGCATTCCACTGTGGTGCTTTGTGTTACATAGAAAGTCAGCTAAAGATGAAAGCAGACACCTCACTGGTTGCCATACCTAAAAATTTTACTCCGGCTTTCACAAACCTGTCCTATTGTGAGATAAACACTCCATGTTTCCTTAAAATCATTTATTAGGACTGATTTACGAAAACTTGGAGCAGATGTGAAGCTTGCACATACCTCTCAGCTTTTAAAGTGAAACTATATTGTCTTTGTGATTTTAATTTATACCATTTTAAACAGTTGTTTTATTTATTATATTGTATATACCTGTTTTTACACAAATTCTAAATATAATGAAGGACAAAGGATTTCAAGAGCACTATGGGTAAACAAAAGAGATAGTACATATACAGCTTGCTTTGCAGCTCCATCTGTTTAACTGAAACCTCCAACTGGGCTGTCTGATAAGAAATGATGCTGTGCTCTGATGATTCAAGGTGTTTTCCCAAATTAGATACAAATCTATAGTAAATTTTTGGGATCCTGAGAAGCCAACTGAGACAGTTTTGTATTGGTTTGCAACAGATTTAATTGAACTCTATTCAGTATTATGGAGAGTAAGACTCAATGTACCCCAAAGTGGCGAGGGTTGTGATGTACTCCATCGGGCGAGGGTTGTGGCTTACCCATCAGATTTTACTGCCTTTTAAATAATTATATTTAATATTTAACTAATTGTGTTTTTGTAGAATATGTATAATTGTGTTTTCTACAAATACATTTGGATGCCTTATTTAGTTAATAAAGAGTATATAAAGACAAAAGTTTTTTTTTTTTTTTTTTGTTAGTTTTAAGACTTAAAACACAGATCAGGTTACATTTTGCTTCCAGTGTACTTCTAGGAAAAAAATCCTAACAGGAAATGAGAGGAAATCTAAGTGAACACAACTAATGTCCCATAGACCGGAATGGGACAAACCTGTACCCTGTGCTCTATGGAGCCGGTTCACACATCTCGGAGTGGCTCCGGTGCGAATTGTACAGGAGTCCTGTGCGTCTTCTGATCAGTTTCAGGTCCGGATTTTAAAAAAAAACGAGGAACAGGGATGCACCGGACCCCTGCTGTGAGCCACTCCGTACGGCTGTGTGAACCCAGCCTAAAGTGTTACTAAACCCACAACAGTAAAATCAGTCTGTATATGCAGTAAAGCATGTTTGTTATTGTGGAGCCCAAGGGATTAATCCTCTGTATTGTGTAAAAAGACTGTTGGATCTTGTCTTCTCTGATCCATCCCTTCTTTTATTGTCCCCCATCCTTCTCCCAATAGCATGGAGCCACTCGGCACATGCTCAGTTTGGTGTGCATTGGGAGGGTGCATGTGATCAGCACAGGGCCAATCAGCACTGTCTAGACAGAGGGGCAGGGGTCATGCAGTCACATAGGACAGTCGTGAAAGAATGAAAACTCCTCCCACAAGCTTTAACGAGTGCTTGGCCAGTCACTGATAGAAATAACAAGACTGCTATATGCCGCCGATGAGAAAAGCTATTTAGCAGTTTATATTTACTAAAATAATTGCATTTCCATGTTCTGTGTACTGTGGGAGACCAGATATTGTGAATGCAGAGTCCTGGGGAGACCAGATATAGTGAATGCAGGGTCCTGGGGAGACCAGATATAGTGAATGCAGGCTCCTGGGGAGACCAGATATAGTGAATGCAGAGTCCTGGGGAGACCAGATATAGTGAATGCAGGGTCCTGGGGAGACCAGATATAGTGAAGGCAGGCTCCTGGGGAGACCAGATATAGTGAATGCAGAGTCCTGGGGAGACCAGATATAGTGAAGGCAGGCTCCTGGGGAGACCAGATATAGTGAAGGCAGGCTCCTGGGGAGACCAGATATAGTGAATGCAGAGTCCTGGGGAGACCAGATATAGTGAATGCAGGCTCCTGGGAGACCAGATATAGTGAATGCAGGCTCCTGGGAGACCAGATATAAGTGAATGCAGGCTCCTGGGGAGACCAGATATAGTGAATGCAGAGTCCTGGGGAGACCAGATATAGTGAATGCAGAGTCCTGGGGAGACCAGATATAGTGAATGCAGAGTCCTGGGGAGACCAGATATAGTGAATGCAGTGTCCTGGGGAGACCAGATATAGTGAATGCAGAGTCCTGGGGAGACCAGATATAGTGAATGCAGAGTCCTGGGGAGACCAGATATAGTGAATGCAGGCTCCTGGGAGACCAGATATAGTGAATGCAGGCTCCTGGGAGACCAGATATAAGTGAATGCAGGCTCCTGGGGAGACCAGATATAGTGAATGCAGGCTCCTGGGGAGACCAGATATAGTGAATGCAGAGTCCTGGGGAGACCAGATATAGCGAATGCAGGCTCCTGGGAGACCAGATATAGTGAATAGAGAGTCCTGGGGAGACCAGATATAGTGAATGCAGGCTCCTGGGAGACCAGATATAGTGAATGCAGGCTCCTGGGTAGACCAGATATAGTGAACGCAGGGTCCTGGGGAGACCAGATATAGTGAATGCAGGCTCCTGGGGAGACCAGATATAGTGAATGCAGGCTCCTGGGGAGACCAGATATAGTGAATGCAGGCTCCTGGGGAGACCAGATATAGTGAATGCAGGCTCCTGGGTTTAGCAACACTTTCAGTGAAATTTTACCGGCAGCAAAATGAGTAATTTAGTGAAATATTTTGATGAAATACTTCGACTAATCCCTAGCGCACACCAAGAACGGATACAACCTTCTAATTATTTTTTTTTTTTTTTTTTTTTTTTTTTTACATTTGAACATCTTTTTTCTACATTTTTTTTTTTTTTTTTTTTTTTTTTTTTTTTTGTTATAATCTTTTTATTCAGATATTACAGTACAGAAAAAAGTTAACGAAAGCGCGGACGCAGCCGCAAACTGCAATTAACAATAGTATAATAAAAATGTCAATTAAGAAACATCAAAGTAACAGAAATAGACAAAGGTAATCTATGTATCACAATCAGTACGCTAGATAGTCAAGGTGAGTTAAACATGTGTATGGTGCAGTATGATCAGTTATAGATGCACATTCAATAAGTTTAGTGAGAACTTGGGTAGCATAAACAGGGTCGGCTGAGAACCTGCTCGCCGATGTACAGTGGTGTGAAAAAGTGTTTGCCCCCTTCCTCATTTCCTGTTCCTTTGCATGTTTTTCACACTTAAGTGTTTCGGAACATCAAACCAATTTAAACAATAGTCAAGGACAACACAAGTAAACACAAAATGTAATTTGTAAATGAAGGTGTTTATTATTAAAGGTGAAAAAAAATCCAAACCATCATGGCCCTGTGTGAAAAAGTGATTGCCCCCTAAACCTAATAACTGGTTGGGCCACCCTTAGCAGCAACAACTGCAACCAAGCGTTTGCGATAACGTGCAATGAGGCTTTTACAGCGTCCTGGAGGAATTTTGGCCCACTCATCTTTGCAGAATTGTCCTAATTCAGTTACATTAGAGGGTTTTCGAGCATGAACGGCCTTTTTAAGGTCATACGACAACATCTCAATAGGATTCAGGTCAGGACTTTGGCTAGGCCACTCCAAAGTCTTCATTTTGTTTTTCTTCAGCCATTCGGTGGTGGACTTGCTGGTGTGTTTAGGATCATTGTCCTGCTGCAGAACCCAAGTTCGTTTCAGCTTGAGTACACGAACAGATGGTCGGACATTCTCCTTCAGGATCTCTTGGTAGACAGCAGAATTCATAGTTCCTTTTATCACGGCAAGTCTTCCAGGTCCTGAAGCAGCAAAACAGCCCCAGACCATCACACTACCACCACCATATTTTACTGTTGGTATAATGTTCTTTTTCTGAAATGCAGTGTTCCTTCTACGCCAGATATACTTGGACACACACCTTCCAAAGAGTTCCACTTTTGTCTCATCGGTCCACAGAATGTTGTCCCAAAAGTTTTGGGGATCATCAAGATGTGTTGTGGAGAAATTGAGACGAGCTTTGATGTTCTTTTTGCTCAGCAGTGGTTTTCTCCTTGGAACTCTGCCATGCAGGCCATTTTTGCCCAGTCTTTTCCTGATGGTGGAGGCATGAACGCTGACCTTAACTGAGGCAAGTGAGGCCTGCAGTTCCTTGGACGTTGTTGTGGGGTCTTTTGTGACCTCTTGGATGAGTCGTCGCTGCGCTCTTGGGGTAATTTTGGGCGGCCGGCCACTCCTGGGAAGGTTCACCACTGTTCCATGTCTTCGCCATTTGTGGATAATGGCTCTCACTGTGGTTCGCTGGATTCCCAAAGCTTTGGAAATGGCTTTATAACCCTTTCCAGACTGATAGATCTCAATTACTTTCTTTCTCAATTGTTCCTGAATTTCTTTGGGTCTCGGCATGATGTGTAGCTTTTAAGGATCTTCTAGTGGACCTTACTGTGTCAAGCAGCTCCTATTTAAGTAATGCCTTGATTGTGAACAGGTGTGGCAATAATCAGGCCTGGGTGTGGCTAGAGAAATTGAACTCAGGTGTGGACAACCACAGTTATAGTATGTTTTAACAAGGGGGGCAATCACTTTTTCACACAGGGCCATGATGGTTTGGATTTTTTTTCACCTTTAATAATAAACACCTTCATTTACAAATTGCATTTTGTGTTTACTTGTGTTGTCCTTGACTATTGTTTAAATTGGTTTGATGTTCCGAAACACTTAAGTGTGACAAACATGCAAAGGAACAGGAAATGAGGAAGGGGGCAAACACTTTTTCACACCACTGTATTCGTAGAAATGGTTCAAGATAAGGGTAAAGGAACATGGACGTCTTCGGTTGTTAAGGGAGAATACTATGGTATCGTCCAATAGCAGTTTACGTATCAAGAGAGGGTTCCAATGGTAACTAAGTGTAGCGTGAATAGGGGTATTGAGGGATGGATGTATGTCAGTGTGAAGGTTAAGAACTTGGGGAAGGATCGCATCACCACAGCTCCTACTGTGAAATTAAGTGAGGATATGAGAATATTCGTCAGTCGTTCGGAAGTGTAGCCAACATGACCAGATGTGAGTAAATTTAGAGGGGGTGTCTTTAGCTTGGTGGATTATTTCTTCCATTTCCGCAGTTCTATTGATCCGCCTGACCCAGTCCTTTAAGGAGGGTGGCTCCTTAGATTTCCATTTTGCGGGTATACACATGTTGGCTGCCATTAGCATGTGCATAGGCAGAGATCTAAGGTAGGAGTTGGTAGGGGTATCAGAATGGTGTAATAAAAGTTGTGCGGGGGAGAATTCAAGGGTGAAAGTGGTAATTTGTTGTGTAAGCCTGTGTACTCCTGTCCAGAATGGTTGGAGTTTGGGGCAGGACCACCATATGTGTAGTAATGAGCCGTTATCTTTGTCACATCTCCAGCATAGAGTGGATATTGTCGGGAAAACACGATGTAGAAGGAGAGGAGTTTTATACCAGCGTGATATTAATTTAAAGGCATTTTCCTGAGCATAGACGTTTAAGGAACCTTTGTGGACAACCTTAAAAATGTTTTCCCAATCTGTATCTGATATTGTCATGGAGAGGTCTGTATTCCATTTATCTAGGGTCCAGTGTGTACTTGACTGTCGTTCTGAAAATAGTAAATTGTATGTAAAGGATATAAGGTGTCTTTGTGCTTCCCGTTTAGTACACATATCCTCAAAAGGAGTCATTCGTCTGGACCATGTAGACGTTGTAGCTGTAGATGTGAGAAAATGTCTAATCTGAACATATGTCCAAAACGGGAGATAGGCAGTATCTGAGTCAGAAGTAAGGTCGGAATAAGCAATTATGTGGTTGTTCGCATAGAAGTGTCTGGCTGTAACATTGTCGTGTGGCCAAAGGTCAGAAAGGAAGGAGGAACGTAGTCCGGGTGCAAAGTCTGGGTTTAGTTTGAGAGGAGTCATAGGTCCCAGGTGTGTGGAAATATGATATTTGGAACACGCATGTCTAAAAGCATGTATTGTCGAGGAAATCAAAGGATGGGATGTATAGATGGGCTGTATGTGTTTCGGATCGAGCCAAGGGGTCTGGGCTACCGGTATGTGTGCTAAAGAGTTTTCTAATCTAACCCAATCTTTGGTGGAGGAGTGTATATTCCAATCGATAGTACGTGTTAGGTGGCAAGCCAGGTAATATTTTTTGATATCAGGTAAGCCCAGACCTCCTGAATGTTTGGGGGCGGTTAGTCGCTCGTAACTCAATCTGGGTTTTAGTTCGCCCCAAATAAAGTTTGTGCATAGTTTGCGATATTGTGTGAAAAATGCATTCGGGAGTTTGATCGGTACGGTTTGGAATAGGTACAATATTCTTGGTAAAATATTCATTTTAATTATAGCAGCTTTGCCAAACCAGGAAAAGACTCCTGTCGACCATTGTTTGAGGTCTTGGGTTATGGTGCGAAGAAGGGGTAGGTAATTTACTGAATATAGGTTCGTAAGGGAAGTGGGAAGTTGAATACCAAGGTATGTTATCGCATTAGTGCTCCAGGTGAATGGGAAGTTATTTTGGCATTGTGTAAATTGTGTTTTGGGTAGAGAAACATTCAAGGCGCAAGATTTTGCGAAGTTTATTTGTAGGTTAGATAGTGTTTTAAAGTGGTCGAGAGTTTTAAGCAAGTTAGGAATAGACGTCAGGGGTTCCGAGAGAAATAGCAATATATCATCCGCAAACGCGGCAGTTTTAAAGGTGCGTCCTTTTATGTCTATGCCTTTGATATCGGGGTTGGCACGGATACTACGTAGAAGTGGTTCAAGGGTGAGCACAAAGATCAAAGGGGATAAAGGGCACCCCTGACGGGTTCCATTCGTGATGGAAAAGGCATTCGATAGGTGGCCGTTGACTCGAACTCTCGCCGTGGGGGTTGAATAGAGCATAAGGATGAAATTCAGCATGCGCTCGGGAAGGCCTATTGAGGTTAACGTCGCTGACATGAAGTCCCAGGCCACTCTATCGAACGCCTTCTCAGCGTCTAGGGAGAGTAGAAAGCCTTTGCTGTTTTGAGATGTAAGCCAATGGTGAATATTGATTGCCTTGAGGGTATTATCTCTTGCTTCTCTACCCGGGATAAACCCTACTTGATCCGGGTGAATAAGACCAGGGAGTAGAGGGAGAAGTCGGTTGGCTAATATCTTGGCATACCAACCTTCTAATTATTTATCAATACTGTGCATCATGAAATATGAAATCAGCACCGACAAGATAGATAGTTATCCAAATTATTTTATTTATAGTCACAAAAACACTAGGAAATTAGACGGAAACATTAAAGGCTTAGTCCACCTTTTAGATCTGGAGTCTCCAAACTGTCTAAACAATGAGCAATTTTACTGTCCTTCAGACTTTAGGGGGGTCAGACCGTGGCCAGTGTGAATAGAAAATGCTTTGGCATCAGTGGGAGTAGAGCAGTGGTTCTCAACCTGGGGGTCGAATGACGATTTGCCAGGGGTCACCCAATCCTGGGCTGTTCCTGAATCCTGCACCGCTCTCCCAGCCTGTCCATGGAGCCTGCGGCCGCCAACTCAGCCTCTTCGCAGCCGCACATTCAGTTCACAGCATGGCTGGGGGGCAAAGACTAGAGGTCAGCTGACTGGTGAGGAATGTGAAGTGGGAGGGGCTGGAGGAGACCCTATCTCCTGATTTTGGTATAGGTGTCACTGCTACAAGACACAACAAAGCTGGAGACACAGTGAATAACGCTACCTGTGATTATAGTTGCCATTAAAAGTCCCCACTACAGTTCTCAGATCAGCTGATGACCTTGATCAAGAGCACCTAAGTTGGCTGATCAGAACTCCCCGGCCAGCACTGCCACCGATCCCATTCCCCCACCAAGGAGTAAGAGAAGGAATAAAAATAGAGAATACATGGAAGGGAGAAGAAAAGAGGGGGAGGAACAAAGAAAAAAGGGAGAGAAAGAACAAGAAAGACGGCTAGAGAGAGGGATGGGGAAAAAAAACAAGAAATTAGGATAGAGAGAGATAAAAGGGAAAGAAAGGAGAACAAAGAGAAAGAGTGGTACATCCTAAAATGTACCATAAGGGGTTTTAATACAGTACGAGTGGAAGGGACACGGAGCACTAAATGTCCGTGGGTTAGGGGCGCAAATCACTTGTCTTGCCTTGGGTGCTGACTACCCACGCTACAAATTTTTTTTTACTGTTAGGGGTCCCCACAACTTTGGAAATGTTATCAAGGGGTCACGACACTAGAAGGGTTTAGAACCACTGGAGTATACAATGTTCCAAGCTTGGTGGTCAGTGGGAGTAAAAAAAATTATAAAGCACCTGTGGTCAATAGGAGTGCCCCATCATTGATGTCAGTAAGAGAAATGGTGCCTCATTATTAGTATTAGCGGAAAATGTTCGATGGGAGCTTTTTGTCGGAAATTCCAACTGTGTGTAGGCATTTTCCATCGGAATTTCCGACACTCAAAATTTGAGATCATGTGTACACAATTTCCGACGCACAAAGTGCCACGCATGCTCGGAATCAAGCAGAAGAGCCGCACTGGCTATTGAACTTCATTTTTTCTCGGCTCGTCGTACGTGTTGTACGTCACCGCGTTCTTGACGTTCGCAATTTCCAACCAACTTTGTGTGACCTTGTGTATGCAAGACAAGTTTGAGCCAACATCCGTCGTAAAAAAAATCCATGGATTTTATTGTCGGAATGTGCGATCAATGTCTGATCGTGTGTACGGGGCATTAGGCTACTTTCACACTGAAAGCACCAGGCGTCGGCGGTAAAGCGTTTTAATGGCGCTTTATCGTCGTTTTAGTGGCGCCTTTCCAGGCACTAGTGGGGTGCTTTTATCACCCGCTAGCGGCTGAAGAAAGGGTTAAAAGCGGCCATGTTGCGTTGCCTGCAAGGCGCTTCAGCAGCGCTGCCCATTCATTTCAATGGGCAGACCATTTCAGGAGCGGGGTATACAGCGCTCCCAAACCACCCCAAATATGCTGCTTGCAGGACTTTTCAGAATATCCCACAAGCGCACTGCCCCAGTGTTTTAGCCTAGGTTCACACTGAGGGCCGGTTTGAAATCGTGCATCTCAGTCCAACTTCGGGGGGGCCATTTGGCAGACATTTGTGCGGGTTCATACACAGAAGTCGCCAAAAGTAGTGCAGAAACTACTTTTGGGAATCGGCGTGGCGCCGCAAAGTCTGTGTCGCGCTGATTCGGACGGTGCTGTTGCCGGCAATAGGCGGCAATTTGAATGAATCCGTTTTAACTGCCCAGGATCAGAACATTGTCATCCTATGGCCTCGTGCACACTGGGAGTTTGCCCAGCTCTTCTGAACGCCTTTCTTTCTGGCAGGAGAAAGGCATTTAAAAAAAAAAACACAAAGCGCCTAAAGCAGAGTTTTTGAAACGCGTTTATGTGCATTTAGACGCGTTTAAGTGCTTCAAGCATTTTGTCTGTGTAGCTAAACGTTTCACACTCCGCTTGAGTGCTTTCGTCATATACCGCTTCCTCCCAGTCTGAATATAGATATCAGATATTCCAACCGCTGCTGACAACCACAAAACAAGACAATACTCGTTTGGTTGCTGAACATGGAATGTTTATTGAAAATACAGGTAATACTCTGGACAATCCCCCCATCTTTGCATTCCAGGTGGGGTAAACTGTCCAATCAGCAGTGAGAGCTGTTGGAGGAATTTGCCCCGACCAATCTCACAACTAATCTACATACATATCCCATAATATCCAAGGCAGACAGACACAATAGAACATTGGAATATAGCCACACCCCAAACGGCAGAGACCATCGTGGCCTCCTTAATAATGTCCTTTTGCATTACATAACAGAAAATCTTCCTAAATGTTTGTAGCTCCCTCAAATGCCAGGGTCCTTAGTCGGTAGGCAAGAGGCTAGCATTCAGTCCCCTCCAAAAGCCTCTGTCCTGGGTGAGTCTGTCACAGACGGTCATTAATTTCATTAGCCAGAATACTAGTTTACCCTAGCCATTGAAATGAATGAACATTTATGAGCAGGGGCGGCCCGTCCATTAAGGGCGCACGGGCGCCGCCCCCCCTGTCCATCGCCACCTCCCCTATCCATGCATCCGGCCAATTTCAGGACATGGATAGATTCCAATGCGGAGGGGCTGTTTTTTTGAAGCACCGATTACAGCCAGAGGTTCTAATAGGCTTCAATATTGGTTGGGCTCGGGAGAGTGGGCTCTGAGCCCACCCAGGTGTGTTTCAACAGCGAATCAATATTCTCTGTAACACTGATCCTTCTCCTGGCCGATCAGGAAGCGGGTTTTGACAATGGTCACCCAATTGGCTGAAAGGCCAGGTTATCCTATTGGATGTCTAGGAGGAGGAGCACGGCACAGGAGAGGACACAGGAGTGGCTGTCCATAGGAGCCCACAAACCACTGCCCGTAGGAGCCCGCAACCCGGCCATAGGGGCCCGCAACCCGGCCGTTGCCTGCTGCCCGTAGGAGCCTGCAACCTGCCCACAGGAGCCCGCAACCTGGCCACTGCCTGCCACCAGTAGGAGCCTGCCCCCCTGCAACCGATGGGGTAAAGGGGGGGGGTTGCTGCTGAAGACCAACTGGGGGGTGGTTGTTTGCCACCACCCCCAAAAAAAAAAAAAAAAACACCAGCCGCCACTGTTTATAAAACGCACCTAGCGTTTACACACGTTTAGGAGCGCCAGGTGTTTTTTCTGCCAAACGCTCTTCTCTTTGAATGTACTTGTGATGTTTTTTTTTCTGCCTCTTTCATGTCTTTAAACGCCTTTAAACGTGTATGTGTGAATAGATACATAGGCTAACATAGAGGGGCGTTTAGAGGCTAAAAAAATGCCAAACGCCCTTAACCGCTGTGCGGGAGGCCGGACGAAAACAATGGCTATACAAGGACCTTAATGACAGGATCACCAGGTATTGTTTTATTGAAGGCTGCAGATCCAAAAGTGGCCATACACCTTACAATCTGAACCATACAATCGTTAGTTCACATTTTAGATTTACCAAAACTATGTTATGTGAGAACCTAACCATTCCTAACCTAATCCATTCGATTATTATGTATCCAAGCATGCAATACATGGTTGTTGGTAGATGTAAAGGAGATTGTACAATCAGATTATAACATGTGTGGTGAGCTCAAACATATAAAAATGTCTTTAGAAATTGCATAAATCTGTTAAGGTTATAAGATCTTTAATTATATTTAGTTATATATATTTATATATATTTATATATATTTATTTTAATTTATTTATCATTATATTTATTTATTTTAATTATATATTTAGGTATATATATATATATATTTAAATAAATATATATATATATATATTTAGAATAATTTATTTATTATTAGATATATTTAGTTTAATTATAACTTTAATTATATTTAGTTACATTATTATATATATATATATTTATATATATTTAGATGAATGTATTTATTATTAGATATATTTAGTTTAATGTATTTATTATTCGATATATTTCGTTTAATTATAACTTTAATTATATTTAGTTATATTATATATATATATATATATATATATATATATATATATATATATAAATATTTAAATATATCTAATAATAATTACATTAATCTAGTTTAATTATAACTTTAATTATATTTAGTTATATTATTATATATATATTTATTATTAGATATATTTAGTTTAATGTATTTATTATTAGATACATTTAGTTTAATTATAACTTTAATTATATTTAGTTATATTATTATATTTAGATTAATGTATTTATTATTAGATATACCGTATTTAGTTTAATTATAACTTTAATTATATTTAGTTATATTATTTTATATATATAAATATTTAGATTAATATATTTATATATATATATATATATTTAGTTTAATGTATTTATTATTAGATATATTTAGTTTAAGTATAACTTTAATTATATTTGGTTATATTATTATATATATATATTTATATTTATAAATATTTAAATATATCTAATAAATACATTAATCTAGTTTAATTATAACTTTAATTATATTTAGTTATATTATTATATATATATATATATATATATATATATATATATATATATATATATATATATATATATATATATATTTAGATTAATGTATTTCTTATTAGATATATTTAGTTCAATTATATCTTTAACTATAGTTATCTCTTTTCAGCCAGTTTGATTATTTCTGTATTTTTCTTCATGCTTTAGATATAAGCTCTAAAAAGAAGAAATAAAAAGCTGTTTCCTATTGCAACCAAATTTCATTGTAAATTTTGAAGATGAGCTTGTTGGGTCAAAACATCCAAAAACGTCACTTTTTCTCTAAATCTGTCGCAATAATGCGCCGCGTCCAGCTCCACCTGTAAACCGATTAATAAAATAATTCAGGGAAGTCTGCAGGCCTGGCGATGTTGATGAAAACCTTGTTTTCATTTTTCCCCCAGAAAAATCAAAGTAGACCGGAACACAAAGTCATTTTAAGGACATGTAAAATAAATAAATAAAATGACCATTTTGGCTTTTGTAATGATTTAGATAAAATGGCAGAGACAGGAGCCAAAAGCAGAAGTTGGCAGAGTTATTAGTTTGCTTTTTGCAGGTAAATTCAGTCCAAGGTTTTCGTCTTTTTTTTTCTTTTTCTTGTGTCTTTTTTTTTTTTTCTTTTAGTTGTTCTGGCCAAGTAAAAATGAGACTTTTAGCTGCGAGCGATGATGGAAAATTGTGCTATTCAGAAGGCTAAGAGTGCCATCTCCTGGCCAAAGTGAAAAGCGCAATGGCAATGCCAAGGCAAAAATGACAGGCTCAAGCTGCTCATGGGGACTTTAAACTAAGACGGCAACAAAGATCAAATTAAAATAAACTTTAACAAATGAAAACTTACTTTTTTTTTTTAAGTTGTTGCTTCATCTGAAAGTTTTCTGATGCAATAAGTGCTGCCTAAATAAAAACAATCCTGCAATTGACTTTTAACTGGCACAAATATGTATACATTCCTGATCTGCTTCAGAAAATGCTAATATCCTGGCTGCCTCTGGTGTCAACACATCCTAAAAGAGGGACTCACAACAAGCATGCAGCAAGTGAGCTTAAAAAATATTGAAGCCAATGGAACAGGTTAGTTAGGGTGCCGTTCATCATGGATGACAACACTTTGTCAATGTTGTATGTGTTTTATTTACTCTATCAGGGCCGGTGCTACCACTAGGCAAACTAGGCAGCCGCCTAGGGTTCCCTGCTGCCTAGGGCGCTCGGCCATGGATTTTCCTACTCTGTTCTCCCTGCAGCAAGCAACTAAGTCTCAGCATCAGCAGGCAGCTGCCGCTCCGTTCGCACATAGTGTCAGAGGCGCGGTAGTGGTGGAGGACTGTGTCTGTGTCCCGACTCCTGCAGCAAGCAAACATTCATTGATGGACACTGGTAGGCTGCATTGAAGGGCGCTGGTGAGGCTGCATTTGATGGGCGCTTGTGAGGCTGCATTTGATGGGCGCTGGTGAGGCTGCATTTGATGGGCGCTGGTGAGGCTGCATTTGATGGGCGCTGGTCTTTGTATCCAGCCATTGAACATTGTGGTTTAGTAGCCTAAAAACAAAAAATAATTTTATCACATAATTGCTAATGCCCCTATGTACACTCTATAAACTTAAAGAGCAACTGCAGTCTGCTCACATAATTTGTAATAAAAAAACATATTTGCCATTCTGAAGCTTCCGTCCAACCACTTTGCATATTATTTTATATATACTGTGATTCTGTACTTGCCAAATATGCTGCAGAAATCTCCCTCCACTGAGTCTGGCTGCAGCCATTTTAACTGTGGGCAGCTGAAGCTGCTGCCTGTTCACTTCCCGGATTTACACAGACACACAGAGGCCCACCTCCAGCTCTGCAGCTCTCATTGGCCCTCTTATAACTCATCCCCTTCCTGGAAAACTCTCACGAGAGTGAGAGAGTGAGATGTGCATGATGCCATAAGCCTAGGCTTATTACCAGACAAGAAACAGGAAGTGGGCTGTATAAGGTATTTACCGGCAGAAAAAAAATGTTTTACTATCCAAAGTTAAAGGGTTTGTAAACCCATTTGTAAAAGTCTATGCCAGTCCCTCTATTAGAGGCTGGCATAGCACACTGTGTTAAGCATTTTTTTTTTAAAACGAGTGTTGTAAATACCGATTTTTAGCTGTCTTCAGGCCGGACACGTGACTCGTGGCCGCTTTCCAGCTCCGACGGATGGCTTCTGCGGGAGAGGCCATGATCTTCCTCTGACATCAGACGGGGAGATCACGTGACCGCTCCTCTCTTCCGCAGAATCCCCGCCTCATAGCTGTAAAGCGGCCACGAGTCACGTGTCCGGCCTGAAGACTGAAGATTTACAACACTCGTTTTAAAAAATGCTTAACACAGTGTGCTATGCCAGCCTCTACTAGAGGGGCTGGCAGTGACAATTATAGGTTTATTTTTTTTTAATAATAGCGGCTGGGGGCGGGGGTGAGTGGAGACAGACAGAGAGGGCGCTGATAGGGAGAAAGAAGGGAGTGAGGGGGAGAGAGGAGAGCAGAGGGGAAAGCAGCCTATCACTGAGGGAGGCACTTTGACCACGGTGATCAGGGCGGAGCTTCCCTGGTTATCGTGGTCTGTTTAGAGAGGGGCATACAGGATTTAGGGGGATTTTTTAGCAGTTTAGGAGGGGGCAGATTACATAACACAAGCGTTTTGCTATGTAATCTGCTTTAAGGGACCACAATATGATTTTTTTTTTTTTTTGGGGTTAACAAACGCTTTTCTGTAAAACAACAAGGGCAGAAGATTTAATAGATGTAAACATGAAAAAAAAATGATTGAAGTTCCGCTTTAATACTAACTTCTTTAACCACTTGCCGACCGCTGCACACCGATATACGTCAGCACAATGGCAGTGGTGGGCAAATGGGCGTACCTTTAAGAGGCGGGATAGCAGACAGCGTGACCGTGCCCATGGGACGGTCTCCCGGCGATCGTGTCACAGAGCCTCAGAACAGGGAAGTGCCTATGTTAACAAGGCATTTCCCCCGTTTTGGCTTGTGTCATGACAGAGATCACTGCTCTTTTTTATCGAGAGCAGTGATCCCTGTCATGTGAGGTGTAGCCCACCCCCCCAGTTAGAATCACTCCCTAGGACACACTTAACCCCTTCATCACCCCCTATTGGTTAACTCCTTCACTGCCATTGTCATTTATACAGTAATCAGTGCATTTTTATAGCACTGATTGCTGTATAAATGACAATGGTCTCAAAATAGTGTCAAAAGTGTCCGATGTGTCCGCCATAATGTCGCAGTCCCGATAAAAAAATGGAAGATCACCGTCATTACTAATAAAAAAAAATTATAATAAAAATGCCACAGAACTAGCCCCTATTTTGTAGATGCTATAAATTTTGCGCAAACCAATAAATATACACTTTTTTCGATTTTTTTTTTACCAAAAATATGTAGAAGAATACATATCGGCCTAAACTGAGGGAAAAAAAATGTGTTTTTATATAATTTTGGGGGGTATTTATTATAGCAAAAATTAAAAAATATTGTGTGTTTTTCAAAATTGTCGCTCTTTTTTTGTTTATAGATCAAAATATAAAAACCACAGAGGTGATCAAATACCGCCAAAAGAAAGCTCTATTTGTGGGCAAAAAAGGACGTCAATTTTGTTTGGGAGCAACGTCGCACGACCGCGCAATTGTCAGTTGAAGCAACATAGTGCCAAATCGCAAAAAGTGCTCTGGTCAGGAAGGGGTAAAATCTTCCGGGGCTGAAGCAGTTGAATTGAGAATTTTTTTCTGAATTACAAACCTCAAATGTCATCACTTTTTCACTTAGAAGACACTGAGATTTTCCAGCCTTTAGTAAAGTAAAGGATCATCAAAAAATGAAAGAAGCATACTAAATACTCTGAAGTAGATGTAAGCCTAATCATTATTAGTATTATAATATATGATTTATAGAGGACAAACAGTCAATGCATGACCGTATAAAGGGGGACAGTACAGTTACAATACAATTCAGTACAAGAGGGTTAGGAGGGCCCTGCTCAGGAATGCTTACATTCGAATATAAATTATAATATAATAAAACTTAATACAATCGTTGACATTGTAATAAGATTCCAAAAGTCATTTTCAATCTTTTTAAATCGGTGACTCCTTTAAGCCAACCAGCAGCCCATTCCTCCCTATCTGGAGACAGAGGGAGAGTAGAGCATAGAAGAGGACTATGATTGGCTGCAGACACAGCCCTGGACTTTAATTGGTTGCTGTGGTAGCAACAGGAGGGGCGGGGGGGGGGTGGTTTCCAATGGCTGCTGAACAGCATAACTACAGACCCCTCCACCACTCTCTGAGCTGTGGGTAGAGCTGGGATCCATGGGGAGAACGTATGTGTGGGTCCCATAGTTAAAGTGAGCCCGGGAGCCTGTGTTCATGGCTTGAGGGCAAAAGTGCTACTGAGTGCCTGGAGTTAGAGCAAGCTCTAGGGATAGATCTGTGGAGTCCACTAGAAGGACAGGGCAGCCGTGAGCCTATGTTTACCAGGACATGGAGCTGCTACTGATGCAGGGAGGGACACGTGCTATTGTGTGCTCAGAGAGAACAGCTGGGGCACTTATCAGGAGCCCTAGGACTTTCCTGCTGAGGTTGGGCCTCATGTTTCTGTGTGACCAAGCTGTAGAGAGACTTCAAAGCTACAGAGAGGGGCAGAGTGTTGCCACCATGGAGCTGTTGCTGCTGAGAATTATGTTGCGGAGATGTGAGTGGACCGCAAGCCATGATACTCTCCTCTGAGATCACTGTGAGACTGTGCTGCTGTTCCAGAGACTGTAATGCTGTTCCAGAAAGTGTGGTATTGTCCCAGAGACACTGCAGCCATGGCCAAAAGTTTTGAGAATGACACAAATATTAATTTTCACAAAGTCTGCTGCTTCGTGGGTTTTCAGGTATTTTTGTTTTCCCGCGTACACACGGTCGGAAATTCTGATGGAAACAGTCCGATTGGAGCTTTTCATCGGATTTTCCGACCGTGTGTATGCCCATGGGTCTTTTTCTGTCGGAATTTCCAACGGACTTTGGATTGAGAACCTGTTCTTAATTTTTCCGACGGAAAACCTTTCTATCAGATTTTCAGATCGTGTGTATGCAATTCCGACACGCAAAATTCCGACGCATGCTCAGAAACAATTTGACGCATGCTCAGAAGCATTAAACTTCCCTTTTATAGTGCAGTCGAATGTGTTGCATGCCGTGGTGTTATTGACCGTCGGAATTTGGTGTGACTGTGTGTAGGCAAGACAGTTGGAGTGAAATTCCGTCGGAATTCCGACGGGAAAACCATCAGAGCTTTTTCCGATGAGAATTCCGACCATGTGTACGCGGCATTAGATGTTATTACAATGGTATACTGAAGTATAATTACAAGCATTTCATAAGTGTCAATGGCTTTTATTGACAATTACATGAAGTTTATGCAAAGAGTCAATATTTCCAGTGTTGACCCTTCTTTTTCAAGACCTCTGCAATTCGCCCTGGGATGCTGTCAATCAACTTCTGGGCCACATCCTGACTGATGGCAGCCCATCCTTGCATAATCAATGCTTGGAGTTTGTCAGAATTTGTGTTTTTTTTTTGTTCACCCGCCTCTTGAGGATCGACCACAAGTTCTCAATAGGACTAAGGTTTTGGGGAGTTTCCTGGCCACGGACCCAAAATTCGATGTTTTGTTCCCCGAGCCACTTAGTTACCACTTTTGTCCTTTGACAAGGTGCTCCATCGTGCTGAAAGAGGCATCGTTCACCAAACTGTTTTTGGATTGTTAGGATGTTTTTGTACCATTCTTGATTCATGGCTGTGTTCTTGTAATTGTGAGTGAGCCCACTCCCTTGGCTGAGAAGCAACCCCACACATGAATGGTCTCAGGATGCTTTACTGTTGGCATGACACAAGACTGATGGTAGCGCTCACCTTTTCTTGTCCGTACAAGGGTTTTTCCGAATGCCCCAAATAATCAGAAAGGGGGTTCATCAGAGAAAATTACTTTACCCCAGTCCTCAGCAGTCCAATCCCTGTACCTTTTGCAGAATATTAGTCTGTCCCTGATGTATTTCCTGGAGATAAGTGGCTTATTTTCTGCCCTTCTTAACACCAGGCCATCCTCCAAAAGTCACTGCCTCACTGTGCATGTAGATGCACTCACACCCGCCTTCTGCCATTCTTGAGCAAGCTCTGCACTGGTACTGAATCAACTGTAGGAGACGGTCCTGGCGCTTGCTTGCTTTCTTGCGTGCCCTGAAGCCTTTTCACAAATGCAGTGGAAATTTTTTTAGGGGGGATTAAGTTAATTTTAATGGCGAAGAGGGACTTTGCAATTAATTGCAATTCATCTGATGATTCTTCATAACATTCTGGAGTAATAGCAAATTGCCATCATTAAAACTGAGGCAGCAGAGTTTGTGAAAGTTAGTATTTGTGTCATTCTCAAAACTTTTGGCCACAGCTGTACTCTTCCAGTGTATTTATACCAATATAATGCTGCGCTATCAGCTAACTAGCAGCTGTCCTTTAATCATCTCTAATTATTATTTGGATTTTCACATGGTAGCTCGCAAGAGTTTGTTTGTTTTCTAGGTTCTTTTCCAGTGTATGATTCAGGATCTTTATAGGTGGTGTGGTATTAGGGAGATTATACTTATGTGATTGGTGCTTTTTTTAATGAGTTTAGTCAGCTCAAACTGTATTTTGGGGCATGGCAGCCCACTTTTATTAAATAAAACGGAAAGTTCACATAGACATCAGTTGCCCACGCAGGGGTTGTTCCACGTCAATATGAACAGTCAAATGAAAATACCAAGTCACCTGGCTCCTTTGCTGGCAGCACCACTGCTCTTCTTACCGGTCCCTCTGACTTTGTTGTCCAGCTCTACTGGCTCCCTTGGCTCTCTTGGCCTTTAGTCGCAGCGCCCTGCTGCGCAGCCCAATCCTGTCTTCTGGATAAGGGTTCTCCTGACACCCTGATAGGAGCCCACCTGACCCCAGGAATGAGACCTCCTGTCTCCTGACTGCTGGCTGGGGTACCTCTGACCCCCTGGGTGAGACCTCCTGTCTCCTGACTGCTGGCTGGGGTACCTCTGACCCCCTGGGTGAGACCTCCTGTCTCCTGACTGCTGGCTGGGGCTCCTCTTACCGCCTGGGTGAGACCTACAGTGGGGTCTATAATTGTTATCATAGGTGTATTTTAAAGGGTGGAGACAGAAGCATTATTCTTACTCCAAACACGGCAAGTTGAGTTGATGCCAAAGAGCTCAATTTTGGTCTCATCTGACCACAACACTTTCTTCCAAACCTTCTCTGAATCATTTAGATGCTGATTGGCATGACTGTACGTGTGCCTTCTTGAGGGGGGACTCGCAGTGTTTGGAGGAAGAAAAATGCTGACTATGACCCTAAGAACACCATCCCTACAGTCAAGCACGGAGGTGGAAACATAATGCTTTGGGGCTGTTTCTCTGCTAAAGATACAGACTGACTTTGCAGCATTGAGGGGTCAATGTCCGGGGCCCTGTATTGTAAAATCTTGGATAAGAACCTTTTTCCCTCAGTCCGAACAATGAAGATGGGTCATGGATGGGTCTTTCAGCATGACAATGACCCAAAACATAATACCAGGGCAACAAAGGAGAGGCTCAAGAAGAAGCACATTAAGATCATGGAGTGGCCTAGCCAGTTTCCAGCCCTTAATCCTATAGAAAATTTAGGGAGCTGAAACTTCAATTTGGCAAGAGATAGACAAGAAACCTTAAGGATTTAGAGAAGATCTGTAAAGAGTGGACCAAAATCCCTCCTGAGATGTGTGCAAACCTGGTCACCAACTACAAGAAAAGTCTTACCTCTGTGCTTGCCAACAAGGGTTTCTCCACCAAGTACTAAGTCATGTTTTGCTTGGGGATTAAATACTTATTTTACTCATTGAACTGCAACTCAATTTATAACATTTATAACACATGTTTTTTCTGGATTTTTGATCCTCTGTCTCTATTATTTAAAATACACCAATGATAAAAAAACATTTTAGACCCTTCATTTCTTTGTAAGTGGGAAAACGTGCCAAATCTGCAGGGGATCAAATAATTATTTTCCCCACCCCACTTCCCCACTAACCCGTGAGTGACCCCTTACCCCTGGAGTGCCTTTTCGGATCGGAGTAGGAGTCCATAGGAGCCCATAGAAGCCTATAGGAGCCCATAGGAGCCCATAAGAAAGAGGACCCGGAAAGTGACCAGGCTTGCCACTTTAGAGGCTATCTGCTCCACTAGGCCTGTAGGGGCCGCAAATAGAGGTGAGAGGCTGGGGGAACTAGTAGGGTGCACCCCTGAAGTCAGCACAGAGCACTGCCTGCACGGATCATCACTGTGATCAACACAAAGATTCCTGAATATTTCTACTCACCTTCACTTATTCCAGAGCATTATGCTCTTCATTGTTCCAGATTGTGGACTTTATCGTTTATTTTCCGCCATTTTTTTCTTTACAAGCTGGGACTTGTAGTGCACCAAATTTTACTTTTATTTTTTAATAATTTTTTTCAGCGATATTATTGTTTTGGTATCATCTGATTATACCATACCTACAGTGACACACTCTCTTCATCTGTATGGTCACTTTGTCATTATTTTGGATATTTCTGCACATTCAATCATTAATTTCCCTTGCAATTTCCTTGCAATTCCCTTGCAATTCCCTTGCAATTCCCTTGCACTTTCAGAACCAATTTATCGGTTCTCTATTGGTTCTTTATTCACATATTTTGCACGTTGCACTGTGCACCTTTTATTGCTAGAAGATTTCGTGTTCACTATTTTTAACCCAACCCCATCATCATTTTTACCCCAGCACATATATTTATTTTCAGCACGGTTATTTTAGCACCATCACTTTTATTGAATATTTTTTCATTTTTTACACACGTCTTATATTTATTCAATATTTTATGTGTATTGCTATTAAGGAATTTTATCTATTTAGTTCATTATTTTATGTTTTTATATATCTATTTATGTGAAAGGTCACTCATCTTTCGGATACTCTGAGCTTTGCAAACTGGTCATTTTAGATTATTTTTAGATTATTTATTGATTTACATAAGGGTTAGCGCCACATACCCTCTTCATTCTATTTTCCCCACTGTACTGTCTCTTGGCTCCTGGCTGGGGCTCCTCTGACCCCAGGGTGAGACCTTCTCTCTCCCAAACTGGAACCTGTCTTTAAACTGGGAGCTCTGAGCTATCCTCAGGTTTGAGTATATAATGACCCTGCACACATGTGTACTCAGGCAGGCTGCAGCTACCTGGTAAAATCTGGACACAGGATTGAAGGTTCTGATCCAGAACTACAGAATCTGGAGAAAACCAAAAACACAGCTTTCTCCGCTGAGAAACAATAGTCCGGAACCTTGCATTAACCCTTAGGCCCCTTTTACACCTGCGGACCATTCAGATCCGCCTGTCAGTTTTTCAGGCGGATCTGAACGGGAGCTCCATGTACCTCTATGGAGCGTCGGATGTCAGCAGAGACATGTCTGCTGACATCCGATCAGCCCTGATCAGATCCTCTCCGCTAAAACCAGACGGATGCAAACCCTATTTTTCATCCGTCTGGTGGATCGGATCGGATGGAAAACGGACAGGCGGTCTGTAATCATCCAATCCCCCATAGGGGAGAGCGGGGTTCGGACAGGTCCGTCCCTGCACAGAGTGCAGAGGCGGACTTGTCATCTGCCGGCTCAGTGGGGATCAACGGAGCGATCCCCGCTGAGCTATTTACGGGCTCAATGCGGACAGCCCCGTGTGAAAGGGGCCTTAATGTGAATCCTGTCTCATATTCTCTTCCATTTTCACAGTGACAGGGTCTTGCTCTGTCACAGTGGTAAGAGCACAAAGTAAATTGTGCCGAAAGGGCACAAATCCAAGGGCTCCAATGCTGGCAGGACTGTAGTTGTAGCCACTGGCTTTGACATGTCTGTACTCATAGATAGGCCATCCTTACATCAACTGTTATGTCACCTTTAAATTGTTCTGACATTGCATTGTATTGCGTGTTCTTAACCAATTCATTTTACTGGGCTTTACCCCATTTAATTAAGCCCATTTAAAAGTTCCAGGTGTGTCTGTGTCACCCAGGTTGCGGCACAGGGTGGGTCATCGCTGGAGCAGAGCAGGAGGAGGACCCAAAAATATCCAGCGGCTCCTCTGGGGTTAGCCATATATAATACCTGGTGACCCTGCCATGATGGTTCTTGTTTAGGCACTTCCTATTATAGAGTGCACCTGTGTTGTCACCCTGTCTCACACACACACAGCTAATGTAGACTACAAGTGGTCGGGTTGGCGCATGTTTCCCAGGCATGGTATGCCTTTTGTCACTATCAGAAAGCTGCTCCAGAGCAATATATGCATGTAGACTGGAAGAAGATGAAAAAAGTCTGGCGGAACTTAGCATCACCGGGATGTCAAAAGGATAAAAGAAATGTGAAATAAAGCATTTAATGAAGAAAAAAAACATGGCCACTGTTCGCGGTACACTGTGATTTAGCAAAGTAAATGTAATTCAGTTGGAGTCTCTAAAAAGACAATGTCACCTTGCCCATGCAGGCCCCTTGGTTCCATTATATTTACCTTGTATTTGCTCCCATGTCGCACCTTCTGTCGCAGCTGGCTGCACTGCGGAGCACTGAAACAGTGCTTTTGCATAGCAGCCAATAACTAGGCCGAGGATTTTACGCGATTGATGTCACCGATCCCTCTGGTCGCCAACACTGCTGATCCAGTGATGGCTCTGAAAGCTGTAAGAGATCACAGACTTGACGAGTAAAGGGGGTCAGGGGTCCCTTGCAAAGACACTTTGTCATTTTGTCCTGCATGGACAAGGTGTGTTATTTTAATCACTTAAGGACCGAGACACTTTTTGAGATTTGTTGTTTACAAGTTAAAAAAAAATTTTTGCTAGAAAATTACTTAGAACGCCCAAACATTAAAAAAAAAAAAAAATTCTAACCCCATGAGAATAAAATGGCGGTCGTTGCAATACTTTCTGTTACACCGTATTTGCGCAGCGATCTTACAAGTGCACTTTTTTTGGAAAAAACATTTTTTTAAATAAAAAATAAAACAACAGTAGAGTTAGCCCAATTTTTTTCTATTTTGAAAGATAATGTTAAGCCGAGTACATTGATATTCAACATGTCACGCTTCAAAATTGCGCCCGCTCGTGGAATGGCGACAAATTTCTACCCTTAAAAATCTCCATAGTTGGTGTTAAAAAAATTCTACAGGTTGCATGTTTTGAGTTACAGAGGAGGTCTAGGGCTAGAATTATTGCTCTCGCTCTACCAATCGTGGCGATAACTCACATGTGTGGTTTGAACACCGTTTTCATATGCGGGCGCTACTCACGTATGCGCTCGCTTCTGCACGCGAGCTCGGCGGGACGAGGCACGTTTAAAATGTTATTTTTATTTTGACACTGTTCTTTTAAAAAACATCCCTTGTAATAGAAAAAAGCATGACAGGACCTCTTAAATATGAGATCTGGGGTCAAAAAGACCTCAAATTTACACTAAAATGCAATAAAGAAAAAAAAAAATTTTAAAAAAATTGGTCATTTAAATTTTTTTTTTTTTTTAAATGGCTCTTTAAGAGCTATGGGTGGAAGTGAAGTTTTGACATTCCGCCCTGCAATGGTATGGAGACGAGTGAGGGGCCATCTTCCCCTCACTCGTCTCCATACCCAGCAAGGGGCAACATCCAATCGCCTCTGCCGCTGCAGACAGATCCGGTAAGCGGCGGAGGGCACCGGAGTGCAGCGGGAGGGCCCTATACATATATGTAGGAGTATAAAGAGGACCTGTCATTGCTCTATACATGTATAGGGGTTTAAAGATGACATGTCATGGCTCTATACATATATGAAGGAGTATAAAGATGACCTGTCATGGCTCTATACATGTATATAGGAGTATAAAAGGACGTGCCAGGGCTCTATACATGTGTATAGGAGTGTAAAAGGATGTGTCGCGGCGAATCCAACACAGAGCCCACTCTTATCGGAAAGCGGACCGCCGGACGAAGAAGAGGATATCGGGGTTATGCCAGCTAGCTGCTGCCATAAGAACAATATTCCTCTTCAAACTTAGGACGTATATCGGCGTGCGACAGTCCCTAAGTGGCAAGTAAAAAATTCACAGCCAATCTGTTACAAGCAGAGGACGTGAAACTGAAAAACTTGAGATTTAACTAAATTGTGCTGCTCAAAGGCTCCGACAATGATGATGCTCATTGTACTGATCAGTGCAGTCTACTTCCAAAGGAACGTAAGGATCAACTGCTATACCATTACCAGCTGAATTGGTACAACTTGATCATGTACCCAAACATCAGTACAGTGCGTTCCTTATGGTAATCCCTCTTTAAGTGATAAAAGGCAGTCACAGTAATGTCACTCCGGGGAAATCACAAGACTCAGGTAGCTAATTGTGCATCCGTTTTACATGTCTCAAGAGTTAATAGAGAAGCCAATGTTTGGCGGTGTGCTGGAAATTAATAAAAATGTCACTGCATAATTTAATATGTAAACTTAAAGACCGAACATGTGCTTCTGTAACCTGAAGAATTGCAAGTTGTTTAACCTAATGCGAAATAACAGAGGTTACAGTGGAGGTTACCTCCCCTCTCCTCTTCCTACCACTGGTGGTACATCTTGGACGGGCCTTTCTTTGTCTACTTCATTGCAAGAATTGCAGAACCTTGGTTGTGGCATTTCCCATTGCCACCTCTACCTCGCTAGTGGGTTGTTGGGTGGCAATGGATGAAAGCTACTTTACACTTGTTATATATTGACCTTGAGCACAAGAGATCTGTTTTCTTGGTTCTGAAAATATATAATAAGCTGACTGCCAGACCTCCAGCTGCAAAAACTCAAAATGTTGGGTTCCTCTTCTTCCCCCTTTTTTTTATTAGGGATGGCTCTGCTCTTTCTCTAATTACTCAATTCTGGATTTTAACTTCTTGTATATATATTTATGAACATCAGCTACTATATGACTAAGTGGTGCTCACTTTACCTATGTACATGCATGTATTCTATTGAATATAGACAGGGCTGGGACAAGGGGTGTGCAGGAGGTGCACCTGCCCTGGGCGCAGTGAAGCAAAGGGGCAAAAAATAGATGCAGGGTGGTACACCCAGGGACGGCCCAACCATGGGACCCAGTGGGACCATTGTCCCAGGCGGCACTTCAAGAGGGATGGCAGCCGTGGGCCGACAGGCGAGTGAGCGAGCGGGCGGCTCGGCGGGTGAGCCGGTGAACAGGACAGTCAGCAGGTGACCGGACGGGCTGGCCAATCAGCAGGCCGCCAGGCGGGGGAGCAGAGAGATGACATCATCTCTCACCGCCCACCCTGCATCACTACAGTTCCGCCCTCACTGTGCAGCCGCGTGCAGCAGAGAAATTACATCATCTCTCTGCTGCTTGACTTCACTCTGGCAAGTGACTCAGCAAGTGACAATTGTAGCAGGCAAGTGACAATCCGCAATGTGTGGCAGGTGATGTGGCAAGTGACAATTCACAATGTGTGGCAGGTGACGTGGCAAGTGAAAATCCATAACTTGTGGCATGTGATGTTACAATCCGCAACGTGGGGCAAGCGACAATCCACAATGTGCGGCAGGTAACATGGCAAGTGACAACACGCAACATGTGGCAGATGACGTGGCAAGTGACAAACCACAAAGTGTGCCTAGTGACAATCTGCATCTGGTGGCAGGTGACGTGGCAAGTGACAATTCACAACGTGTGGCGGGTGACAATTCGCATCTGGTGGCAGGTGACGCGGCAAGTGACAATCCACATCTGAAGGCAGGTGACGTGCCAAGTGACAATCTGCATCTGAAGGCTGGTGACTTGCCAAGTGACAATCTGCATCTGAAGGCTGGTGACGTGGCAAGTGACAATCTGCATCTGAAGGCTGGTGACGTGGCAAGTGACAATCTGCATCTGAAGGCTGGTGACGTGCCAAGTGACAATCTGCATCTGAAGGCTGGTGACATGCCAAGTGACAATTCGCATCTGGTGGCAGGTGACGTGGGCAAGTGACACAATCAGGGCTCCCACTGAATCTGCATTATGGTGAGTTGAACTATTTCATTTTATATTACAATGTTATAATAGAAATAAGGCACTTCAATCATCCTGACACCATAACAACCATGGTGCCGTGATGATTGAAGCGCCAACACCAGCCATTGCCCCGATAAATTGCCAGCAAAAAACTTATTTTCTGGCAGTGCCACTCTTGAAACTAGACTCTGGATCTGCCCCTGCGCAGCCGCCCCAGCATTCAGAACGCTTAGCCTCCGCGCCTAGTAACTTAGCTCCACCTACCTCTTCCATCGTCTGATGAGAGCTGCCTCTGCCTGTGAGCTGCCTGTGAGCTGCCTGTGTCTGTCAGCTTCCTGTGAGCTGCCTCTGCCTGCGAGCTGTCCACAGTCCACCTGCACAGCACCTGCCTCTGCCTGAGGTGTTGCAGGCTGTCGCTGTGTCCATGTTCTGGAGGCTCGGAAGTCGGCATTGACCCTCACCCTGTCCATTTTGCCACCAGTGAGTTCCCTATAGCAGCATTGTCTGCAGGAGTCCAAATCAAAACTGTAAGTACACACATCACAAGTTGTATGAGACATGAGAGCCTGAGAAGGACTTGCCTTGCCCAGCCCTGATTAACCACTTACAGACCAGAAGTATTTGCCCTCTTAATGACCAGGCCATTTTTTGCGATTCGGCACTGCAACGCTTTAACTGACAATTGCGCGGTCGTGCAACGCTGTACCCAAACAAAATCGATGTCCTTTTTTTCCCACAAATAGAGATTTCTTTTGGTGGTATTTGATCACCTCTGCGGTTTTAAATTTTTGCGTTATAAACAAAAAAAGCGTCAATTTTGAAAAAAATATATATTTTTTACTTTTTGCTATAATAAATATTAAAAAACAAAATAATAAAAAAATGTCTTCATCAGTTTAGGCCAATATGTATTCTTCTTCTACATTATTTTGGAAAAAAATAAAAAATTTGCGTATATTGATTAGTTCGCGCAAAAGTTATAGCGTCTACAAAATTGGGGATAGATTTATGGCATTTTTATCATTTTTTTTTTTTACTAGTAATGGCGGCAATCTGCGATTTTTAGCAGGACTGCGACATTATGTCGGACACATCAGACACTTTTGAGACATTTTTGGGACCATTGACATTTATACAGCGATCTGTGCTTCAAGGGGTTAAATGTTTTCCTTGGGAGGTGTTTCTAACTGTGGGGGGGGGGGGACTCACTGGAGGAGAGCGATTGCTGTTCCTAATCATTAGGAACAGCAGATCTGTCTCTCCTCCCCTGTCAGAATGGGGATCTGTCTGTTAACATTGACAGATCCCAGTTCTGGCTCTCTGTGGAGCGATCGTGGGTGGATGGCACACACAGGTCCTTTTATACTCCTATAAACACATGTATAGAGCCATGACATGTCCTCTTTATTCTCCTAAATACATGTATAGGGTGATGACAGGTCCTCTTTATTCTCCTAAATACATGTATAGAGCGATGACAGGTCCTCTTATACTCCTATACACATGTATAGAGCCCTGACAGGTTCTTTTATACTCCTACATAAATGTATAGAGCCATGACAGGTCCTCTTTATTCTCCTACATACATGTATAGAGCCATGACAGGTCCTCTTTATACTCCTACATACATGTATAGAGCCATGACAGTTTCTCTTTCTACCCCTATATACATGTATAGAGCCATGACAGGTCCTCTTTATTCTGCAATATGCATATATAAAGCCATGTCAGGTCCTCTTTATACTCCTATACATGTAGACCGACATTGGCCGGTCCCCTTTATACTCCTATATATATGTATAGAGCCATGATATGTCCTCTTTATACATGTATTGAGCCATGACACATCCTTTTACACTCCTACACACATGTATAGAGCCCTGGCATGTCCTTTTATACTCCTATATACATGTATAGAGCCATGACAGGTCAACTTTATACTCCTTCATATATGTATAGAGCCATGACATGTCATCTTTATACCCCTATACATGTATAGAGCCATGACAGGTCCTCTTTATACTCCTATACATGTATAGAGCCATGACAGGTCCTCTTTATACTCCTATATACATGTATAGAGCCATGACAGGTCAACTTTATACTCCTTCATATATGTATAGAGCCATGACATGTCATCTTTATACCCCTATACATGTATAGAGCCATGACAGGTCCTCTTTATACTCCTACACATGTATAGAGCAATGACAGGTCCTCTTTATACTCCTACATATATGTATAGAGCCATGACATGTCATCTTTATACTCCTACATATGTATAGAGCCATGACAGGTCCTCTTTATACTCCTGTATATATGTATAGTGCCATGACCGGTCCTCTTTATACTCCTATAAATATGTGCAGAGCCATGACAGGTCCTCTTTATACTCTTATATACATGTATAGAGCCATGACAGGTCCTCTTTATACTCCTACATATATGTATAGAGCCATGACATGTCATCTTTATACTCCTACATATGTATAGAGCCATGACAGGTCCTCTTTATACTCCTGTATATATGTATAGTGCCATGACCGGTCCTCTTTATACTTATATATACTGCACATGTATCGAGCCATGACAGGTCCTCTTTATACTCCTGTATATATGTATAGTGCCATGACAGGTCCTCTTTATACTCCTATACATGTAGACCACCATGACCCTTTAGTTATCATGATATAAAATAATGAATGTGGGGGCCTTCTGGTTGGCGTGATTTTTTTTTTTTTGGTGGGGGCAGCATCTCATTCTTGGTCCCAGGCAGCACAATGTCTTGTGCCAGCCCTGGCTACACCCATTCTACAACATGTATTAACAGTGGGGAGGGGGCACAATTCTGGATCCTTGCCCTGGGCGCTGGATGAGCCTGTCCTGGTACTGGATATAGATTGGAATTACCAGTGTAGCAAATACTCTTGCTGCATTATGCTTGATGTGATATGACATGATAGGATAGTGGTACCTATTGTATTATAGTGCTTTTATATACCGTATGTTTAATATAACCCTATTGCAAAAGCTTTTTTTTGGATTCTGTGGGCTTTTGTGCCCAAACATACAACGTTGTATCCAGTGATGTAAGTAACTGAGTTAAAATTAACTGAGTTACCTAACGCAGTTACTTTAGAGGGTAACGAGTAATCTAACTGATTACTTTTCCCCTCATGGTAACTCAGTTCCATTACTTTGGCTTAGTTACCCCAATTACATCTACCGCCACTAGATGGCAGTAGTGTAATTCCGGTGTCCTGCCGAAAAAGTTCCCCCGCCGGATAAGGACCCCCCTGTACTGCGCAGGCGCAGCGCTTGCGCAGTACGAAGGACTACGGAGCTTCCGAAAATTGACGAACCTAAACAGCTCTGAGTGAACTCTACACGCAGGCGCAGTTAACATGTAATTGTACGAGGCGATGCCGCACGCTTCCGATGCTCGTGCTACTCTGCAAGGGGCGTCTATCGTGTAACTAAGGGGCGGGTCTAGTATTACTGTAACCAAGGGGCGCATTTATTATTATTATTGTTATATATCGAGCTCTGCCCATTAATTTAACATTCGCCCTCTTCTGTAGCCATCCGCCCCTTACACGATATAATAATAATAGACCCGCCCCTTGCTTACACGCTATAACAGATCTGCCCCTTGGTTAGAGTAATAACAGAGCAGCCCCTTGGTTACACGATATATAACAATAATAATAAATGCGCACCTTGGTTACAGTAATACTAGACCCACCCCCTTAGTTACACGTATAGAATATTAAAAAAAATGTCACAGTTATTTTGCTGAGTAACTAATTACTTTTCCAATGTAGTAACTGAGTTACTAACGCAATTACTTTTTGGGAGAAGCAATTTGTAACTTAACTAATTACTTTTTTAAAGTAAGATGACCAACACTGGTTGTATCACACATATACTTTATGGCCAAAATTATGTGAAAAACTGACTATCAAACCTGAACTATATAGCCAGAATTATGCCAAATCATTAGGTTCAGATGTTTACAGTGATGGATAATGTTAATGCTGCAGCATATGAAGACCTTTAGACAACTTTGCACATCCAAACTTGTGGCAACAGGAGGAAGACCACCATGACTGAGTACAATCCAGCTCCATATACAGTGGTGTGAAAAAGTGTTTGCCCCCTTCCTCATTTCCTGTTCCTTTGCATGTTTGTCACACTTAAGTGTTTCGGAACATCAAACCAATTTAAACAATAGTCAAGGACAACACAAGTAAACACAAAATGCAATTTGTAAATGAAGGTGTTTATTATTAAAGGTGAAAAAAAATCCAAACCATCATGGCCCTGTGTGAAAAAGTGATTGCCCCCCTTGTTAAAACATACTATAACTGTGATTGTCCACACCTGAGTTCAATTTCTCTAGCCACACCCAGGCCTGATTATTGCCACACCTGTTCACAATCAAGGCATCACTTAAATAGGAGCTGCTTGACACAGTAAGGTCCACCAGAAGATCCTTAAAAGCTACACATCATGCCGAGACCCAAAGAAATTCAGGAACAATTGAGAAAGAAAGTAATTGAGATCTATCAGTCTGGAAAGGGTTATAAAGCCATTTCCAAAGCTTTGGGAATCCAGCGAACCACAGTGAGAGCCATTATCCACAAATGGCGAAGACATGGAACAGTGGTGAACCTTCCCAGGAGTGGCCGGCCGCCCAAAATTACCCCAAGAGCGCAGCGACGACTCATCCAAGAGGTCACAAAAGACCCCACAACAACGTCCAAGGAACTGCAGGCCTCACTTGCCTCAGTTAAGGTCAGCGTTCATGCCTCCACCATCAGGAACAGACTGGGCAAAAATGGCCTGCATGGCAGAGTTCCAAGGAGAAAACCACTGCTGAGCAAAAAGAACATCAAAGCTCGTCTCAATTTCTCCACAACACATCTTGATGATCCCCAAGACTTTTGGGACAACATTCTGTGGACCGATGAGACAAAAGTGGAACTCTTTGGAAGGTGTGTGTCCAAGTATATCTGGCGTAGAAGGAACACTGCATTTCAGAAAAAGAACATTATACCAACAGTAAAATATGGTGGTGGTAGTGTGATGGTCTGGGGCTGTTTTGCTGCTTCAGGACCTGGAAGACTTGCCGTGATAAAAGGAACTATGAATTCTGCTGTCTACCAAGAGATCCTGAAGGAGAATGTCCGACCATCTGTTCGTGTACTCAAGCTGAAACGAACTTGGGTTCTGCAGCAGGACAATGATCCTAAACACACCAGCAAGTCCACCACCGAATGGCTGAAGAAAAACAAAATGAAGACTTTGGAGTGGCCTAGCCAAAGTCCAGACCTGAATCCTATTGAGATGTTGTGGTATGACCTTAAAAAGGCCGTTCATGCTCGAAAACCCTCTAATGTAACTGAATTAGGACAATTCTGCAAAGATGAGTGGGCCAAAATTCCTCCAGGACGCTGTAAAAGCCTCATTGCACGTTATCGCAAACGCTTGGTTGCAGTTGTTGCTGCTAAGGGTGGCCCAACCAGTTATTAGGTTTAGGGGGCAATCACTTTTTCACACAGGGCCATGATGGTTTGGATTTTTTTGCACCTTAAATAATAAACACCTTCATTTACAAATTGCATTTTGTGTTTACTTGTGTTGTCCTTGACTATTGTTTAAATTGGTTTGATGTTCCGAAACACTTAAGTGTGACAAACATGCAAAGGAACAGGAAATGAGGAAGGGGGCAAACACTTTTTCACACCACTGTAGATGTGGTTTGATGAGTTTGGTGGGGTCAGAGCACTGACCTCAATCCTAATGAAAACCTTTGGAATGAATGGAAATGCTGGTTTTGATTAAAATGACTAAAATTATCACTATTAGTAAGGCAAAAAAAGTTTGTCAGAAAAGTCAAAGAGCAGAATTCACGCCAATGTTACAGTATATTTAGAGAATCTTAGAAGAGACCTGAGGCCAGCCTATGGACTTTCATCAATTTACATGTTCTTAACAAGCAGTCAAAATCAGTTAAAACACACACTCACTGACCTCTGTAGCTGCAGACACTGTAGAGCAGGGCCGTTTTTAAGGCAGGGCAAAAGAGGCAGCTGCCCTGGGCCCTGTCATTGTTGTGGGGCCCAAAGCAGCTGCCTCATACTTGCCAACTATCCTGGTTTAAATACCCTCATCCCTTGAGGTTTTAGTCCTGTGCTGTGTCCCAATATCTCAGTGTGAAGTGAAGTGCTGCTACTAATGCTGCCCAGCTCTGCCCTATTGTTGTGTACAGATGACTCACCTGCAGACTCTGTGTTTACATTCATATGTAAATGGCGGCGGCATTCATATGTAAATAGTCGCGGATATGTATATCATGCCCCCCTGAGGTCATATCCACAGTAATCTCTAGGAACCAATCAACAAGCAGAAATCACATGCTGTAACCTCTAGCAACTAATCAGTGAGCCGTAATGCGTGCTTTAACCTCTAGCAACCAGTCAGTGAGCGGTAATGATACACCGTAACCTCTGGCAATAGCTGTCTGATCTAATTCAGTAAACAGATTTTGAGTCTAGCTGCTATTTATTGTATGTCTCAGAGCAGGTGGAGAGCGAAACTGCGGGGGGGGGGGGGGTTTGCCCAGGGTCCAATCAAAATTAAAGACGGCCCTGCTGTGGAGTAATTCACACTCAAAGTTCACAAGAGATCCAGTGAAGTCATTCAAGTCAGGTCTCAGCATTCTGTTCCTGTGAACCAGTGTTCTGTCGGATAGTGCCCGCTATCGAGAAGTGCCCGAGTTGTACTGCGCATCCGCCATGCGGAACAGCACAACAGCTAATTTTCTGATCAGCTGTTGTGACGGCGAGACGGCGCCTGCGCACAATAGCCGGCGGAAGAAATTTTGCGGTCAGATTGTGCCTCGCGCTCCCGAGGCGCGTTCATGTCGGTGAGGGGTGGATTTGTACATGTTGGCGGCAGATTTATAAATGATGGCCAGTGCTGCAACGATGGGGGCAGAATTTTTAACCACTTCCGGCCCGCCCACTGTCATATGACGGCGGGACGAAGAACCTATTGTTCCGGCCCGCCGTCATATGATGTGATTTCGTTTGCGGCCACTAGGGGGGCGCGCGCGCCGCGTCGCTGGGGTCCCGGTGCGCGTGTCTGGCGGCCGCGATGTCCGCCGGGCACCCGCGATTGTCCAGTTACTGAGCAGGACATGGATCTGTGTGAGTAAACACACAGATCCCTGTGCTGTCAGAGGAGAGGAGACCGATGGTGTGTCCCTTGTACATAGGCACACTGATTGGTCTCCTCCCCCAGTCAGTCCCCTCCCCCCACAGTTAGAATCACTCCCATAGGGAACATATTAACCCCTCAATCACCCCCTAGTGTTAACCCCTTCCCTGCCAGTCACATTTATACAGTAATCAGTGCATTTTTATAGCATGGATCGCTATATAAATGTGAATGGCCCCAAAAATTTGTCAAAAGTGTCCGATATGTCCGCCACAATAATCGCAGTCACAATAAAAAAAAAAAAAAAAAAAAAAAAAAATCGCAGATCGCTGCCATTACTAGTAAAAAAAAAAAAAATAAAATAAAAATGCTATACATCTATCCCCTATTTTGTAGACGCTATAACTTTTGCGCAAATCAATCAATATACACTAACCAAAAATATGTAGAAGAATACGTATCGGCCTAAACTGAGGAAAAAAATTGTTTTAAAAAAATAAAAATTGGATATTTATTATAGCAAAAAGTAAAAAATATTGTGTTTTTTTCAAACTAGTCCTTTGTTTATAGCGCAAGAAATAAAAACCGCAGAGGTGATCAAATACCACCAAAAAAAAAGCTATATTTGTGGGGAAAAAAATTATAAAAATTTAATTCGGGTACAGCATTGCATGACCGCGCAATTGTCATTCAAAATGCGACAGCGCTGAAAGCTGAAAAATGGCTTGGGCAGGAAGGGGGTGTTCGTGCCTGGTGGGCAAGTGGTTAAGGATAGCCAGTGCTGAAAAAAAAAAAATATAAAAGTCAGCAGCTACAAATACTGCAGCTGCTGACTTTAATTTTTTTTTTTTTTTTAAGTGGAACTCCGCTTTAAGTAAAATGTGATATTTTTGTTTTTTATTTTTAATTAATTTGCAAAGATTTCAGACAAACTTCTTTCATGTTGTCATTGTTTGTAGAATTTTGAGGAAAATAATGAATTTATTCCATTTTGGAGTAAGGCTGTAACATAACAAAATGTGGAAAAAATTAATCAATGTGAATACTTTCCAGATGCAGTGTAGATCCAGAAAGTCTCATCCAGTTGGTATGAGGTTTCTCTTCTCACGCCATGTTTCCAGCACCTTGAACCTTTTCACTCACTTCTACTCAGCTGGGCTCCATGGAATATCTGGCTGGTGTTTACTATTTCTGGGTATTCCAGGGATGCTCCACTTTATCTGAATTTCAGAACAGAATGTATAGGTCAACATGTGCCTTTGGCAACAAATTAATGGACAGTTTTAATTGAATTCCACATCAAAACGTCTGATTTTATTATTTGATCAGCCAAATCATCGGCTCCTGTTTATTTATTCTAATCCTGTATGCAAGCAGGTTTTTCTACTTCTGTGTTCGTACCATGTCATAAATCGATGGTATGAAACTCAGCATTTGACATTAGTAACTTTGAATTCCAGCATCGGAACCTGTTGCTTGTCCTGCTCGATGTTTTGTCTATATCTAGGGATCCTTGCAAATCTTTCTGATTTTGATGAAGGGTGACACAAGTAATTTGTTTATTACAGACACTTGAAGAGAAGAATACTCGGTGTAGTAAATGCTAGACATGTGCAATTTGTTTCGTTTTTTTTTCGTTTTTCGTTTTTTTTTCGTTATTTTCGTTCATTAGTTTTCATACGAATGAACGAACGATTCGCTAAAAATTTTAACGAATAACGAATCGAATGAATCCGAAAACAAACGAAAATCCGAAAAAAACAAAAATTAGAAACAACGAATGTACGAAAGAAGAAAATCCGAAAAACGAAAACAGGAACAACGAAAATCAAAATGAATTCTTTTTTTTTTTGGTTGAATTGGTAATTTTCCGTGTCCCTTACAAAAATTTGTAACTTTTTTTTATTTTTTTCGATTCGCAATTTTCCGTGTCTCTTACAATGGCGTTGCTTAACCTGCTTCGAATGGATTGAACAAAAAAATTTGTAACTTTTTTTTTCGATTCGTAATTTTCCATGTCTCTTAAAATGTAATAATAGCATACACATTACATAACATTATGAATTATGCTCCGATTACGAATCTACGAATGTTACGAATGTACGAATGTACAAATAAATACGAATGCGTCCGAATTTCGAATAAACAAATAAACGAAAATTAAACTAATGGAAATACGAATCGACGAAAAAATAACTCTTACTAAAATACGAATCGTTACGAATACGAACACCGACGACTTACGAATTTATGAATCGTTACGAATCAACGGAAACGAAAAAAACGAAACGAAAATAAACAATTTTTTTTGTTGTGCAGATGTCTAGTAAATGCCAATTAACAAATGGTATCCTTTATTAAACATGGAGCCTATTGGATCTAAACAATTACCACTATTTGTATCAGATGTTAGCATCCTTCTAGTTAGGTTGCCAAGGAAATTTCGTTTTTTGGCTCACTCTGTAGTGGAGTAGAGGAGTTGGATTGTCTGCTTTGGTCAGTTGTGGGATTGATTGCTTCTCCCTAGTTCTGTTGATAAACTTCCAGAGCTTGGAGTGGGAAGATTGAAAATTGACCACCTTCTTACCAATCCCTTTGGAGGTGTGCCCAATAGGTGGTCAGAGAAGGGGGTAAAAAAGCTGGTGCCTGGACAGACAGAGTAATGCCCCGTACACACGGTTGGCTGGCATTTCCAAAAGTTACAAAATTACAGTTGCAAGTGCAAATTTCAGTATTTAGGCTACAAACAAGTACAATATGCAATGTGATTCAAGGTAGATATTAAGAAAAAAAGCATATTTCTTATTTTATTTTAAATATAGTAAGTAAGTGGCTCAGGGACAGGACTCAGGGGCAGGAAATTAGAATGGGCGACACACGTACATGAAATTGACTCTCACAGTGACACGGACACGTCCAGTGGTGGACTGATAACTTATGGGGCCCCCGGGCAATAGGAGATTATGGGGCCACACAGTATACACACACACAGTATACAATCACACAGTATACACATACATGTACACACAGTATACACAGACATGTTTCTATTGGTTGAAAAGGTACTGGAGAGGTGGGGCAGCTATAATCTCGGGATTTTTAGACCAAAAGGATGTCGGTAAGGGACATTTCAGAAACAGATGTAAAAAAAAACACAGATTTCTACATACTGTCCCTGGTTTTACTGAGGCTGGCAACCCTGATGGGGCCCCCTAGTGGCCCGGGGCCCTCGGGAAGTGCCTGAGTGGCTGAATGGTCAGTCCGCCCCTGGACACGTCCCATCCTGAGTGACAGTGACAGTCTCTATTCATGCCAGGAGGTCCTCTCAGTCCCCTCCAGTCCAAACAGCATTGACAGTCCCGCTCCCGGCTTGCCTTGCTCCCGTCCCTCAGACCTGCACACGAGGATCTGGCCACTCCGCTTGGCTCCCTTGCACCATGACATCACACGATGCTTGGGCACCGTCTTCGACAGACCCGCCCCCCGCCAGTACCACACCAAACACACTGTAGCAGGTACTGGGATGGTCCTGGCTGGCTCCAGACCCAAGCTGCTCTTGCCCAGTTCTGAGCCAAGCGCTACAGCCATATTTTTTACTGGCAACCTTTTCCTCTTACTGGCATTTACTGATATTAAAATTACAGATGGCTGGCAACACTGCTTTAAACTGCTCTAAAACCCTCTTGTTCTAGGTCTTCAGCTGTGAGTGTAATAGCTGTGCTGCTGCTAAAGAGAGAAGTGTCCTCAGCCTGCATTTGCACTCAAGTGTTTTGGAGTATCCCATCCCCGTTGTTCTCTTTCAGTACAAGTTTACAGCAATAAACCCCAAAAAAAGACATCCCGTAGACTGTTTCTGACGCAGAGTGAGTTAACTGTGGCTGTGTGCTTGGCTTTTTCTGCACTGTATAGGAAGGAACATGGGCCGAAATCCAACGGCCCTTGTGGGAGTAGCGCTACACCATTAAAGGTGCAAGAGTTTAGGTAGGGGTTGGAAAAGTGAATGGCACAGACCACTCAAATCTGATCTTTCCATTTTTAGTAGGTGCTAAACCACATAAAAGTTTACCGTATTTATCGGCGTATAACATGCACTTTTTCCCCCTTAAAATCGGGGGAAAGTCGTGGGTGCGTGTTATATGCCGATACCCCCTGTGACGGACCTCGTACCCAAGATGTCCGCCGTAAATGCTTCCTCTGTCCGGTACCACACAATCCAAGACCCCCTTAGCTTACCCAGTCACCAGACAACACCAGTGTAGGCTACATCAGGAATGAATCTTTATTTGACATGTCACACTTATATACAGCCAGATGACAAGCCTAACCTAATTAGCATGAGCTAATTATCTCAATCAACACTGGTCTCCATCATTCAATTGCAGGGTTAATTAGCACACACAACAATAGGTGAAACACTTCTACAAGCCAGACTATACTCAATTACATAACACAGGTGGCTGGAGTTCATGTCATTAGCGTCTCTTGCTAATATGCCAAATACACATACAGATCCTATGTGTATTGGGGGGCCAGCATGGACCTGAATCCAAGTACCACCAGCTCAGGGGTCCCAGGCCTGCAGCTCAAAGAGCACTGTTCCCCCAAATGCCAGGGCCCATAATCCCAAGGCAACAGGCTCGCACTCAGTCCCCTCCAACAGCCTGTGTCTCGGCCAGGTCCGTCACACCCCCCAAAAAAAAATGACAAAAATAGTGAGCAGCGCCGAAAAATAGCGGCCGCCACCGAAAAAACCGAACCGCCGCCGAAAAAGGCCGAAAAAGGCCGAATCACCGCCGGAAAAAACTGAGCCGACTGTTCAGCTCTGCTCGTAGTCCCGCCTCCCTGCGCTCGCTCCCGAAACAGCAGGGAGGCGGGACTCCGAGCGGAGCCGAACACTCGGCTCTGTCTTTTTCGGCAGCACTTCGACCTTTTTCGGCGGCGGTTCGGATTTTTTCAGCGGCGCATGCGCGGTCTGTCTCGGCGGTGGGATATTTAAACGTGGGCAAGGCAAATTACGCTGGCAATGCTGCAAATCACACTGGGCAAACTACAAATGACGCTGGCAAGCTGCAAATGACACTGGGCAAGCTACAAATGACACTGGGCAAGCTACAAATGATGCTGGGCAAGGCTGCAAATGACGCTGGGCAAGGCTGCAAATGACGCTGGGCAAGGCTGCAAATGACGCTGGGCAAGGCTGCAAATGACGCTGGGCAAGCTGCAAATGACGCTTAAATGTAAGGTCTTTTTTTCCCTAAACTCTCCTAAAACTTTTTTTCCTTAAAATTCCCTCCTAAACTTGGGGTGCGTGTTATACGCCGGTGCGTGTTATACGCCGATAAATACGGTATATATTTCTCAGGGGTTCTGAGTTAAAAACTTACCTAAAATTACATTTTACAAACGTGTTTAGGCACGTTTAAGTGCATCAAGAACATCAAGCGCATGGGTGTTCATTAATTCCATTGGCCAGAATATGAATTTATTCTGGCCATTGGAATGAATGAACGCCCAAGCACTTGATGCGCTTACATGCGTTTACAATCATGTGGGTGCTCAAGCATCTTTTATGGTTGAATTGGTTCTCTTCTAAACGCGCTGGCCCTCGGCTTTTTTTCTGCCTCTAAACGCTTGTGAAACACTTATGTATGCATGAACATAGATTTGATAAGATTACGTATCTTGTCAACGATTCCATTCCGTGATGCATCACGATTACTTGGCACAACTAGCGAGTTACATAGTTACATAGTTAGTCAGGTTGAAAAAAGACGTCCATCCAGTTCACAAGTCCATCCAGAGTTGACTGCAAAGAGACCAAAGAATATATTTTGCACTTTTGTATTTTTTTTCTTTTTAGTTTATATATTTACCAATAGCCACACGAGATCATGGGGTATAATTTAAAGTGATTGTAAAGTCTCGTTTTTTAATTATTATTAAAAATAATAAACATGTTCTACTTACCGCCTCTGTGCAGTTGGTTTTGGACAGGGCAGTCTGGATCCTCCTCTTCTCAGGTCCCTCTTCGGCTCTCCTGGCCCCTTCCTCCTGTTCAGTGCCCCTACAGCAAGCAGCTTATTATCGGGGGCACCCTAGCTGAGCCACAGCTCCCTGTGTCCACTCAGACAAGGAGCCGCGGCTCAGGCCCGCCCCCTTTCTATTTTCATTGGCTGACTGACTTTTATTGACAGCAGCAGGAGTCAATGGCAAAGCATTGCTATCTCAGCCAATGAGGTGGGGAGTCCCTGACAGCCGAGACATCTCTACAACATCTCTGGAGCTAAAGGGGCCTCAGGTAAATATTGGGGGGTCTGGGGGGGGGGGGGCTGCTATACACACAAGGCTGTTTATCTTAATGCATAGAAATGCATTAAGATTAAAAAAACTTCTGACTTTACAATCACTTTAAGTCTTCTCTGGGTCGAGCAGAAGTGATCTGTTTTAAAGAGAAAAAGAGAAAGAAAAGGGGATAGGGAAATAAAAACCGGGAGAGAGAGAGAGAGAGAGAGAGAGAGAGAGAGAGAGAGAGAGAGAGAGAGAGAGAGAGAGAGAGAGAGAGAGAGAGAGAGAGAGAGAGAGAGAGAGAGAGAAAAAGAAGGAGGAGAAGGAGATGGAGAGAGGAAGAATGAGTGGTAGGGGAAGAGGGGAGGGAAAGGAAGAGGGTGAGAGGGAGAGGGAGAGAGGGATAGGGAAAGCGAGAGAGGAAGGGAGAGAGGAAGAGGGAGAGAGAGGGAGAGAGAGGGAGTGGTTAGGGAGGTAGAGGAAAAGAGAGGGAGAGCGATAGAGCGAAATGGAAAAAAGGGAGAGAGAGGGATTGGTAGAGGTAGGGAGGAAGAGGTAGAGGAAAAGAGAGGGAGAGCGGTAGAGGGAGAGAGGGATAGGTAAAGGAAGATGGAGAGGGATAGGGAGAGAGGGGGGAAGAGGAAGAGAGGGAGAGGGAGGGAAAGCAGTAGAGGTAGGGAGGAAGAGGTAGAGGAAAAGAGAGGGAGAGCAGTAGAGAGGGATAGGGAGAGGGGGGAATAGGGAAAGGGAGAGGGGGAGAGAGAGGGAGCGGTGGAGGTAGGAAGAGGTAGAGGAAAAGAGAGGGAGAGCGGTAGAGGGAGAGAGGAAGCGGTAGCGGTAGGGAGGAAGAGGTAGAGGAAAAAAGAGGGAGAGCGGTAGAGGGAGGGGAGAAAGAGAGGGAGCAGTAGCAGTAGGGAAGAAGAGGTAGAGGAAAAGAGAGGGAGAGCGGTAGAAGGAGGGGAGAAAGAGAGGGGGACAGAAAGAGGGTGAGGAGGAAAGAAAAGACCGGAATGTACACAGGAGGAAACTTTTGCGGTCAGAAGGGGAATTGTCCGAAGAGGAGGAGGAGCTCAGTCGCCCTATCCCGCCGGTGGAAGCCAGGGCAGCGGCTGTGGGATTCGCGCCCGGTCAGCCCGGTAAGTCTACTGACAATGTTTCCTTTACTAATGCATTACAAAAATTGTTGGGGGCGGGTCCCAGCGAGGGGAGGCAGAGGTTACCTCCCGCGCCGCCGTTGGTCGAGTCGGACCAACCGCGGGTGGCGAGGGGGAATATGGAAGGAGGGTCAGGGCAGATGCAGGAATTGTTGGAGGGTTTGAAAGTGTTGGTGGGCCGGTTTGGAGGAGCAGGTACTGCACCGGTGGCTGGGTGAGTATGGGTGCGGCTGGAACAGGTGGGGTAGTAGAAGGAACGGCTGGGGTAGTGGGCGCACCAGGGGCCGCTAGGGAGGGCAGTTTGGATGTCAGGGCCGGTGAGCAACTTTGATGTGGAGTTGGTGACGGACGCCGCAGGATCAACCGGATACGGGGCATTTTTTCGGGGCCAATGGAGCGCGGGCCCTTGGCCGCGATCATGGGTGGAGGCAGGTTTTAGGAAGAACCTGGTACTGCTGGAAACTGTTTCCGGTAGTGCTAGCGTTGGAGTTGTGGGGGCAGTCCTGCAGGAATCTCAAGTTGAGGCTAAACTGCGACAACATGGGGGTGGTGCAGGTGATCAACAGGATGTCTGCAGCTTCACCCCCGGTTATACGACTTATGCGACAGTTAGTTTTGCGTTGCATGCAGTTAAATATCTTTCTATATGCTGTGCATATCCCAGGCGTGGAGAACACACTGGCTGACGCCTTGTCTCGCTTTCAGTGGGACAGGTTCAGGGAGCTGGCGCCAGGAGCGGAAGAGGTGGGTGTCCCTTGCCCAGGCTGGATGTGGGAGGTAGCGCTGGAGCCGTCGCGGGCTGGATACAGCGGTCAGTAAGTGAGGGTACATGGGCAGCGTATTCCAAGACTTGGAAGGAGTGGAGGGATTTACAGGCGGAGTCTGAGGTTGGGGGTGAGGGGTTGGAGGCCAGGTTGCTACTGCTTTACTTGGTGTCAAAAGACATGGAGGAGGGCAAGTCGGTATCGGCTATAGAAAAGAGGATGGCGGGAATGGCGTTTTGGTTTAAGATGCGGAGAAAGGTAGATTGGACGAAGGATTTCTGGGTAAAGCAGGCCATTAGGGGATATAGGAAGTCACGCAGGAGCAAGGATGCGCGGCGCCCTATTACGTTTGCGAATTTGGTTGCAATGGGGGAACAGCTTTCGGTGGTGTGCAAGTCAGTGTATGAAAGAATGTTGTTTGGGGCGGCTTTTTCACTGGCGTTTTTTGGGGCATTTAGGATCGGGGAGTTAGTCAGCCCCTCAAAAGGAGTGGCGGGGGGTCTGCAGGCTCAAGATGTGGAAATATGGGGGGACAGGGTTTCAGTAAAGTTGCGAAATCTAAAACAGATCAAGCTGGCAAGGGGATACAGGTGAGTATGTATGCCTTGCATGGATGTGGGGTTTGCCCGGTTAGGACGGTGACGAGTTTTCTGGGAGTAAGACCGGTGGGGGAGGGTCCATTGCTTATGCATGCGGATGGAAGTTACCTGTCTAGGTTTCAATTTGTGGTGGTGTTGAGAAAGTGTTTGGGGAGGTTGGGGTTGAACAGTTACGCCTACGCTTCACACTCCTTCCGCATTGGGGCGGCTACAGAGGCCGCCAGGTGTGGGCTGGATGAAGCGGATGTGCGGAAGTTGGGGAGATGGGAGTCACAGCGATTCCGGACTTATATCCGGCCAAAGTTGGTGTGTGAATAAAAAAAATAAAAAAAAAATAAATATAAGATATATATATATGTATATATATAACGTTGTGGTTAAGGGGCGATGTTACGTTATTGGGGGGCCGGATGATATGAGGGGCTTAGATGATTAATTATTTATGTTGGTAACGGTGTGCTTGTGTTTCAGATGCAGGGCGTCAACTCCTGGTCTGGATCCTCGGCCATTCGTATGTGTGTTGGGGTGCCAGGAGAGGGGACGTGAGACCAGGTGGGAGACAGCTGGGTATTTCCAGGGCGCGAGGCAGTCATACGTTGGTTGGGTCGGCCGGGAATGATGTGGGGCAGGGTGGTCCCAGAAGTGGAGAGACATGCATGGCTGGACAGACCACCGGATGTGTTAGTCATTCATGCTGGTGGGAATGACTTAGGGGTGCGGACAGTGAGAGACCTGTTAACTGACATAAAGGCGGATTTGATGTTCCTCCGGGCCACCTTCCCTGGGACAATTTTGATTTGGTCCGATATGGTGGCTAGGACGACTTGGCGGATGGCGAGATCTGTATACAGGACCAACAAAAGCCCGAATACGGATCAATAGAGAAATAGACATCTACATTCAGGCTGTACTGAAATTATGTTATTTATGGTTATTTTATGTGTTATTTATGTTTATTGGTAAATAAGAAAAGTGGAGTTCTTATTTTGGAACCGCCTGCCGGGCTAAGCAGATCCAAATTATCACATAACTAGACAAGAAGATCTCTTAAACACACCAAAACCTCCTGAACAAATCTAAGTAAAGCAAAGCAAAGTTATAAGAATTGCAGTCAGGTCTTGCAGTGATGTCAACAGGTTGTACGTGTAGCAACAGAGCCACGGCAAGGTCCTTCCCAAGTCTGTTGAAAAATGTGGTTGGAGCGCTTCCTTGCTCCTGGTAGCATAATACACGACAACAACAAAGCTTTAAAAAGATACTGAGACTCCCCAGCACTCCATAGGGGCCGCAGCAAACTTCCGTGTACTGGCCAATAACCACAATACAACTCCCAGGTCCGCAGCTCTTCTCCATCCCTCCCAGGAGAAGCAGGACACGCCAGGATGATGTAATTCGCACAATCGTGATGCAGCCGTTCTCTGCATCAATGCAGACTCATCCAAGGCTGCATCACAATGTTAAATGTCAAACACATCTAAAATTTGAGTTTTTAACACCCTGTGTGCATGAGGCCTTATTCACAGTGTGAAAAGCTCACAGTGTGCAGTGAAACCAGAATAAGCGATTTCAGTACAGAAGCCTGTACAACTGTTCAAGACTGAGGGGAAGGCTGGAGTTCAGCTCTAAATGACAGGTTTGGGGATAAATTAAAGTGCATCTATGTTCAAAATGTAAAATCATATATTGATTTCTATACTGTCCGGTGCAGCTGAGGCTGCAGAGAAAGGGACTCAGGGAATCTCTGTCCTCGGCCCTTTTCTCTGTTTCAAAAGTGGATCTGTTTAGATCCCTGACATCTCGCCAAAGCCCCCCAACGGGGCTCCTAAAAAAAAATATATATATATTTTGTAAGAAATAAATTGTACAAAATCATACAAAAATAAAATAATAAAAATATAAAACTACTGACACCAATCTCTGCCCTACTGACACATCCACTGCTCTACTGACACCGTCCACTGCCCTACTGACACCGTCCACTGCCCTACTGACACCGTCCACTGCCCTACTGACACCGTCCACTGCCCTACTGACACCATCCACTGCTCTACTGACACCACACACACACACACGTGTGTGTTTGAACTTTGGGGTGTACACTCTAATGCAATAGGCTGCATTTATACTCTTGAAATCTGTGACACATATGCACTATGCCCTATGAGGGGTTACTGCTGTGTCACACGTTTCACAGAGCCTGCCTTTCCGAACTACATTGGTGCTGAGAGGAGGAGTTTCGGGAGGCGGAGTCAGTAAAGGAATCACCGCTTGCGAGCAGCAAGATACCATGGGATATATAGTCCTTAGAAATTAACTAGAAGATGCAAGTAATTCAGGAAATTGTGGAAAGAGACAGCCGGTAGATAGGCAGAACTCACAATATGAAAGTAGATTTTTCAAGTAAGTTTTTATTGCATTGTCAAAAATAATGATTGTCTGTATTGCTACTTCAAAGCTGATATTATAAAATGTGAAAGTGTATTATGAAAATAGATTTCTGTATGTGGTCTGATATAGGGCTAAGCAAACTGAGCAAAGTTTGGCTCGCTGGTGAATAGTGAATGCAGGGTCCTGGGGAGACCAGATATAGTGAATGCAGGCTCCTGGGGAGACCAGATATAGTGCATGAAGGTAAAAAACATTCTGTGTACACCAGCCCCCACCCCCTAATACTTACCTGACCCCCATCTCGATCCAGCAATGTGCACGAGATCAGCGGCTCTCCCGGGGTCTCTTCCTCCTCACTAGCTGAGACCACAAAGGGAGCCATTGGCTCCCGCTACTGTCAATCACAGCCAGTGATCCAATGAGGAGAGAGCAGGGGTGGAGCCAAGCCACACTCTGTGTGTGAATGGACGCACAGAGCAGCAGCTCAGGAGCACAGAGCAGGTAAGTATGACACGTTTCTTATTTAACCACTTCCGGCACGCCGATATACATGCAGCAGGCTCCTGGGGAGACCAGATATCGTGAATGCAGGCTCCTGGGGAGACCAGATATAGTGAATGCAGGCTCCTGGGGAGACCAGATATAGTGAATGCAGGCTCCTGGGGAGACCAGATATCGTGAATGCAGGCACCTGGGGAGACCAGATATAGTGAATGCAGGCTCCTGGGGAGACCAGATATAGTGAATGCAGGCACCTGGAGAGACCAGATATAGTGAATGCAGGTCCTGGGGAGACCAGATATAGTGAATGCAGGCTCCTGGGGAGACCAGATATAGTGAATGCAGGCTCCTGGGAGACCAGATATAGTGAATGCAGGCTCCTGGGGAGACCAGATATAGTGAATGCAGGCTCCTGGGGAGACCAGATATAGTGAATGCAGGCTCCTGGGGAGACCAGATATAGTGAATGCAGGCTCCTGGGGAGACCAGATATAGTGAATGCAGGCTCCTGGGGAGACCAGATATAGTGAATGCAGGCTCCTGGGAAGACCAGATATAGTGAATGCAGGGTCCTGGGGAGACCAGATATAGTGAATGCAGAGTCCTGGGGAGACCAGATATAGTGAATGCAGGGTCCTGGGGAGACCAGATATAGTGAATGCAGGGTCCTGGGGAGACCAGATATAGTGAATGCAGAGTCCTGGGGAGAGACCAGATATAGTGAATGCAGGAGTCCTGGGGAGACCAGATATAGTGAATGCAGGCTCCTGGAGAGACCAGATATAGTGAATGCAGGCACCTGGGGAGACCAGATATAGTGAATACAGGGTCCTGGGAGACCAGATATAGTGAATGCAGGGTCCTGGGAAGACCAGATATAGTGAATGCAGGGTCCTGGGAAGACCAGATATAGTGAATGCAGGGTCCTGGGAAGACCAGATATAGTGAATGCAGGGTCCTGGGAATACCAGATATAGTGAATGCAGAGTCATGGGGAGACCAGATATAGTGAATTCAGAGTCATGGGGAGACCACATATAGTGAATGCAGGGTCCTGGGGAGACCAGATATAGTGAATGCAGGCTCCTGTGGAGACCAGATACAGTGAATGCAGGGTCCTGGGGAGACCAGATACAGTGAGTGCAGGATCCTGGGGAGATTGGATATAGTGAATGCAGGGTCCTGGGGAGACCAGATATAGTGAATGCAGGGTCCTGGGGAGACCAGATATAGTGAATGCAGGGTCCTGGGGAGACCAGATATAGTAAATGCAGGGTCCTGGGGAGACCAGATATAGTGAATGCAGGGTCCTGGGGAGACCAGATATAGTGAATGCAGGGTCCTGGGGAGACCAGATATAGTGAATGCAGATATAGTGAATGCAGGTCCTGGGGAGACCAGATATAGTGAATGCAGGCTCCTGGGGAGACCAGATATAGTGAATGCAGGCTCCTGGGGAGACCAGATATAGTGAATGCAGGCTCCTGGGGAGACCAGATATAGTGAATGCAGGCTCCTGGGGAGACCAGATATAGTGAATGCAGGGTCCTGGGGAGACCAGATATAGTGAATGCAGGGTCCTGGGGAGACCAGATATAGTGAATGCAGGGTCCTGGGGAGACCAGATATAGTGAATGCAGGGTCCTGGGGAGACCAGATATAGTGAATGCAGAGTTCTGGGGAGACCAGATATAGTGAATGCAGAGTCCTGGGTTTAGTAACACTTTAAGTTAAGTGTTATTTTTTACTGAAAATATGTGATTGACAAACTGCTGTGTGCTGAGTTTCCATTATCGGCTGTTGATCAGATATAGTCCTGGGTTTAGTAACACTTTAAGTTAAGTGTTATTTTTTACTGAAAAAAAAAAAAAAAAAAAATCGGCAAGTGATGAACCGGCAGTTCTTATCTGATATGTGAACTTTCAGCCGTAGTAATAAAGTGAGGAGAGACAGCAGATTAAAGCCCTGTTGTTCCAAACGATTTGTTGGATACTTAACTATAGAGAACTGTTGGCCTTAGGGTGGCTTTTACTCACTTACATTGGGTTTAAGTGCTTTAAAAAGGCTTCTTAAATTGTCATTTGTACGATGAATAAAGTCACTTAGAGGAGCCTTCTGAGTGTGTTAATAGAGCCAAATTCTGCTGGCTCCTTCTTAAACAGTTCTAATTGAATGGCACGTTCGTATCATATCTGAGGCCAGGCTGAAAGAGATATTTTGCAAATTGTATTAAAGGACAATTTAATGAAGTTACAGCATACATTATGCAGCAGGCTGTAAGCTATAACAACCAATCAAAAAATACCTTGTATTGGTACTACATTAAAGTGATAAAAGCTGTTCTGTGGATTACTTTCAGCAAGGTTTTTTTACATTCGATGCATGAAGGTAAAAAACATTCTGTTTACACCAGCCCCCACCCCCTAATACTTACCTGACCCCCATCTCGATCCAGCAATGTGCACGAGATCAGCGGCTCTCCCGGGGTCTCTTCCTCCTCACTGGCTGAGACCACAAAGGGAGCCATTGGCTCCCGCTACTGTCAATCACAGCCAGTGATCCAATGAGGAGAGAGCAGGGGTGGAGCCAAGCCACACTCTGTGTGTGAATGAACGCACAGAGCAGCAGCACAGGAGCACAGAGCAGGTAAGTATGACATGTTTCTTATTTAACCACTTCCGGATCGCCGCACGCGATATACATTCTAAATTTGAAGAGGGATATCTTTGTTATGGCAGCAGCTAGCTGCCATAACCCTGGTATCCTCTTCTTCCGTGGGCGGTCCGATAATAGTGGTCTCTGCAGCAGATTCGTGGCAAGATCGGCGGCGGGAGATGGCCCACCGCGGAGGTGATCAGATCCTTCTTCCTGCTAGGTATGGAGATGAGTGAGGGGAAGATGGCCCCCACCCGTCTCCATACCATTGCAGGGCGGAAGCGACGTCAAAATGTCACTTCCACCCACAGCTCTAGAAGGGACATTTTTTTTTTTTTTTTTTTTCAAATGACAATTTTTTTATTTAATTTTTTTATTGCATTTTAGTGTAAATATGAGATGTGAGGTCTTTTTGACACCAGATCTCATATTTAAGAGGTCCTGTCATGTTTTTTTTCTATTACAAGGGATGTTTACATACATTGTAATAGGAATAAAAGTGACACCATTTTTTTTTTTAACCGCTTCCCGACCGCCTCACGCAGATATACTGCGGCAGAATGGCACGGGCAGGCAAAATCACGTACCTGTACGTGGCCCTTTAATTGCCTGCCCGTGGGTCGCGCTCGCGACCCGGTCGGGAGCTCCGTGACCCCGGCCGCGGGACCAGTGGACCCGATCGCCGATGGTGTCCTGCGATCGGGTCACAGAGCTGAAGAACAGGAAGAGGTCTGTGTAAACAAACCCTCTCCCCGCGCTTCCTACTCTGCCTGTCATTGATTGGCTGTTCCCGGTCATCGGGAAAGCCGATCAATGACGTCAGATGTCAGCCCCGCCCCCTAATGTAAAAAAACACACACACGTCACAGCCCATAACCCCTCCCCTCAGTGGTTAACTCTTTCACTACCACTGTCATTTATACAGGAATCAATGCATTTAAATAGCATTGATATTTTTTCCTCAGTTTAGGCCGATACCTATTCTTCTACATATTTTTGGTAAAAAAAAACGCAATTAGCGATTATTGATTTGTTTGCGCAAAAGTTATAGCGTTTACAAAATAGGGGATAGTTGTATAGCATTTTTATTAATATTTTTTTTTTTACTAGTAATGGCGGCGATCAGTGATTTTTATTGTGACTGTGACATTATGGCGGACACATCAGACATTTTTGACACATTTTTGGGACCATTGTCATTTATATAGAAATCAGTGCTATTTAAATGCACTGATTCCTGTGTAAATGACACTGGCATTGAAGGAGTTAACCACTAGGGGGCGGGGAGGGGCTAAGTGTGACGTGTTGTGTTTTTTTTTTTACAGTAGGGGGCGTGGCTGTACGTCTGAAGTCACTGATCGGCTTTCCCGATGACAGGGAACAGCCGATCAATGACAGGCAGTGTTGGAAGCGCGGGGAGAGGTTTGTTTACACAGACCTCTCACCGTTCTTCAGCTCTGTGACCCGAACGCGGGACACCAGCGGCGATCGGGTCCGCTGGTCCCGCGGCCGTGGTCACGGAGCTCCCGACCGGGTCGCCGGCGGCGCACACGTGACCCCACGGCTAGGCAATTAAAGGGGACGTATATATACGTATATATACGTGCTTTTGCCTAGCCGTGCCATTCTGCCGACGTATATGTACAGGCGGCGGTCGGGAAGCGGTTAAGCACCGTGCCGCTGTCAGTATATGTCTGAGCAGTTTCTCTCTTGGTTTAGCTATTTTTGGTTGGGATAGGCCCAGTAGGAAGAGTTTGGGTGTCAATGCTATTGGCGTCTCAAATAAGCGTGTCAGTAACTGTCGGGTGTGTTCCCAGTATGGAGTTATGAGAGGGCACGTCCAGTATATGTGGAAGAGTGTACCCCTATGTTGCTGGCACCGCCAGCATCTGTCTGAGGTGGAGGGGTATATTTTATGGAGTATGGCAGGGGTCTGGTACCAAAAAAAAGAGAATTTTTATAGGAATTTTCCTTATATGGAGTGCATATAGACGTTTTGGTCACTTGCCTCCAGACCGCCTGCCATGCCTCAAGCGGGAGCTCTTCTCCCACTTCTTTCTCCCATCTAGTCATGTATGAGGGTTTGCCCCTACTTGGGAATTGATATTCATTTATAATTCTGTATATGTCGCAACGACCGCCATTTTATTCTCTAGGGTGTTAGAGAAAAAAAACGTATAATGTTTGGGGTTCTAAGTAATTTTCTAGCAAATAAAACAGTTTTTAACTTGTGAACAACAAATCTCAGAAAGAGGCTCGGTCCTTAAGTGGTTAAAAAAAAACCTGCCTTTAATATTACTTTAAACTGATGTGTTTTGGGGTTAAAAAAACGTGGGGAAAAAAATGCATGAAAAACGTATTTCTTTAAATCCTATGGAACTCTTTACACCGGTGTGCTGCGGGTGCGGTGCATTTTTAAAATTTCTGCATGCTGTGGTGTATTTGTGGCGCGTCTTATGAGTTACACGTCCAAGTTACACAGGAGTCCAGAAAACACGGCAAAACCGCATATAAAAATGCATTTTTTTTCAATGGAGCAGTGTGAAAGGGCCTTAAACTCTGGTTTTAGCCTAGGTTCACATTGCTGCGGTGCACATAAGTCGCACAGTAATTGCAGCACATTCCTGTGCGAATCATATGTGGTGTCTCTGGGGTGCGATTTGAGCCACGGCTCAAATCGCAACCGTATTCGCACCAAACTGGCGCAGGAACCGCTCACCGCTCCTTCACCGCTCCAAAGAAGTTGCTGGCAGGACTTTTTCTGATGCCATGTCAGCGAACCGCTCCAGTGTGAAAGCCCTCGGGCTTCCACACTGGAGTGAATGGAGCAACTGTTTTAGGGCGGTTTGCAGGTGCTATTTTTAATGCTATAGCGCCTGCAAAACGCTCCAGTGTGAAAGGGGTCTAAAAGGAGTTCCACCCAAAAGTGGAACTTTCGCTTTAAGGATTCCTCACCCCCTGACATGTCACATTTGGCATGTCATTTTTTGGGGGGGGGGGAGCAGGTAGCTAGTTCTGACAGGTACCCAGCTCCACTTCCGCTCGCGCCTCCTAGGCGACTCCCCCTCCCACCCAGCAATCTTCTGGGACACGTCACAGGTCCCAGAAGATTGGTCGGCCATTCAGAACGCGCAGCGTGACTCGCACCCATCGGTGAAGTCGCAAGCTGTCACAGCCGGGTGCCCACACTAGTGATGACGGCGCAGTGGAGTGGAGGAGGGAGAGGATTTGGGCGGCTGCATCGCTGGACCGTGGGACAGGTGAGTGAGTGTTTATTAAAAGTCAGCAGCTACACTTTTTGTAGCTGCTGACTTTTAATAAACATAAAAATGAGTGGAAATCCGCTTTGAGAGCCGTCTTATGCACATACGCAGAGTTAGCCAGGCAAGCACAGATATCCAGGAAAGTCACATGTGCGCGATGTGCTGCAGGGCTACGTCGAGACCCAAACAATATGGCACATCTGTGCGTGCGCAGAAACCAGGAAGAGGGTGCAAACATCATTCTTGCTCAGGCCAATAATTTGAAAGTGCAGGTTTACAGCACAAAACATCTAGTCCTTGTCCTGACACACCCTCTGCACAGCCATTCACTGCAAAGATCAGTGTGCTTCTGCTTCTCCTCCCCCAGCTCTTATGCAGCTGAGAACAGAGGGAATGTGATCACTTATAAAAAAGGTAAAAAATATATAATCACTTCAATTATTGGATGTGTATGGTTTATGGTTTGTACAAGGATATTGTATTTTCTATGGAATGTTATCGATGCAGTTAACAAACTCTTGGGGCTATATCAACAATCAAGGGAAATACGGCAGCGTACATGGACAACATATAGTCCTCTAAGCTAATGTAATTCTGTATTTTTATAATTTCTTGGAGCCATATAGACCAGACTTCTGTGTGGGACAATTAGGAATATTTTCAATGGGAACCCAAATCGGATACTATTGAATAGATAAATTCGGATAATGTTTATTTGAGAATTTGAATGAGAATGTTCCTATCATCCAGACTTGTATTTCAATTTACAGTAAAAGCAACTTCAGTAGTCTAAAGACCTTGTGGCCGCATAATATAATTTTGGCGGCTTCCCAGTGTTTGCAAAAGCAACACAAAATAGCACAGGGGCCGACAACTCCAGGGCCACCCCCCCATCCCTGCTGCTGCCTCCTTATCCATGCGCCCGACCCCTTTCAGGACACCGGACGCATGGACTCCTATGGCGGGGGCAGGAGGGGGTGTATTTTTTTGAAGAACCTGATTAGACTGCGCCCTGATCCTACCCAATTGTGTGACCGTAGCGAATTAATATATTTGCTATTTTGACACCACAGTGCCTCCCAGCCAATTGGCCAAAGCGCCAGTCGACCCCATTGGATGCTCAGCGCTTTGGCGGAAGTGGGACAGAGTGGCAGAAGCTGCAAGGGGGAGACACAGAACAGAAGGAGAGGACACCCGGTAAGTGCTGGACCTCCTGCCTGGGGGGGAAAACTTTTGCTAAGTGCCGCGAGCCACCCAAGGGGGTGCTGTGAGTGTTCCGCGAGCCACCTGGGGGGGATACTTTGCTAAGTGCCAGGAGCCACATGCGGGGAGGGGTGCTGAGTGTGCCGCAAGCCACCTGGGGGGGGATACTTGGTGTCAGTGGTTTTTATTTTTATTTTATTTTTGATTATTCTTTACAATTTGATTTTCTTTATAATTTTTGTACAATTTTTTTAGAAGCACTGTTAGGGCTCTTTCACACGGGGCAGATCCGTAATGATCCGCCCCGTGAACATCCGCTGCTCAGCAGGGATCGCTCCGCTGATCCACGCTGAGCCAGTGGATGACAGGGCGGTCCCTGCACGCTGTGCAGGGACCGCCCTGTCAGATCTCCGCTCTCCTCTATGGGGGATCGGATGAACACAGACCATCTGTCCGTGTTCACCCGATCCGCTCTGCAGACGGATGGAAAAATAGGGTTTTCCTCCGTCCGCAGAATCAGACTATAGCGGAGGCGGACGATATCGGGTGTCAGCGGATGCTCATCGACTGACACCCGCTATCCCATAGGCATGCATGTATGTCCGTATTTCATCCGAAAGCGGATGGATGAAATACGGACATACGGTCCACATGTGTGAAAGGGGCCTTAGGGGGGCTTTTCTGAAATAGCAGGGGTTTAAACAGGAGGAATCTGGCCCATACAGGGTGATTAGGGTGTGCCCAGGTATACCTGGCACACCCTGTGCACACGCTTATGATTAAGCATGCATTGTAAAATTATGAATTAACATACTATTGGATTGATGACTTTTTAGACACATATAGAGGTTCCCTGAAGAAACAGAGGTGCTCTGTGGAACGCGTTGGAACCCAATGTGTTGAACACAATATTTGGATCTATCAACAGTAATCTATGTTATATAAACATAAAATAGTGTTGCTCTGTCAAAGTGCTTGAAATAAATTCAATGGAATACATTGCTATCGCACCACCAATAGTCATTAAAGTGCATATAAGTGCTAGAAATTCATATAAAATACCTTATGTAACAGAATGCGATCACAAGAAATAAATGTATAAAGACATCAAAAACTCTGTGCTGTCATGCAAAAATCAATTTAAGTGCCAAGTCCAGAAATTTATAATAAAAAAAATAATTAAATAGTTCCAAAAACTGTACAATATCAGTGTTGAAAGTGGTGATGCACACGTGTTTTTCCTGTCCAAATTGTGCTCCAAGTGATCACTTATCATGCTTCACACTTAAGTGACAAATGGCCTCTTACCAGACATGAAGACCTTTTTTTTACATAGTCTGACCACATGTCAGTGAAAAAAACCCTCACTGTGGGTATGGAAAATGACTCCCTTCAAAGGACCCACATAGCAATTGGGCCATCAGTAAGGATCTCCGCGTTGCGCAGAGAGTCAGATGTCATACACCAACCATAAACCAAGCAGGTATGAAAAGATTGCGATTGCGCAATTTCCATAAAAAATGCGTACTTTATTAAAACAGATAATATAATCATAAGTGTGATAAACATCAGGCATTCAATATGTATATTGTTCTGCGCCCCAGCAGGCGTGCTGACGTCACTGTTATGTCCTCCACCTGACTAATGTTTCGTTGGAGAAGACGCTGGACAAATCTATGTTATGCCGCTCATTAAGTTCTATGTTCATTGACTATTTAAAATATTTTTAAGATTTGTATGGTCACTTGGACCTAAAATTTTTTTTTATCCAATTGTAATAAAGAAGTTTCATTTTTAAGAAGCGTCTACAATGTGTTTACCTCATTGACAACCTCACATCTATTAAAGTCCCATTATTTAATAAGGGTTTTTTTTTCCCTCGTTACTTGTTTTTCAAACTGCTCCTTATTTTTCAGATATCTTCTTCCCCATCAACACCCTTAAAACCACTTACGATACCATCATGGACTTCACTTTGTCTGTTGACGGCTCGTAGAACAATATTAAAATCCTGGGCATCACCTACTGCTCCCAAATTAACTACAGTGAAAAAGGAGCTGAAATCCTTGATGTACAGTATATTGAAAAACTGAACACAATAACACAAGCTTTTAACTCCACTAGAAGCTTCTTTAACCGATGGCAAAGATTAAGGTTGGGTTTACACTATTGCCACACTAGATCCGGTCACAATCTCCTACCATGCAAATTAGATGCAGGGAAAACCTCATCCAATTTGCATAGGTGTGAACCCAGCCTTATGGAATACTCATCGTTTGTAGACAATTCCGATGCACAAAGTGCCACGTATGCTCAGAATCAAGCAGAAGAGCAGCACTGGCTATTGAACTTCATTTTTTGCGGCTCGTCGTACGTGTTGTACGTCACCACGTTCTTGATGTTCGTAATTTCCGACAAACTTTGTGCGACCGTGTCATTTCTTCCCGTGACAAGGTGATACAGACAAAATTGCTATACAGGTCCTACTTTACACCATGTTTACTGTATAAATTAAATAGATTACCCTCTGCATTGTGCTCTCGATGCGGTATGGCTGATGGCATATTCTTTCATCTGATGTGGGAGTGCACTCCGATTAGGAAGTTCTGGTCGGAGGTCACAGCCTTCATCAGCTCCCTAACGCAGATACCCAATATCTGTAATCCTCTACGATGTTTACTGGAATATATTGATGATGAAAGTTTATCTAAAAATGTACAAACCTTTATGCGCATAGTATTGTTTTATGCTAAGAAATCGATAACCATCCATTGGAAGTCTCAATCCTCGCCCACTATAGCCTTTTGGCTCACTAACATTAATCATGCTATACTGTTATATAAGTTGACGTATAAAGCCAGAGGATGCCCAAAAAAATTCCTAAAGATTTGGGGCTCTTGGGTCAGCTCCGAAATTACCATACCACCATACCACCTGCCCCTTGAAAGATTGAATGAAGCCCCTGATCATTGCGTGGTTTCAATTAAGCAAAATAGACATTTGACTTTTAGGTTAATATGTATCCACTAAATGTATACCAGTTTACCATATTTTGTAATGGTTTGAGCGATGTTCGATCCATATACATGTTTGTTTTCCATGTTGTTTGTTGTGTACTGAAAATAAATAAAATTTACCCCCTTTAACTTTGTGCGAACGTGTGTATGCGAGACGAGGATTTGGGGATTTTGTTGTCGGAATGTCCGATCGTGTGTACGCGGCATAAGAATCCAAATCGTTACCTAATATCAACAATTTTATTGATCAAGTGTCTACAGAAATTTTAAGAATCTTCAACACAGTGAACCACTTCATTGTCAACGGATGACAGTTACTATATATTATTAGTAATATAAAGATTTTTCCTTATTTTATTTCATCTCTGTTCTCTTTTCTTTTTTTTTTCTTTTATTCTCTTCTTATTTTTGTTTTTTTTAATTCCATAGCGGATTTTCTCTTTGGAATAAATTAATATAACACTAGTTGAATACTAATTACTCATACATGCTTCCACTATAAATTGAGTGCTGGTTAATAGTTACCTATTTTACAAATATGTTATAGTGATTAAACTGCAAGATGTTTGGTACTAGAACAAAACATCAACTTAATAAACTAAATCATTGAAAGTGGATTAGATATAAGCCATGTAATTGTATCTTTTTTTACTATAGTGTCCTTATTTGGATATACCACTATTTTCTTCTTTGTTTTTATTTTCTGTCATAAATTTTACCTTTATGTTTGTAAATTGAAAAGAATAAAAATATTTGGAAAGAAAAAAAACAAAATACTGCCCCTTATTACAGTCTGGGCTGATGATCTTAGTGCCAACCAATCAGATGGCTGCACCAACCTTCTGCCGAGTGTTTTGCTTGCGTCTATCTAACAAGGTTACTTTGTGGTATAAGCAAGGAAGCTGAGACCTCTGCAGTGTGTAAATCTGCTTTCACTATACAAAGATGCTGTACATACAAAACTATTACAACATTAGGAATACAATACAAGACTGACAGATATCTATAAAAATAAAAATGCCTAGCAAATAAACAGCCTATGGTCTGTAACAGTAGAAATACACTTAAAAGTTACTTAGCTCCAGTTACTGTGTTAATGATCTCCGTTGCTCCTAGAGATCAGGCACCTTCTTGTTCGCGGATTACAGATTTTAGTGTCCTTTGGTGTTAGTCCATGTTGAGTGGCTTCCACTATCAGTCTCTACTGCTCCTTTTATTTGTCCCGGTTTGTTGACAATGGTTACAAACTTATTTTCCATAACAACCGACTAAGTCATTCTTTCAGTTTGAGAGACCCTCTCTTATCTGTTTACTGTAGCTATAGAGACAATAGCATATTAAAACTGTCAATTGAATACAACAATGGTATCTACGTTACCATTGTATCCAACATTGTATCTACTCAAGCCAAAACCTGACAGTCATCTGATTTCTATGACCAACTACTATTGTAATATTATCCCATGTAATGTTATGTCTGATTAATATAAAAAAATCATATTTTAAAAAAATGCAACACATTCCGCCCTTGATTTTCCTTTCGGACTCAATACAGAAAATCACTTCATTACTAAGAAAACCCATTCTAAACATTAATTTTCCTTGAATGCAACCCCTCCCATATTTCTGTCATTAAGAAGGTGTTTCAGGCTTTGGCTAAAAGTTCATTAGAAAGTCCATTCTAAAGTTCTTTAGAAACAAGTCCAGGCTTGTAATACATCAAAGGCCTTGCTCTCCACAGCTCTTGCGGTCTTCCATCATTCTGTCCATCATGTAACCACTTTTCTTCCTATGGATCAAATCGGAGACAGCCTGTGGAGTCGAAAATAAAGCAGATTACCGTATTTATCGGCGTATAACACGCACCGGCGTATAACACGCACCCCAAGTTTAGGAGGGAATTTTAAGGAAAAAAAGTTTTAGGAGAGAAGTTTAGGGAAAAAAAAAAAAAAAACTTACATTTAAGCGTCATTTGCAGCTTGCCCAGCGTCATTTGCAGCTTGCCCAGCGTCATTTGCAGCCTTACCCAGCGTCATTTGCAGCCTTTCCCAGCGTCATTTGCAGCCTTTCCCAGCGTCATTTGCAGCCTTTCCCAGCGTCATTTGCAGCCTTTCCAGCGTCATTTGCAGCCTTTCCCAGCGTCATTTGCAGCCTTTCCCAGCGTCATTTGCAGCCTGCCCAGCGTCATTTGCAGCCTGCCCAGCGTCATTTGCAACCTGCCCAGCGTCATTTGCAACCTGCCCAGCGTTATTTGCAACCTGCCCAGCGTCATTTGCAACCTGCCCAGCGTCATTTGTAGCTTGCCCGGCGTCATTTGTAGCTTGCCCGGCGTCATTTGCAGCTTCCTAGTGTCATTTGCAGTTCGCCATCATTTAAATTTCCCGCCGCGAGAATTACCGCGCATGCGCGGCCGAAAAAGACCGAACCGCGGCCGAAAAAGGCCGAAGTGCGGCCGAAAAAGACCGAGCCGACTGTTAAGCACCGCGCGGAGTCCCGCCCCCCTGCTGGTTCGGAAGCGAGCGCAGGGAGGCGGGACTACGAGCGGAGCTGAACAGCCGGCTTCGGTCTTTTTCGGCCGCGCTTCGGCTTTTTCCGGCCTTTTTCGGCCGCGCTTCGGCTTTTTCCGGCCTTTTTCGGCCGCGGTTCGGCCTTTTTCGGCCGCGGTCGCCATTTTTCGGCGCCGCAACCGATTTTTGTCATTTTTTTTTTGGGTATCGGCGTATAACACGCACCCACGACTTTCCCCCGATTTTAGGGGGAAAAAGTGCGTGTTATACGCCGATAAATACGGTACTTGTTCCTTCTAATGATACATAAACAGTAGACCCCGGCTGTTCGGCTACAATCTCTGCTCTAACTAGCTTCTTGCCTGAATCTCTGACCAACACTTTGCCACCTGCCTGTATCCACTTCTGATCCTCCCAAAGAACATCAATAGGGAGGAAAGGAAATATACTGATATTTCTCAGAAGATCACTGCTGTTTATTTTGGAAGGTTTGATGTTATGTAGCCTCCCTTTCCACTCTTGCTGAGAAGTATCCACTAACCAGTCAGAGTCCCAGCCACTGTCTTAAAGCTCATCTGCCGATGCAAATATAACTTCAAACCTTCCTGCCAGATTCTCTCTCATTCCTAGATAGGCTTCAGCTTCAGATATGTCACTCTTGGTTTCTATGTCATGGGAAGCAGTAACATGGTATCTGTTAAGCCCTGTTCTATCAGGAACCTTACATAAATACTGAACTCTGCACTCCAGCTGTGGAATCTGTGCCCCAGCCCCTACCAACCTCTCATATGGTGTGCTTTTGGCTATTGGCCTAGAATTTAACAACATGACTGCATGTGTGAGGACCCAATCCCACCCCCTTATTGTATGTGTGGGTGTAAGTTTGCGTATCTGGTCCCTCAATAGCCCGTTGTATCTTTCAATCAAACCAGCCGCTTGTGGACGGTATGGGATGTGGCACAACCAGTACACTTCAGAATCTTTGGCCCACTGCTGTACTGTTGATCAGGTGAAGTGTGAGCCGTTATCACTTTGGACTTGCTTGGGACAACCATAAGCAACGACAAGTTTCTGGAGCAGTTGAAGCGTTGCGGCTTGATCTGCACGTTTGCAAGGATGAACAAGTAAAAGTCCACTGCAGTGCAACAATATCTCAGTCCATTGTTTCCCCGAGGCAGGGGGCCGATAAAGTCAATCTGCCAGATCTCTGCAGGCCTCTCACCCCTCTTAATCGACGCGGTGGAGTACTTTTGCAATGGCCATTGTCACACTTCTCCACACACTGTGCAGTTCCCTATTACAGTCTTTATCATGTCCATGGATATAGGCAATCCTCTCTGCTCTGACCGTTCATATGTTGATTTCTGCCCCAAATGTCCAGATTGCTTGTGGGCCCAGTTGGCCAAGTTCATCAAGACTGGATAAATTGGCACAACTGCCTTCACTTTGGCGATTTCATCTGTAACGCTGTTATAGTTCTCAAAGTCTGGAACTAGGGGCACATGTGCGTCAACATGCCCGACTTTTATGGTGCGGGAGTGAGCTTCCTTCCAGATATAGTCCCAGATTTCCTTGCTTCCCCACACCACTTTTTCATGAATCATCCATTCATTGGACTTCCACGTGGGCATCAATGTTGTCAGTCCTTTAAAAACCGCCCAGCTGTCAGTGTAGATAGTGACATGGGAAGAAGGATTCTCCTGAAGAGTCATCACTACAGCTTTCAACTCTGCATACTGACTGTACCCTCCAATTCTGGTCTTCTGCAGGACTGTGTCTGTACTTGGGTTGTAGGCTGCTGCTGTCCATTTTCGTCCAGACGAGGCGACTATGGCTGAACCATCAGTGAACCACGCTGACTCTTTTATGTCTTCCGACAGAGACTCGAAGGGTGGAGCCTCTTGAATGGGGAATGACTGCAGCAGAATTTCTTCTTCTGGCTGGGTGCTGGTAAAAGTAACAAGCCCTGCCAACTGTTTTGCAAATTGCAATGTCTCTAACATCCCAAGCTGCAATACCCCCTCTTTCTTGAAGGTACAATTTCCATTTCATCAGTATCTGGTTCTGGGCTACAGCTGCCCTAGTGGTCAGTCCATTATCTCTCACCTATCCTGCTACTGGCAATGTAGTATGGATGGTGACTGTGTCCTTTCCTGTAATGGTCTCTACATGTTGAAGTACTGTGTAGGCCCCAAACAGGTACTTCTCTAGGGGCGTGTATCTCTTCTGTGCCATTGTCAGTTGTTTGGACCAAAATCCAATGGGTATTGCTCTCAGCCCTTTCTTTTCATTTTGGCTGGCACAGACTCCAAGATATGGTACCATCCTGCTCCACTACATCCAGCTGAAATAGTACTTCTTGTCTTACGGGTCCCAATCCCTGTTGCTACAAAATGGCTTCTTTAGCAGCAAGGAATGCAGTCCGCTGCTCTGAACCCATGAGAACTCAGTCTTTTTCCTGGTAACATTGTATATAGGCCTCAGAATCAGTCCAAGATGTGGAATGGTCGATCTCCAGAATCCCACAACTCCAATGAACTTCTGTGCCTCCTCTTTCATAGTAGGGGGCGACAGGGCCTGGATAGTTTGCACAACAGTCTCTGGAGTTTTCCTCTGTGGCCCAGTCCACATCATTCCAAGGAATTTCACTTCTGTGGCAGGTCCTTGGACTTTGTTTTTGTCGCTAGCCCACCCACTGTTCTCCATGTGCTGTATTAGCAGGTGCAGTGATTCAGTTACATCTTCTTTTGTTCCAAAGATCATTATGTCATCAATGTAGTGAAACACAGCAAATTTCAAACTCAGGGTACTTAAATCTTGGGCAATCAGTTCATGACAAATCGTTGGAGAATGAACATAGTCTTCAGGAAGCACGGTGAAAGTGTACTGGCGGCTGTCCCACACCATAGCAAACTGGTCTTGACACTCTGGGTCTATCAAAATTAGAAAAAAAAGCATTAGCCAGGTCTATCACAGCATGATACTCTCCTGCCTCTTTAGCAAAGAGGAGGGGGCAGGCCTAGTAGTGAGTCACTGAGAGAGCCGCTGGCTGAACCTGAAATAGCCGGTGGCTTCCCAATGATGTCACGTGTGAAGATGACAGCGCAGGACCGAGCATCCACTGGCGTCACTATGAGGGGATGCACCTGGGTGACACTCACCAGAGGGGTGATATCATCAAGTAGAAAGTGATATCCGACTGCAATGGGTTCACCACCCATCCGTGGCAGCACACAAATCAGTGCGCCAGCACCGACCACAGCCTTTACAGGGGTCGATTTGGGGTGCGCACTGTGACTGTGTGTTGCTGGCTTGACACTAGCCTGTCCAGAGCCCTGCAGGGGCTTGGTTAATTCCATCATGTATTTAAGATGGTGACGCAGTGCACCGCCCGTGCCCCAGGATGATGTAATTTGTGACGAAACATGTAAAAAAAGGGTGGAACAATGCGCTGACATCATTAGCTCTCTAGTGTGCCAACGGATGGGTTTGTTTGGTTGTGTGCCGGCCATCACACCAAACCTAAGGTGCTTATTTTACTCATTACTGTGAGTGTTACTTTTTAGATATAATAAACCCACCAAGGATTTTACACTATGTGGAGCCTTTGATCTCTTTTTGGTGCCTAACTGTCAACCAACTTACTGAGCGATATCGGAAGTGTGAAGGAGCCCAGAGATGAACAGAAAGGCCCAGGCTGGGTTGTAAGCCGCAGGCGTACCTTGACCCCCTATAATAACGGGTTCACAGGAGCTGGTAAGCAGTTTCTACAGCTGGTGGTGGATTCACTGCAGTTTTTGGTGATGGAAGATGGACACGGCTATTGATTCATTATCACATTGTTTGTGGTCTTTACACAGATGAATATAATCCATATGGATCCGTACATTTATTATTTAGTGCAATTCAAATTTTTCTTTATAGACAGGACAGGGGGGGGGGGGGGTGGGGGTTCGGTGGTGATACCATGTTTTACAGCACCAGGTGACACCAACCCTAGTAATGCCACTGCGAGCATAGGGCAGAAGGGAGGAGGACTTAAGCAGGACATCGCTGGATCTGATGGGCGGGTGAGTATGTTATCTGTGTAGGACCCACAACAAGGTAAGCAGGGGATAAGACCAAAAATATGAGGGGGGGGGGGGGGGGGGGTGAAGGACTACTTTTTTTTTCTAGTGATATCAAGAATAATAATATTATGCTTTTTTTATTTGGGCAAGTTACCACAACACCATTATCCCGTAGTTTTTAAGATCAAAGATACAGCTATGTTAGTGTCCCTTGTCAATTTTACATTGTATTTTTTAAAATGTAACTGCCTCCTCCCAAACTGTCATTTGAAGTAAAACACATAGCCAAGTATTATTTTCCAATTTTTTTTATTGTGCATTAAAAAAAGAAAACAAATAAAATTAGACATGCTATCTGCCAATAGAACTTAACCAAAAAGTGCATTCTATGTATCCAAAAATATAGAAAATATACCAAATCAAATCATTATTATTCAACCAAAAAAAAATGTCAAAGCAATAACTCCAAGGCCAATAATAAATAACACGTCATCTCCTCCGATTCCACAACATGTCTGGTTGACGAACGGCTGTTCAGAAATGAACTGAAAAGTGCGAAATGAAAAGCGCAAATTGAAAAGCGTGAAAAGAAAAGCGCAAAAAGAAAAGCGCAAAAAGAAAAGCGCGAATCAACACTCACCAAACTTCTACTAACACGAAATTAGCAGAAGGAGCCCAAAGGGTGGCCCTAAAGACCTGAAAAAACACGTAGTACGTCACGACATTCGTAATTGTTGGCCAACAATTGTGTGGCCGTGTGTATGCAAGACAAGTTTGGCCCTTCGGACAAAATTCCATGGTTTTGTTGGCCAACAATCTGATCGTGTGTACGAGGCTTAAGAATACATACTTGCATAGAATTATTTTTTAAACCAGAGTTTAGTCAATTTAGACTGTGCCATTGTAGTTTTTTATTGCTTATGTCCTGAATCTCCCCCTCCTAGAACAAAACATGCTGGGACTTGTAGTCCCTCAACAGCTGGAAGACTGCAGATCACCCGGCCCTGCTGTAAAACATGCCTAGTGGAATAGACATCCCTTGCTTATGCGACAGCGAACTCATCCGTCAAATCCCCGCTAATAACATTTGTAAGCGCTTCGCTCGCACGCTTGCTACGATTTACCTAGTTTAAGAGACAATGTAAATATGTACAGGCACATATACATCTTCATTATAAAAGCCCGCTGCCGGAGTCATCTGCCCCTCGAGACGTCTCTATTCATTTTTACACAATTTGCCTACCATACAGTACAGATGGCTTCTATTAAGTAAGATATCGTTGTGATTGCAATTTTTTATTTTTCATGATTCAGTTGGTTTAGGGTGATAGTAGATTACATTACCCTTTTTTTCTTTTTTCCTGGAAACTTAATTTAGTTTAAATTGTGTGCGAGGACATCTAAGCAGCTTTTCCTCCTAATAAAATAACCTCCTTTAGAACAGACTTGGAATTTTGCAGACATTTTAAAAGGAATCTGTCAGCAAGACATGCGGCAGTTCACTGATTGGATAAAGTATGTTTTTATCAAGAATACAATTTATTACCTAATTTATTCTTTGTGAACAATTATCTGCAGTGCCCAGGCATGAAGCCGTGTGGGAAACCCTCTATGAAGATTTCCGGTATGGGGTTCAAGATTTGGAAAGGAGGCTCTAAGGCAGCCTTCCTCAACCTTTTCATAACAGAGGAACCCTGTATGTATTTCAAGGGTACAGAAAAAAATAACCCCCTTTAAAATAATCACATTTTGTTGCTTTGCAGCCTAAGATGAAGAAAGACACAGTTTTTGTTTTATCCAGCTCTATTTATTATCGCAACTTATAATATCCAAGTGAAAGATATAACACCAAGATGTCAAAAAACAATAGTTAGTGCGGTACAGTGGTGTAGTGGTTAGCACTCTCACCTAGCAGTAAGAAGGGTCACTGGTTCGAATCCCAACCACGACACTACCTGCCTTGAGTTTGCATGTTCTCCCTGTGCCTGTGTGGGTTTCCTCCGGGTACTCCGGTTTCCTCCCACAATCCAGAGACATGCAGGTAGGTTAATTGTCTTCTGTCCAAAAAAAATTGGCCCTAGTATATGAATGGGGACCTTGGATTGTGGGCTCCTTGAGGGTAGGGACCAATGTGAGTGTGCAATGTACAGGGATAGGGACAATTGTAGACACTTGCTCAGGTTGAACTGGATGGACTGATGTCTTTATTCAACCTTACTAACTATGAAACTATAATGCCGCGTACACACGAAGGGACTATCCCGCGGGATTATCCGCTGGACCGAAGTCCAGCGGATAATCCCCTCGTGTGTGGGCGCCGGCGGACTTTTTTTGGCCAAAGTACGGCGGACTAAAGTTTCAGGTTTTGTTTTCAAATTATCCGCTGGACTTGGCAGTCCAGCGGATAATCCGGTCGTGTGTAGTATGGTCCGGCGTACCAAAAAGGACGCATGCTCAGTAGCAAGTATTTTTCTAGTATTTTTCGTTTTCTAGTCCCGTCGTACGTGCTGTACGTCATCGCGTGAACCGTCGGACTTTTTGCGTGATCGTGTGTGGTCAAGTCCGTTCGCTTTTTAGTCCAGCGTACCCAGCTGGAAAGTCCAGCGGATTGTCCGCTGGACTTAGGTCCGCCGGGAAAAGTCCGTACGTGTGTACGCGGCATAAGAGTTGAAAAAAGGATCACCCCCCTTAGGTCAATATATATCGGATGAAAATAGAATTGATGTATATTAAGATATACTCTGTGATGCGCATGCAATTAAAATGTGTTTGTCTATATGTATAAAAATTGTTGAAAAAAAAATATATAGAATTTAAAATATATATACCGTATATACTCGAGTATAAGCCGACCCGAATATAAGCCGAGGCACCTAATTTTACCACAAAAAACGGGAAAGCGTATTGACTCGAGTATAAGTCTAGGGTGAGAAATGCGCAGCTACTGTAAGTGGAAAAGAGGGTCAACAATGCCCATTTGCAGCCTCACTGTGCCCATTTGCAGGAATAGGTCCCCCGAACTTCAAACTCGGTAGTTAAGGGTTCCTAGATTCCCCCTAGCTGCAGTCAAAATTTGGGGTCTCTGAACCCAAAGTATCCCAAAATGACATTGATGCAGATGGACACAGTTGACCGACTTTGGGGCCCCATATCTTGGGGCCACTTAGTGCTAGGAACCCCAAATTTGGTGTGAAAACCCAGTGGAACTAGCACTACAATCCACATATCCAAAGATGGGGTTCCTAGCACCAAGTGGCCCCAAGACACCGGGGCCCCAAAGTCGGTTTGGAAAATGTCAAGCACTTTTCTGCAGCAGAGAATGACATTTTCTGAACCGACTTCGGGGCTCCGTATCTCAGGGGCCACTTGGTGCTAGGAACCCCATCTTTGGATATGTTGTAGTGCTAGTTCCACTGGGTTTGCACACCAAATGAACCCCAGATACAGGGCCCCAAAGTTGGTTTGGAAAATGTAATTCTCTGCTGCAGAAAAAAGTGCTTGACTCCAGTATAAGCCGAGGTTGGCATTTTCAGCACAAAAAAATTTGATGAAAAACTCGGCTTATACTCGAGTATATACGGTATCAATTTTGTTGAACCACATTTTGTTTTAATTACAGCCTTTAGTCTGTTGGGATATGTCTCTGCTAACTTTGCACATATAGGACGAATAGAATTGGAAGTTGGAAATTATTGCGCTGAGTGTGGATAATTTATAGGGAAGCTGCAAACATTGCCGATAGACTAGCGGAAAAATGGGTTGGAAAGGTTTATATGTTGCGCAACATATAAACCTTTCCAACTTTGCACATATAGACTTTGCAATATTTGCCCACTCTTCTTTGCAGAACTGCTCAAGTTCAGTTTTTTTTCCATGTGGCCTCAGAATCTTCAAGGTGCATTTAAGAAGGTCAGTTGAGACTAAAATTGAATTATTTGACCTCAACACCACTGGCGGAAATCCAATACAGCTCACCATCCAAATATCACTATTCCTACAGTAAAGCATGGAGGTGGTAATGTCCTATTATGGGGGTATTTCTCTGTAGTAGGGACTGGAGCACTTGTCAGGATAGAAGGAAGAATGTATGGGGGCAAAAGACCACCATATTCTTGAGTAAAATCTGCTGCCCTCTGCCAGAAAGTTGTCAATGGTAAGAAGGTTCCCCTTCCAACATGACAATGACCCAAAGCACACAACAAAAATGACCACACAGTGGTTGAAGGAGAAAGGGCTGAATGCCCTTGCATGGCCTAGTCAGAGCTCAGACTTAAACATCAATTGAAAATCTGTGGAATGACTTGAAGACTGCAGTCCACAAATGGTCACCATCTAATTTAACTGAACTTGAGCAGTTCTGCAAAGAAGAGTGGGCAAATATTGCAAAGTCTAGATGTGCAAAGTTAGTAGAGACAAATCCCAACAGACTAATGGCTGTAATTAAAGCAAAAGGTGGTCCTTTTTTCAACTCAGTGATTCTGTTTTTGGATTATTTTTTTTCTGAAATGTTGGTGTTATATCTTTCACTTGGATGTTATAATTTGCCCTATTAAATATAGGATAAAACAAAAGCTGTGTCTGTCTTCATTTCGTGATCTAATCCGGTGATAGGAACCAGGTCAGGGCCGGTCCGTCCCGGGGTGCACGGGGTGCAGTGCACCCAGGCGCCACAGAGGTGGGGGCGCTGGAGCGCCAGAGTGCTCCGCTCCCTCCTCCTCTCCTTGTCCGTAGGCGGCGCGGCTCTCTCCGCCCGTCGCGCCCGCGGCCGCGGGAGCGGCCGCGCAGTGACGCCACGGGGGGGGGGGGTGGGGCGCTCCGTGGCCGAGCCCGACTTGAACAGAGCGTGTGTGATGCTGGTGCTTGTGGGCAGGAGGCGGAAGTTAAACACAGGAGGAGTCCTGTGTTTAACTTCCGCCTTCTGCCCACAAGCACAAGCATCACACACGCTCTGTTCTCCACCCGGGCGGCGCGGCTGCACACTGTCCTCTCCAGCTGCCGCCCGGGTGGTTTTAATTAGCCTAGTGGTGGGGGGGGTGGTTTGTCTAGGGGGGGTCTATACCAATGTGGGGGGGGTAGTTTGGGGGGGGGGGGGGGGGGGGGGGGGGGGGGGGGGGGGGGGGGGGGGGGGGGGGGGGGGGGGGGGGGGGGGGGGGGGGGGGGGGGGGGGGGGGGGGGGGGGGGGGGGGGGGGGGGGGGGGGGGGGGGGGGGGGGGGGGGGGGGGGGGGGGGGGGGGGGGGGGGGGGGGGGGGGGGGGGGGGGGGGGGGGGGGGGGGGGGGGGGGGGGGGGGGGGGGGGGGGGGGGGGGGGGGGGGGGGGGGGGGGGGGGGGGGGGGGGGGGGGGGGGGGGGGGGGGGGGGGGGGGGGGGGGGGGGGGGGGGGGGGGGGGGGGGGGGGGGGGGGGGGGGGGGGGGGGGGGGGGGGGGGGGGGGGGGGGGGGGGGGGGGGGGGGGGGGGGGGGGGGGGGGGGGGGGGGGGGGGGGGGGGGGGGGGGGGGGGGGGGGGGGGGGGGGGGGGGGGGGGGGGGGGGGGGGGGGGGGGGGGGGGGGGGGGGGGGGGGGGGGGGGGGGGGGGGGGGGGGGGGGGGGGGGGGGGGGGGGGGGGGGGGGGGGGGGGGGGGGGGGGGGGGGGGGGGGGGGGGGGGGGGGGGGGGGGGGGGGGGGGGGGGGGGGGGGGGGGGGGGGGGGGGGGGGGGGGGGGGGGGGGGGGGGGGGGGGGGGGGGGGGGGGGGGTGGGGGGGGGGGGGGGGGGGGGGGGGGGGGGGGGGGGGGGGGGGGGGGGGGGGGGGGGGGGGGGGGGGGGGGGGGGGGGGGGGGGGGGGGGGGGGGGGGGGGGGGGGGGGGGGGGGGGGGGGGGGGGGGGTGGGGGGGGGGGGGGGGGGGGGGGGGGGGGGGGGGGGGGGGGGGGGGGGGGGGGGGGGGGGGGGGGGGGGGGGGGGGGGGGGGGGGGGGGGGGGGGGGGGGGGGGGGGGGGGGGGGGGGGGGGGGGGGGGGGGGGGGGGGGGTGGGGGGGGGGGGGGGGGGGGGGGGGGGGGGGGGGGGGGGGGGGGGGGGGGGGGGGGGGGGGGGGGGGGGGGGGGGGGGGGGGGGGGGGGGGGGGGGGGGGGGGGGGGGGGGGGGGGGGGGGGGGGGGGGGGGGGGGGGGGGGGGGGGGGGGGGGGGGGGGGGGGGGGGGGGGGGGGGGGGGGGGGGGGGGGGGGGGGGGGGGGGGGGGGGGGGGGGGGGGGGGGGGGGTGGGGGGGGGGGGGGGGGGGGGGGGGGGGGGGGGGGGGGGGGGGGGGGGGGGGGGGGGGGGGGGGGGGGGGGGGGGGGGGGGGGGGGGTGGGGGGGGGGGGGGGGGGGGGGGGGGGGGGGGGGGGGGGGGGGGGGGGGGGGGGGTGGGGGGGGGGGGGGGGGGGGGGGGGGGGGGGGGGGGGGGGGGGGGGGGGGGGGGGGGGGGGGGGGGGGGGGGGGGGGGGGGGGGGGGGGGGGGGGGGGTGGGGGGGGGGGGGGGGGGGGGGGGGGGGGGGGGGGGGGGGGGGGGGGGGGGGGGGGGGGGGGGGGGGTGGGGGGGGGGGGGGGGGGGGGGGGGGGGGGGGGGGGGGGGGGGGGGGGGGGGGGGGGGGGGGGGGGGGGGGGGGGGTTGGGGGGGGGGGGGGGGGGGGGGGGGGGGGGGGGGGGGGGGGGGGGGGGGGGGGGGGGGGGGGGGGGGGGGGGGGGGGGGGGGGGGGGGGGGGGGGGGGGGGGGGGGGGGGGGGGGGGGGGGGGGGGGGGGGGGGGGGGGGGGGGGGGGGGGGGTGGGGGGGTGGGTTTGGGGGGGGGGTGGGGGGGGGGGGGGTGTGGTGGTGTGGGGGGTTCTGGGGGGGGTGGGAGGGGGTGGGGGGGGGGGGGGGGGTTGGTGGGGGGGGGGGGGTGGGGGGGGGGTTGTCCTGGGGGGGGGGGGGGGGGGTGGTTTACTAATTGGGGTGGGGGGGGGGGGGGGGGGGGTTTGTTTTTTTTTGGGGGTGGGTTACTTTTGGTTGGGTGGTGGTGGGGGGGGGGGGTGGTGGTTTTTTTTTTTGGTTTTTTTTGGGGTTTTTTTTTTGTTGTTTTTTTTGTTTTTTTTTGGGGGGTTTATTTTTTTTTGTTTTTTTTTTGTCCTTGGGGGTCTATACTAATGTGGGGGGGGGGGTTGGGTGGGGTGTCCTGGGGGGGGGGGTTTGTCCTGGGGGGTCTATACTAATGTGGGGGGGTTTGTCCTGGGGGGTCTATACTAATGTGGGGGGGGGTTTGTCCTGGGGGTCTATATCAATGTGGGGTGGGGGGTTTGTCCTGGGGGGTCTATACTAATGTGGGGGGGTGGTTTGTCCTGGGGGGGTCTATACCAATGTGGGGGGGGGTGGTTTGTCCTGGGGGGGGTCTATACTAATGTGGGGGGGGGGGGGGGGGGTCTGGGGGGGGGTGTCCTGGGGGGTCTATACTAATGTGGGGGGGGGGTTGTCCTGGGGGGTCTATACTAATGTGGGGGGGGGAGTTGTCCTGGGGGGGTCTATACTAATGTGGGGGGGGTTGTCCTGGGGGGGGTCTATACTAATGTGGGGGGGGGGTTTGTCCTGGGGGGGTCTATACTAATGTGGGGGGGTTTGTCCTGGGGGGGTCTATACAGGGCCGGTCCGTCCCGGGGTGCACGGGGTGCAGTGCACCCAGGCGCCACAGAGGTGGGGGCGCTGGAGCGCCAGAGTGCTCCGCTCCCTCCTCCTCTCCTTGTCCGTAGGCGGCGCGGCTCTCTCCGCCCGTCGCGGCCGCGGGAGCGGGCGAGCAGTGACGCCACGGGGGGGGGGGTGGGGCGCTCCGTGGCCGAGCCCGACTTGAACAGAGCGTGTGTGTTGCTGGTGCTTGTGGGCAGGAGGCGGAAGTTAAACACAGGAGGAGTCCTGTGTTTAACTTCCGCCTTCTGCCCACAAGCACAAGCATCACACACGCTCTGTTCTCCACCCGGGCGGCGCGGCTGCACACTGTCCTCTCCAGCTGCCGTCCGGGTGGTTTTAATTAGCCTAGTGGTGGGGGGGGGGGTGGTTTGTCTAGGGGGGGTCTATACCAATGTGGGGGGGGGTAGTTTGTCTAGGGGGGGTCTATACTAATGTGGGGGGGGGGGTTTGTCCTGGGGGGGTCTATACTAATGTGGGGGGGGTTGTCCTGGGGGTCTATACTAATGTGGAGGGGTTGTCCTGGGGGGTCTATACTAATGTGGGGGGGGTGGTTTGTCCTGGGGGGGGGTCTATACTAATGTGAGGGGGTTTGTCCTGGGGGGGGGGTCTATACTAATGTGGGGGGGGTGGTTTGTCCTGGGGGGTCTATACTAATGTGGGGGGGTTTGTCCTGGGGGGTCTATACTAATGTGGGGGGGGGGTTTGTCCTGGGGGGTCTATACAATGTGGGGGGGTGGGGGGGTTTGTCCTGGGGGTCTATACTAATGGGGGGGGTGGTTTGTCCTGGGGGGGTCTATACCAATGTGGGGGGGTGGTTTGTCCTGGGGGGGTCTATACTAATGTGTGGGGGGGGGGGGGGGGTTGTCCTGGGGGGTCTATACTAATGTGGGGGGGGGGGTTGTCCTGGGGGGTCTATACTAATGTGGGGGGGTTGTCCTGGGGGGTCTATACTAATGTGGGGGGGGGGTTGTCCTGGGGGGTCTATACTAATGTGGGGGGGGGGGGGGGTTGTCCTGGGGGGGGTCTATACTAATGTGGGGGGTTTGTCCTGGGGGGGTCTATACTAATGTGGGGGGTTTGTCCTGGGGGGTCTATACTAATGTGGGGGGTTTGTCCTGGGGGGTCTATACTAATGTGGGGGGGGGGTTTGTCCTGGGGGGTCTATACCAATGTGGGGTGGGGGGGTTTGTCCCGGGGGTCTATACTAATGTGGGGTGGGGGGGTTTGTCCTGGGGGGTCTATACTAATGTGGGGGGGGGTGGTTTGTCCTGGGGGGGTCTATACCAATGTGGGGGGGGGGTTTGTCCTGGGGGGTCTATACTAATGTGGGGGGGGGTTGTCCTGGGGGGTCTATACTAATGTGGGGGGTTTGTCCTGGGGGGGTCTATACTAATGTGGGGGGGTTTGTCCTGGGGGGGGGGTCTATACTAATGTGGGGGGTTTGTCCTGGGGGGTCTATACTAATGTGGGGGGGGGGGTTTGTCCTGGGGGGTCTATACCAATGTGGGGTGGGGGGGGTTTGTCCCGGGGGGTCTATACTAATGTGGGGTGGGGGGGTTTGTCCTGGGGGGTCTATACTAATGTGGGGGGGTGGTTTGTCCTGGGGGGGTCTATACCAATGTGGGGGGGTGGTTTGTCCTGGGGGGTCTATACTAATGTGGGGGGGGGTTGTCCTGGGGGGTCTATACTAATGTGGGGGGGTTGTCCTGGGGGTCTATACTAATGTGGGGGGGTTGTCCTGGGGGGTCTATACTAATGTGGGGGGGGGGGGTTGTCCTGAGGGGGTCTATACTAATGTGGGGGGTTTGTCCTGGGGGGTCTATACTAATGTGGGGGGGATCTCACCGGAACTAAGCAACCGAGAGAGCGTAGAGCGACGGCCCGCAAGGGACCGGGCGGATAGCAGCCTGCAGGTTCGCAATTGGCCCAACAGGCGGCAGAGCAGGCAGCACGCCACAGAGATGAGGGGCTGAGCCCCCGGCCCTCCGCGACGGGCCGAGGGCGGCCGAGGGGCCGCCACGGCGGACACGATGAAGAGAGGGCCACACGAGAGCTAGGTAGAAAGAAGCGCTAGCAACGCAACCGCAGGGACAAGGAGACGGGCGCAAGAAGCCGGCAACGGGAGCAGAAGGAGATTGACGAGCACGACGCGGAGACGAACAGCAGCCAGGGAACCAAGAGAGCAGCGCACACGCGCGCGGCAACCGGAGGACATGGGACGAGAGCAACCAAAGCAGGCAGGCGCGCGGAGGGGGGTGGAGCGACGGGCCAGACGGGCACTGGAGTCGAAGCACGCGGCACGGCACCGGGAGAAGGGAGTACTAATGTGGGGGGGGTTGTCCTGGGGGTCTATACTAATGGAGGGGGTGGTTTGTTCTGGGGGGTCTGTACTAATGAAGGGGGGGGGTGGTTTGTTCTGGGGGGTTTGTACTAATGTAGGGGGGAAAGGTTTGTCCTGAGGGGGGGTCTATACTGATAAAGGGGGTGTTTTGTCCTGGGGGTCTATACTAATGGGGGGGGTCTGTCCTGAGGGAGGTATTTATACTTAGTGAAGGGTCTGCACTGACGGAGGGGGGGTCTATACTTAATGGAGTGGGGTCTGTACTGAGGGACGACTATAGTTGGTGGAGGGGGTGATACCATGTTTTACTGCACCAGGTGACACCAACCCTAGTGATGCCACTGCAGCTGCGGGCTCTTGTTTCCCCTCTCCCTCACCTCCTCGTGCGCTGCTGTACTAATGGGGGGCGCACTATGTTTCTTCCCCCCGCCTTCATAACGGCCAGGGAAGAAAAAACAAAGGAGCAAAGAAAAGGATTGTGGGACATGTGGTCCCAAGGACTGGCAGCCCCACTGTAACACGGAAACTGCAGCCCAAACAGCATGCGCAGCTGAATGGGAGAGAGAAAGCCAGGAGCCCGGGAAGCTTTCAGGGAAGGGCACCCAGGACTCCAGAGGGAGAGGGCAGTGCTGAGAGAACACCACCAGAGAGAGAAAAAGCCACACAGCCTGGCGCCATCCCTGGTGGAGGAAGGAATAGAGTCATTGCAGGAATACAGGTCTGGGCTCTACCCAGCGGAGTCGCCACGGGCAATTCAGAGTGAGCAGACTCCTGATCAGAGGAACCGTTGTTGCTGTATCGCTGGGTCAGGTGAGAGGGCCGATCGGCCATTATTTACTACCATCTCTTGTAACATGTCTGCAGTCTCTGACCATCTCTTGTAACATGTCTGCAGTCTCTGACCATCTCCTGTATTGTGTGCAGCCTGACCGTCTCCTGTACTATGATTGCAGTCTCTGACCGTCTCTAGTATCATGTCTACAGTCTCTGACCATCTCCTGTACTATGTATCTCCTGTACTATGTCTGGGGGCTCTTTCTAATAGACTCTCTAACAGAAGCCCCCTCTGTGTGAATCAGAGAGACTCCCCTCCAGGTCTCATTAGTGTACGCTCTTCCTGTATTTTATTTATTGGTAAAAGATCATGGGAGGATCCCAGGGTAACGAAGACTTCTTACGGGAACATCTCTGTGTTGAAGTCGTTGTCATAGAAACATTTGTAAAGGGGAGGAGTTGGTAAGATGACCACGCCCACGTGGGGGCGCCAGAAATATTTCTGCACCCAGGCGTCTGTGACCCTAGGATCGGCCCTGGGTCTATACTAATGTGGGGGGGTTTGTCCTGGGGGGTCTATACTAATGTGGGGGGTTTGTCCTGGGGGGGTCTATACTAATGTGGGGGGGGGTTTGTCCTGGGGGGTCTATACCAATGTGGGGTGGGGGGGGTTTGTCCCGGGGGGTCTATACTAATGTGGGGTGGGGGGGTTTGTCCTGGGGGGTCTATACTAATGTGGGGGGGGTGATTTGTCCTGGGGGGGGTCTATACCAATGTGGGGGGGTGGTTTGTCCTGGGGGGTCTATACTAATATGGGGGGGGGGTTGTCCTGGGGGGTCTATACTAATGTGGGGGGTTTGTCCTGGGGGGGTTTGTCCTGGGGGGTCTATACTAATGTGGGGGGGTTTGTCCTGGGGGGTCTATACTAATGTGGGGGGGGGGTTTGTCCTGGGGGGTCTATACTAATGTGGGGGGGGGTTTGTCCTGGGGGGTCTATACCAATGTGGGGGGGGAGGGGTGGGGGGGGGGGGGTTTGTCCCGGGGGGTCTATACTAATGTGGGGTGGGGGGGGGTTTGTCCTGGGGGGTCTATACTAATGTGGGGGGGGGGTGGTTTGTCCTGGGGGGGTCTATACTAATGTGGGGGGGGGTGGTTTGTCCTGGGGGGGGTCTATACTAATGTGGGGGGGGTTTGTCCTGGGGGGGTCTATACTAATGTGGGGGGGTTGTCCTGGGGGGTCTATACTAATGTGGGGGGGTTGTCCTGGGGGGTCTATACTAATGTGGGGGGGGGGTTGTTCCTGGGGGGTCTATACTAATGTGGGGGGGGGGTTGTCCTGAGGGGTCTATACTAATGTGGGGGGTTTGTCCTGGGGGGTCTATACTAATGTGGGGGGGTCTGTACTAATGTGGGGGGGGGGGTTGTCCTGGGGGGTCTATACTAATGGAGGGGGTGGTTTGTTCTGGGGGGTCTGTACTAATGGAAGGGGGGGGTGGTTTGTTCTGGGGGGTTTGTACTAATGTAGGGGGGGAAAGGTTTGTCCTGAGGGGGGGTCTATACTGATAAAGGGGGTGTTTTGTCCTGGGGGTCTATACTAATGGGGGGGGGGTCTGTCCTGAGGGAGGTATTTATACTTAGTGAAGGGTCTGCACTGACGGAGGGGGGGTCTATACTTAATGGAGTGGGGTCTGTACTGAGGGACGACTATAGTTGGTGGAGGGGGTGATACCATGTTTTACTGCACCAGGTGACACCAACCCTAGTGATGCCACTGCAGCTGCGGGCTCTTGTTTCCCCTCTCCCTCACCTCCTCGTGCGATGCTGTACTAGTGAGCGGCGCACTATGTTTCTTCCCCCGCCTTCATAACGGCCAGGGAAGAAAAAACAAAGGAGCAAAGAAAAGGATTGTGGGACATGTGGTCCCAAGGACTGGCAGCCCCACTGTAACACGGAAACTGCAGCCCAAACAGCATGCTCAGCTGAATGGGAGAGAGAAAGCCAGGAGCCCGGGGAAGCTTTCAGGGAAGGGCACCCAGGACTCCAGAGGGAGAGGGCAGTGCTGAGAGAACACCATCAGAGAGAGAAAAAGCCACACAGCCTGGCGCCATCCCTGGTGGAGGAAGGAATAGAGTCATTGCAGGAATACAGGTCTGGGCTCTACCCAGCGGAGTCGCCACGGGCAATTCAGAGTGAGCTGACTCCTGACCAGAGGAACCGTTGTTGCTGTATCGCTGGGTCAGGTGAGAGGGCCGATCGGCCATTATTTACTACCATCTCTTGTAACATGTCTGCAGTCTCTGACCATCTCCTGTATTGTGTGCAGCCTGACCATCTCCTGTACTATGATTGCAGTCTCTGACCGTCTCCTGTATTGTGTGCAGCCTGACCATCTCCTGTACTATGATTGCAGTCTCTGACCGTCTCTAGTATCATGTCTACAGTCTCTGACCATCTCCTGTACTATGTCTGGGGGCTCTTTCTAATAGACTCTCTAACAGAAGCCCCCTCTGTGTGCATCAGAGAGACTCCCCTCCAGGTCTCATTAGTGAACGCTCTTCCTGTATTTTATTTATTGGTAAAAGATCATGGGAGGATCCCAGGGTAACGAAGACTTCTTACGGGAACATCTCTGTGTTGAAGTCGTTGTCATAGAAACATTTGTAAAGGGGAGGAGTTGGTAAGATGACCACGCCCACGTGGGGGCGCCAGAAATATTTCTGCACCCAGGCGTCTGTGACCCTAGGATCGGCCCTGAACCAGGTCCAAGTCTCAGGTAGTTACAGGCTTCAGTGTCTGTTATATTTGCATCGTGCTGGGAGGATCGGAGCTTATCTCACAGTGTGCGGAGACATAAGGCCCGTTTAACGCTTGTGTCTGGTGAGTTCATTACCAATCCGGATTATTCATGCACGAGGTGTTGGTGATGGTATCCAGATCAGAAACCTAGTTCTGGTTGCTAAGGGTTACGGAGCACACTTTCTACTACATTGATTTCATGTGGACTTTTTTATTGCATGTTGATTGATCCTCCAAAAGGACTTCCATTTCTTTTATTTTCTTTATTGCACTGAATATTGTATTTCCATTATTCTATTAGTGCTGTTAGTGCTGAGATGACTGCTTAGTTTTTATCTTTGGCATATTTTATTAATTGTTATTGTTTATAATGGCCGCTGCTGTGCACCAAACTAGTTTGTCCATTAGAGCACTTGGCTCAGTGACATTACTACTGATATATTTATCACAATCACAATTCTGTGTTATTTTGAACTTTTCCTCCAACCCTGATGAAGGAGGATTGTCTAGCCCCCAAAAACGGGGTGGGTTGTCTTTTGCCCTGTTGTTGTAACCAGTTGGACAAATAATGCAGCGTACACACGGTCGGAATTCTCGTCGGAAAAAAGCTCTGATGGTTTTCCTGACACCAAATTCCGACCGCCAAGAACGCAGTGACGTACAACACTACGACGAGCCGAGAAAAAATTAAGTTCAATGCTTCCGAGCATGCATCGAATTGTTTCCGAGCATGCGTAGGAATTTCGCGTGTCGGAATTGCTACAGACGATCGGAATTTCCGATAGAAACCTTTTCCGTCGGAAAAATTGAGAACATGCTCTCAATTTTTTGCTGGCGGAAATTCGGCCAGCAAAATTCCGATGGAGCCTACACACGGTCGCATTTTCCGATGAAAAGCTCTCATCGGTCTTTTGCTGGCCGAAATTCGTACGCGGCATAAGATTTTGGACTTTTAAGGATTTTTCATTTGGCGCTCCCTTTGACCTATTACACTTGGATTTCTCAACTCAGGTGAATGTCCCTTTCTGAGGGTGTGCCCGTCTTTGTGGGTAGTTGCCATAATTCAAGCCAATTGGAATCAAGTAATTACTTTGTCCACATTTTTATAACCTGTAAAAATCCATGTCCAGCACCTCTCCACCACTACTTCTTGATCCGATGTAAGGGGTCACTTCTGCACTGACCACCAGTAGAAGGAGACACAATAATGACCACCAATGCAAGGAGAGATTTTTCACTGATCTCCAGTCTAATCTTTCTCATTAGACGCCATTTTAAGGGTCCCATTCACACCTTTTCTGTTTAACCACTTGCCGACCGGCTCACGGCGATATACGTCGGCAGGTGGGCACGTACAGGCATATTAACGTACCTGTATGTTGCCCTTTAAGAACCGGTTTGCGGGCACGTGCACGCCCGCCGCGTGCTTCGTGAGTGTGATCACGGGTCCCGCGGACATCGAGATACCCGCGATCGTCTCAGAGGAGAGGAAGAACAGGGAAATGCTGACGTAAACAAGCATTTCCCCGTTCTGCCTAGTGACACTGACCACAGCTCCCTGTAATCGGGAGCGGTGATCAGTGTCGTGTCACACATAGCCCCTCCCCCCACAGTTAGAATCACTCCCTAGGACACACTTAACCCCTTCACTGCCCCCTAGTGGTTAACCCCTTCACTGCCAGTCACATTTACACAGTAATCAATGCATTTTTAATCACACTGATCGCTGTATAAATATGAATGGTCCCAAAATAGTGCCAAAAGTGTCCGATCTGTCCGCCATAATGTTGCAGTTACGATAAAAATCGCTGATCATCGCCACCATTACTAGTAAAAAAAAAAAATTATTAATAAATATGCCATAAAACTATCCCCTATTTTGTAGATGCTATAACTTTTGCGCAAACCAATCAATAATCGCTTATTGCGATTTTATTTACCAAAAATATGTAGAAGAATACGTATCGGCCTAAACTGAGGAAAAAAAAATGTTTTCATATATTTTTTGGGGATATTTATTATAGCAAAAAGTAAAAAATAATGTGTTTTTTTCAAAATTGACGCTCTTTGTTTGTTTATAGCGCAAAAAATAAAAACCGCAGAGGTGATCAAATACCACCAAAAGAAAGCTTTATTTCTGGGGAAAAAAAGGATGTCCATTGTTTGTTTGGGAGCCACGTCGTACGACCGCGCAATTGTCAGTTAAAGCAACGCAGTGCCGAATCGCAAAAAGTGCTTTGGTCTTCGGCCAGCCAAATGGTTCCGGGCTGAAGTGGTTAAAGCTTGTAGCTCTAAAACGCTCAACAAGCCAAATCCCCTTAATTTAATTGGCCCTTGTTCACATCTGAGCGTTCTGTCACCTGAGGCAAAACCCCATTTGCTCAGAATACATGAGCTTCTTTTTTTGCAGATTGCAAGCTTTTATGGTCCCATAGACTTCAATAGAAACACCGGACTTGAGCGTTTTACTAGCATTTTATGAGCGTTTTTTGCTCAAATAGCCGCTTTCCACCCACAATTTCCTCTCCCTCTCCTCCCCCTGGTGCTTTCTATTGGTTAAACAAAAATGTCTGAAGCTGTAAAAAGCTTGTAATACACTTTTAAAACGCTTTAAAAATGCTTGTAAAAAGCTGCAAAAACACTTTAAACAAATAACCCAAAAACGCCAGTAAATCGCTACACTCAGGTGTGAATGGAGCCTCACTGATCACCAGTGTAGAAAGGCATGTTGTACTGACCATCCATTTAAGGAGACATTTCTTTACTGACCACCAATGTAAAGGGGGCATTTTTCTTCTGACCTCCAGTGGAAAGGGTAATTTCTCTACTGATCACTATTGTAAGAGAAGACGTCAACATTTTATTGTCCATGTTTCTTTATTGTCCATTGTTATTTTTCCATGATTATTACTGAAAGAAAATGTTATCGTACAGAGCAGAGGGGAGTTAAAATGTCATCTGCTGTGGGATTCAAATACTTTACATAGATCACATGCTTTATTATCTTCTCTAATGCCCCGTACACACGGTCGTAAATTCCGACGGAAAATGTCCGATCGGACCATGTTGTCGGAAAATCCGCCCGTGTGTGTGGGCTCCATCTGACTTTTTCCTTCGGAATTTCCGACGGAAAAAATTTGAGATCCTGCTCTCAAATTTTCCGACAACAAAATCCAATCTGACTTTTTCCGATCGTGTGTAGAGAATTCCGACGGACAAAGTGCCACGCATGCTCAGATCAAATTAGGAGACCAAACCTATTGGCTACTAGCCTCGACGTAGTTCCGTCGTACGCAACGAACGTCACCACATTCAGAATGATCGGATTTTCCCAAAACTTTGTCCGACCGTGTGTATGCAACATCAGTGTCGGACAAAATCCGTCGGAAAAAATCAGACGGATTTTGTGGTCGGAATTTCCGACCGTGTGTACGGGGCATAATGCTGCGTACACATGATCGCACATTCCGACAACAAAATCCATGGGATTTTTTCAGACGGATGTTGGCTCAAACTTGTCTTGCATACACACGGGTCACACAATGTTGTCGGAAATTCTGAACGTCAAGAACGCGGTGACGTACAACGAGCTGAGGAAAATTAAGTTCAATAGCCAGTGCGGCTCTTCTGCTTGATTCTGAGCATGCGTGGAACTTTGTGCGTCGGAATTGTGTACACACGATCGGACTTTCCGACTTTTTGTTGTCGGAAAATTTGAGATCCAGATCTCAAATTTTGTTTGTCCGAAATTCCGATGAAGCCTACACACGGTCGGAATTTCCGACAACAAGCTCCGATCGCACATTTTCCATCGGAAAATCCGACCGTGTGTATGCGACATAACACTATGAAAAACAGAAAAATGAATGAAGAAAACAGACTTTCAGGTGCCAAAATAAGTCTTGAGAAAAAGATATGTACGTAAACTCTATAAAATATTATTAACACCAATGATTAAAAAAAGTATATAACACAAAAAACACACACTGTAAATACAGAGTTCTGGGATCACTGCAACTATGATCACTCAAAAGACTGCTTGTCCTGTACTACCCGACTAGAGTAAATATAATAACCATATAGGTATACAGAGATCAGCATATAAACATGTGTAAATAGGGTAAGAATACAGGATGTGTTTATGGGTTTCGACAAGTTTCGCTGATAATTGGCTTCATCAGGAGACCCTATTGTTGTAATGAATGAACCACAATTAATAAACAACATATACAATCAGTGATACAAAAAAGACGCCACTGCCCCCGTCTATAGCTGGCCATCGCAGTAAGCAGCATTGGAAGGCTACATAAGGTATAAACAGGGCCAAGGATAAATCCAAGAGAAAAAAAAAAAACAAGCTTACTTACCAAACAGCTCGTAGACAACCAATTAAACCTGTACAAACAAGGTCAAGGATAAATCCAAGTGAAAAACCAAGCTTAACTTACCACCAGCCCGCAGGCCTTGTTTATACCTGTTGTTAGCCTTCCAATGCTTCTTACTGCGATAGTCAACTATAGATGGGAGCAAGTGGCGTCTTTTTTGAACCAATTAAACCTGTCTAACAGTATGCGTTAAAAGCAGGGGTTTAGTCTGCACGCGTTTGCAATTGCATGCGTAAGCCACACAGCACCCTGGTATCTGTGGTACCTAACTAACTTATAAGTGTCCCCACAGTGGAGGCACATGCATTCTGATGGACAGATGGAGGGCAGGTGGACTGAAGGGAAGCCACCCCTTCTTAAAGGTACAGGGACACACTGAGCACCCAGCATGTAGCTCAATGTCTGCAAAGGTGTCAGTACGTTGCCTGACCAATATACACGACAGTGATACAAAAAAGACACCACTGCCCCCATCTATAGCTGGCCATCGCAGTAAGAAGTATTGGAAGGCTACATATGGTTTAAACAGGGCCAAGGATATTTGCAAATGCGTGCAGACTAAACCCCTGCTTTTAACGCATACTGTTAGACAGGTTTAATTGGTTGTCTATGAGCTGGTCGGTAAGTAACCTTTTTTTTTTTCCTTGGATTTATCCTTGGCACTGTTTATAACATATACAATCAACCTTCAAATTGGAGAGACACCATGTGCTTGTATATCACTAGACATGTGCAATTAGTTTTGTACGAATCGAAAATTCGTACAAATTTTTCGAAATTCGTACTTTCGTACGAATCTGAATTACAAATTTTTACGAATACGAATTCTGTACGAAATACGAAATTTCGTTTACGAATTTCGGGTCCAAATTATCCGAATCCAAACTACCAAATGATGAATTTCAACTAATATGAAAGAAATTATAGCGGATATAACGAATGATTCGAATGAATTCGAGATTCAGTATAACGAATATCGACACTCTACGAATAATAACGAATTATTCAAAAGCGTATTAATGTTACATAACACATAAGTCTATTGTTCACCAATCACTCAGAGGAAGTACGAAATACGAAATTTCGGATTCGTAAACGAAATTTCGGATTTCGTACTTCCTCTGAGTGATTGGTGAACAATAGACAATAGACTTGTGTTACTTATGTAACGTTAAAGCGGGATTCCACCCTAAAGTGGAACTCCCGCTTTTCGGAACCCTCCCCCCCTCCGGTGTCACATTTGGCACCTTTCAGGGGGGAGGGGGGTGCAGATACCTGTCTAAGACAGGTATCTGCACCCACTTCCGGCATAAACTCCCACGGGAGTTTACGCAAGTTCCTGTCCCAGCGCGCTGTCTGCCGGGACACACACGTGTCCCGGCAGACAGCGCTGAAGATTCTCATTGCGCTGCGCGACTCGCGCATGCGCAGTAGGGAATCGGGAAGTGAAGCCACTTCCTGATTCCCTCACCGAGAATGGCGCCGGCTACAGCAGAGAGCCGAGCGATCGATCGGCCTCTGCTGCCGACACCGCTGGACCCTGGAACAGGTAAGTGTCCGTTTTTTAAAAGTCAGCAGCTGCAGTATTTGTAGCTGCTGGCTTTTAAAAAAAAAAAAAATTTTCAGTACAGTCCCGCTTTAATACGTTTTAGGATAATTCGTTATTATTCGCAGAGTGTCGATATTCATAAAGATTCGTAACGATATTAACGATTTGTAACGATTCGTACGAAATTCGTATTTCGTACGAATCCGAATTAAATTTCGTACACGAATTACAATTTTTTTTTTTTACGGAACGAAACAAAACAATTTTTTTTTTTTATACGAAACGGAACGAAACGAAACAATTTTTTTGACGGCTCCCATGTCTATATATCACTAATCCATAACCAATGTAATGTATATATAGAGCTGCAATCGACCAAAAAGGATAGGTCCAATTCACTTGAATGGGTTGCATTGAAATGAAAACACATCACAGTGCGAGTCAATGCACATTACGGCGAGTTTTAACACAAGTTGCAATTTTGCAATGCACTTTGGATTGCACATACAAATGTGTCATAATGTGCGCCAGTCGCAAGTCGTTACATTTGAAAATGGATGACAGGTTTTCTTTAAGCATGAATACCTACCAGAGGATGAAAGCGATGTCAGAGGCAACTAAATAGAAGATCATTTACAAGGGTGAACTTGCTTATAAATACCTTCCCGGAGTCCTACAAAAAGAAGGTATTATTTACTGCACATTATCAATGTATGACATTTGTCGAAGAACCATAATGTCCACAGCAAAACACATCACAAAGAAGTCACGGAGAAGATTGCACCTTGCGACCTGTATAAATATTACAGCATTTGGCTAATACTGGTTAAAGGGCATGTATCTGGGAACAGAATAATAATACAGAATCTACAATTCAATGGCTACCAAAAGGATGCAAGTAAATGAGGTCTGATCTTTTTAGGAAGCCAGTGTGCTAATGAGATATAAAACTGCATCCACTTTGCAAAATTCCTCGTTTATTCATGTTCCACATTTCGTTTTCATTATAAAGGGGAATGACATCAACTTCAAACAAGAACATGTTAGGATGCAGGAATGCATTGACGGCTCTCACAGATCCCTGCCTGTCCTACACTCATGATGGGGACAAGGGGGATGCAGGTGCACTGTGATCTATATCTGTGCCCGGGAGCACAGATGCAAACCAATGATCTCTCTGCAAGTGAGAGAGAGAGAGAGAAAGGTGGAGCAGTCTACAGGTACTAGAGCCAGGTGAGATGAGAGGAAGCTTTTGGGTGAGGGGAGGAGATGAGAGCTGTGAAGGAGGAAGTTTGGAGAGGTGGGGGATGTGGGAGAGTAATGCAGAGGTCAGAGCTAAAGAGGCATGGAAGTGAGATGCGGACAGCCTGTGAAAGAGAGCTGAACCCAGCACACTGTGCATATCACACCCCTAAACCCTGCACTCTGTATGTAGCACACTCCTCAACCCTGCACTCTGTACACAGTGAACCGCTGAACTCTACACTATGGCCCCTTTCACACCGGGCGTTTTTCAGGCGGTACAGCGCTAAAAATAGCGCCTGTTCACCGCCTGAAAAAATCCGGCCCCTTTAACTCCAGCGTGAATGCCGGCGGGCTAGCGGTGCGCTAGCAGGACGGCAAAAAATAGTCCTGCTAGCAGCATCTTTGGAGCGGTATAGGAGCGGTGTGTTCACCGCTCCTATACTGCTCCTTCCCATTGATTTGAATGGGAAACCGCGGTAAAACCGCGGCAATACCGCCGCAAAGCGCCGATACGACGGCGCTCTGCAGGGGTGTTTAACCCTTTTTCGGCCACTCACGGGGGGGTAAAACCGCACCGCGAGCGGCCGAATACCGCGGTTAAAACGACGGTAATGCAGCGCTAAAAATAGCGCTGCTTTACCGTTACTGCGGCTCCCCGCCCCAGTGTGAAAGGGGCCTATGTGCATACACCGCTGAACTCTACACTCTGTGCATAGGGCACCCCTAAACTCTGCACTCTGTGCATAGGGCATCTCTGAACTCTGCTGAACTCTACACTCTGTGCATAGGGCACCGCTGAACTCTGCACTCTGTGCATAGGGCACCCCTGAACTCTGCACTCTGTGCATAGAGCACCTCTGAACTCTGCTGAACTCTGCACTCTGTGCATAGCGCACCCCTAAACCCTACACTCTGTATTTAGCACACTCCTCAACCCTGCACTCTGTACACAGTGAACCACTGAACTCTACTCTCTGTGCATAGGGCACCGCTGAACTCTACACTCTGTGCATAGGGCACCGCTGAACTCTACACTCTGTGCATAGGGCACCGCTGAACTCTGCACTCTGTGCATAGGACACCTCTGAACTCTGCACTCTGTGCATAGGGCACCCCTGAACTCTGCACTCTGTGCATAGGGCACCTCTGAACTCTGTGCATAGGGCACCTCTGAATGCTGCACTCTGTATGCAGTGAACCCCTGAACCCTGCACTTGGTAAGTAGTGCACCCTTTAACTCTGCACTATATACATAGTGCACCCTTGAACTCTGAACTTTGTACATAGTGCATCCCTGAACTCTGCACATAACACACTCCTGGTGTTTATTTAATGCCCTTTAAGATTCTTCTACTGTTATTGCAATTTGGCCACACCCACTGTTTGATGCGATTTGGCGGGGGGGGCATGGTTGAGTTCCTTCACCTATTCTCTGAGAAAAAAAGACCTGGATACATTTATATAGTCTTACAGATACAAACGCCCCTTTGATGGCAACCATAATGATGATGCAGCCCACAATGGAATTGAGTTTGACACCCCAGTTCTAGGAAATTTTAGGTATGCACGTGACTCACTCTCACTCCTCTCATATGAGAACATTGGTGCTTGGTGATTGGCCCAGCTCTGTCACATGGGGTGGAAAGCCAATCCTTAACCTTACGGAAGCTTGTAAGCATCAAAATTGGACCACAGGGGCAATGGAAGAAGGCAGCCTGGTATGATGAATTCAAGAATGGTGTGATGGACACAATGGGGGTTATTTACGAAAGGCAAATCCACTTTGCACTGAAAGTACACTTGGAAGTGCAGTCGCTCTAAATCTAAGGGGTAGATCTGAAATGAGGGGAAGCTCTTCTGATTTTATCATCCAATCATGGGTCCCCCTCAGATCTACAGCGACTTTACTTCCAATTGCACTTTCAGTGCAAAGTGGATTTTTCTTTAGTAAACAACCCCCACTGAGTTTGAGTTGTTGACTTTGGCTCCAAATTCTCTATATCTCAGTCCAGTTGAGCATTTGTGGGATGTGCTGGAAAAAACAAGACCCGATTCACGGAGGTCCAAGCTCGCACACAGGCTTAAAGAATCTGCTACGGATGGCCAGATACCACAGCATACCTTCAGAGGTCTAGTGGATTCCATGCCTTGACGGGTTATGGTGGGTGGTCATGATAATATGACAGATCGGTTATAATTTATATTTACATTTTTGGTGATATTTTTTTTTTTTATAACTAAAATCATGAAAAGGCAGTGTATAAATGTATATTTTTTGGAGAACGCTCCCCTATAAAATGTCAGACGGTAGACTAAAAGGTAAAAAAGATATCACGTAACTGTCGAAGAGTGGGGATATGAGCTAGAAGTGAAGTGGTTAAATAGTCAGCCTTGTTTACACATTATCCCTATATATTTCTGAAGACGTGAAGAGGTCGTCCTCTGAGATATCGGATCACCTTGCTTCTCTTAGCATGTCTTCTGTCTGCTATTGTTCATTACACAACAGATGACCTATCTGATAATATTCTCCTCCTTCAACACATCTCTCTTGTACATGAAGAAAGCTCCGAGCCCTTTTCATCTTCATTCTGCCGCTGATTGTGAGTTCTTTTTTTTCCTTCAATTTCTAAAGATCTTTTGCACGCATCTTCGTCTCCTTTTGGCCCAGTGGAACACAAATGTCTTCGCAACTGCCAATTCTGACTTTTTTGCAGCTTGTGATTTTTCTCCCCCCCCCCTCCAAACCATGACAACTACTTCTGTGGAAACACAGCAAACCTTTTCAAATAAACTCAGCAATTGGAAAAAAAAAGCCTATGGAGACATGCATTGCAACGGGAAATGGGGAGAAAAACAATTCTCTTATGCATTAATTTGCTGGCAATAAATATCATGTTTCTGTTTTTTTTTTTTTTGATTCTGCGTAGTGTGCACTTTCCAAAAGTGAATTAAGGGAAGATAAAAAGTCTTCGGGAACTGAGGGATGTCTTGGTGTGATTTAAAGGGATATGCTTGTTGGGATATCTCTTGGCTACGTTTTGAAGTGATGTAAAGAAAATAAGAATTAGATTTAAAAATGCGAGAGCAGCTAAAATAAAACATAGAAATATGTTCCTATAAATCAGGAATTGATCCAACATTGTAGCATTTCAACTGTAAATTATTGATACTTTCTATTTCTTTCTTTCTGTACATAAGTACTAAAGGGAATTTAAAGTGGAGTTCCACCCAAAAAAATTTAAATGTAATTTATGTACATAAAAAAATAAAAAAATAAATAATTTTTAGGGCTGTTACTGATTAAAATTTTCGTGTTCGATTAATTGATTTTTTTTTAAGATTAATCGACTAATTTCGATTAATTATAAATCACATACAGATCCAACTACTTTTAGCTGATCTCCTTGCATTGCAACTCTGCATTAGTCAGTGGTAAATGTGGTATACACTATATACAATCACCCAACACTAGTTAGTTTCCACAATCCATGACTTAACTTCACAGTTCACACAAATACGTTTTAAATTCAAACTGTGGCACTGACGTAAGTCATTTTTCTTTCACAGTAGCGTGACAATCCCTCCACCTCCGGTCTAACTAATCACTCTCACCTTATGGCATGGACCCCTGTGCAAACAGGTGGTCATGCAAGCGGGTATCAAAAGGGTTAACACGGACCATAAACTTCTCTCACGTCTCCTTAGATCTCAGCAAGGACGCCAGGTCATGGGTAGAAAGAAAAGATCTCACCGCTTAAGTATAAGATTTAAACTACTGAATGAATGAATGAATGAATGATTTGTATAGCGCTGCAAATGTGAACGGAACCGCCTCAAGGCGCTTGTCTGCTCTTGTTGTGATGCCATGTTTAGAAGAGGTGGGTCTTAAGTTTATTTCTGAAGGCGTGATGGTTTTCTTCAAAGCGGATGTTGTTTGGTAGAGCATTCCATAGTCGAGGTCCCTGTACTGCGAATCTTCATTCTCCCTTCGATTTGTAGCGGGCTTTGGGGATGAGAAGGCGGTTTTGGTTTGTTGATCGCAGGCTGCAATTAGGTATGTATTTTTCTATTTTCTCACAAAGGTATTGAGGCGCATTTCCTTGTGTACATTTGTGGGTGAGGCAGAGGGTCTTGAATGTGATCCTGTCTTTTACCTTGAGCCAATGGAGGGTCCTTAGGGATGGGGAGATGGATTCCCAAGGTTTCTTTCCCGTGACTAATCTCGCTGCTGTGTTTTGGACAATTTGAAGGCGCGCAATCTGGTAATCCGGTAATCCTATGTAGAGGGAGTTTGCATAGTCGAGACGCAAATTGATGATCGTTTCTTACCTTCCTACTACCGCTTTTTCCTTTTCCGGGATGAAGGGGATGAGTCTGCATAGCAGGCCGAGGAGATGGTGGGCTCCGCTGATTACGGATCCTATTTGCGCCTCCATGGTCATCTCTGAATCAAAGATTACTCTGAGGCTTTGTTGCTTGGAAGGATGGTCTGTCCAAGGATGGTTGGTGGTGTCCAAGGGGTCTTCGTCTTTTTCCTTTTGGTTTGCGTCGAGAAGCAGTAGTTCTGTTTTCGATCCATTTAGTTTGAGGGAGCTAGTGGTCATCCAGTCATCTATCAATGTGAGACACTTTCCTAGTTCTTGGTACTGGTCTTTTTGTCCGGTGATCCAAAAATACAGTTAAGTGTCGTCCGCGTATGAGTGGTAGCATAGATCCGATTTGTTAATAATTTTGAAGAGTGGCCAGATGTACTGGTACTGGTACTGGTGACAAAGGTGATCCTTGAGGGACTCCATACGTAACTGCCCGGGTTTCTGAAGTGAAGGCTCCTAGTTTCACTGTCTGTGACCGGTTTCCTAAGAAGGAAGCGAACCATGGCAGATCTCCATCTGTAACTCCTGCCACTTCCTTGAGGCGGCTGAGAAGAGTGTTGTGGTCCACTGTGTCGAACGCCGCACTAAGATCCAGCAATACCAGAAGACACGATTCTCCATCATCCGCTGCTTCTAGGGCTTCATCCCATATTTTCAGGAGTGCTCACATAAAGATGATAAAAACACAGCATGAAAAGCCGACAATCATGTTAGTTCCGTAGGGTAGCAGCGGGTGACGTCATGCGTAGCTCCTCCCCTGTACGTGTTGCGTTCAATCAGAACTTCAACGTCACCGAACTCCTCCCCCCTTCCCTTCATTAGCAGACGGATGGCACTTGGTGAAGGGGAGAGGAGCCCGGTAACGTTGATATCCGTGACATCACCGGATCTCCGACCGAACTCCCTGAAGACCCGGAAGTCGGCGGAGAGGTGAGTACCGATCAAAAGAATTTTGATCGATCAAAAAAATGTATTAATTAATCGAGGAATTAATCTTTAATTTCCACAGCCCTAAAAAATTTGGAGAAAATAATTTTTTTTTAACTCACCTCTAAATGCCTGTTGCTAGGGGGTCCCTCATAGTCTGCCTCCTTCAGCGGCTGGGCTCTTGACGTCACTTCCCTCGGCGCAGGAAGGGAGATCAGCTCTGCCCCCTCCCTCTTGTCAATCATCTGGGACACGTCACAGGTCCCAGATGATTGTGCGGCCAATCATGGCGCTCAGCGCCACTTGCGCAAATGCACAGTGGTTGCCCGGCTGTGAATCCACAGCCGGGCACCCACAGTTACAATGCTGGCGCCGCCGAGCGGAGGGGGAGACGAGCGGGGCTTCGATTCTCCTAATCGCTGGACCCTGGAACAGGTAAGTGTCCGATTATTAAAAGTCAGCAGCTGCAGTATTTGTAGCTGCTGAGTTTTAATTTTTCTTTTTTAAAGCGGAACTCCGATTTAATAAAGGGTGCTAACTGGTCACATAAGCAGAGAGTTAGACTGACCCACATGCCTGGATATACATGAAAACAAGAAAATTCCTGTGGATGGGACTTTTAAGGGACAGTGAACAACTAACGATCACAAAGTACAAAAATATATACATTTTAATAGATCAAGGTTAAAAAAGATACAATACATAAAATTTGTTGACAATTTGAACAAGTTGAACAGTTGACAACCACCATTGATCTGTTGAAAATAAGGTGCAAGCAACAGAGATACCCAACGTGTTTCAAGTTTACGGTATTGGTTCTCTTCTTCAGGGGTAGGAGGTTTACAACGGGACATTAATACGTCATGTACATTGCATAGACATTTACAGTGTCTTGCATCCAATTAAAAGATTAGGGGCAGACTGCGACCACAGATGGACCCAGATTCCAATTCAGACAAATGTGGCTGCATCCAAGGTGCATCAGGGCCCAAATGAGGTCAGCTACAGAGGGCGTCCCTAATATTTTAACCACTTGCTTACTGGGCACTTAAACCCCCCTCTTGCCCAGACCAATTTTCAGCTTTTCGTCGCTGACGCACTTTGAATGACAATTGCGCGGTCATACAACTGACAGGTGGCACTGACAGATGGCACTGTGGGCACTGACAGATGGCACTGTGGGCACTGACAGGTGGTGCTGGTGGGCACTGACAGGTGGCGCAGGTGGGCACTGGTAAGCGACACTTGTAGGGGGCACAGGTGGGCACAGAGGATCCGGGGCACATCGCAGTGATCGGGACTAATGTCCCTCTCACTGCCGCCGGTGATTGGCTTTTTTTTTTCTAAAAATAGCCGATTACCGGCTGTGTTGTCATCACATGATCAGCTGTCATTGGCTGACAGCTGATCACGTGGTAAGGGGTCGGGATCCCCTTATTCGGATCTGTGATCCAGCGAGTCTCACAGATTCGCTGATCACAGAGCGCATTGCGCGCGCCCTTCAGGGGGTGCGCAGGCCGCTCGTGCAGGGGGCGACGTCATAGGACATTGTCCCGGCAATGTAGATCCACGCTGTAGCCATCATTCGGCTATAGCGCGGATCTCAGGAGGTTAAATTGGATGCAAGATACTGTAAATGTCTATGCAATGTACATGACGTATTAACGTCCCGTTGCAAACCTCCTTCCCCTGAAGCTGCCTCTCTGATTAATGCCCTCCTTGCTCGGTCCATGAGTTTTTGTGTGCGGCCGTTTGCAGGTTTGCTGCTGTGCCATGTTCTTTCCATTTGGTTATGATGGATTTGATGGTGCTCCTAGGGGTCATCAAATATTTGGATATTTTTTTATAACCTAACCCTGACTTGTACTTCTCAACAACATTTTCCTTTACTTGCTTGGAGAGTTCCTTGGTCTTCATGGCAGTGTTTGCTTAGGTGTTGCAGCCTCTGGGGCCTTTCAAAGGGGTGTGTATATGTAATGACATATCATGTGACACTTAGATTGCACACAGACATCATTTCACTAATTATGTGACTTCTGAAGGTAATTGGTTGCACCGGAGCTTTTTACGGGCTTCATAACAAATATGAATACATATGGACATGACAATATCATTTTTTTATTTATGAAAAATAGTTTTATGTATATATTGTTCTAATTTTACTTCACCAACTTAGACTATTGTGTTCTGATCCATCACATCATAATTCAGATTAAAAAAAAACATTGAACTAAAGGCTGTAATGTAACAAAATAGGTAAAAAAGCCAAGGGGTGAATACTTTTGAAAGGCACTGTAGGTGAGAAACCTAGGATACACCATTCACAATCCAGCAAAGATTGTGTAACTATAATTGTGATACAATTTATAGATACACAATCTTTGCTTAAAAAAATAAAATAAAGAAAGTGTAAGGAAATGGGGGAAGTGTAGAGTTACCCTTTAAGATTTAATACTATTGTACAAAGATGTTTTTCTGTTTTTCTGTAGAAACTCACTCTAATGCCCCGTACACACGGTCGGAAAATCCGACCACAAAATCCATCGGATTTTTTCCGACGAATTTAGTCCGACACTGGTGTTGCATACACACGGTCGGACAAAGTTGTCGTAAAATCTGATTATTCTGAATGTGGTGACATTTGTTGCCTACGACGGGACTACGTAGAGGCTAGTAGCCAATAGCTTTGGTCTTGTAATGTGATCTGAGCATGCGTGGCACTTTGTCCGTCGGAATTCGCTACACACGATCGGAAAAAGTCCGATAGGACTTTGTTGTCGGAAAATTTGAGAGCAGGAGATAAAACTTTGTCCGTCGGAAAATCCGATGGAAAATGTCCGATGGAGCCTACACACGGTCGGAATTTCCGACAACATTGTCCAAAAGGACATTTTCCGTCGGAAAATCCGACCGTGTGTATGGGGCATTACTCTGTTTATCTCACACTCACACTTTCTCATAACAAGTTTACCAAAAAAATGCTTCTCTGTAGAAAATGTGTTTCTCACGGTAGCTTTTTCCTTTCTCACACTGGCGTGTTTACCAAAAAAAAGTGTTTACCAAAAATGCTGAGAACCTTGCCAAGGACATATATTGCGTGGAACATTCTTAAGGCCCGTACACACGATCAGACAACCAATATGCAAATTAGCTGTTTTGGACCAACATCCGACCGTGTGTACGCTCCGTCGGACCAACTTTTTCCAGGTTTCATCTGACTTTTGTTGGCTGTGCGAACGGACCAACTTTCTGCCAACAAAAGTCCGATGGACCAAAGTCCGACCGTGTGTACACAAAACCAACGGACTTTTGTACAAACCAATGCAGAACCAATGCAAAAGATCAGACAACAATACAGAAGTTGACCAAAGGTGGCGGTAAAGAGCAGAAAAACCAAGTGATTTGGTGAAAGTTGGCTGAAAAAGTCCTGCCGTGTGTATGCAACACCAACTTGGGGCCAACGCCCTTTGGACAAAAATCCACGGGAAAGTTGGTCCACGGTCCGATCGTGTGTATGAGGCTTTAGAGTGAATTGTGACGTTGAGTCTGAGGGCAGAAATATTATGAATGTCTTGCAGATCAATATTGATTGTATAACAAAATGCTTGAATGTGATTGATTGTTCATGGGGCGTTCTCCCTATGCAACCCCCCTTTTTGATTATTGCATATGCTCTATAGAGCTGGAAATAAACGTATTCTTGATCAACCATATACTGTGTATGGTGTCTGATTACCTGTCCGGACAGAGAGAGAGTGAGAGTTTTTACCATTGACCGTCAAAGTCCAGCTGACGTAAAGAGTGGCTGATACAGAGGACCTAACAGAAAGGAACAGCAAAACAGAAGTTGCCTGCCCTCAGCCTCGCCTGATTCCTCGCAATGAGACATACAGAGGGGGAGAAATGATAGTTCTTACTCACTACTGTGTGTAAATTGAAGCTTGAGCCACTGAGCTCTGTCATTTTACATAATGGGATACAGAGAAACTGGGGGGGAAAAGGGAAAAATAACCTTAAAATCTCCACCAGCTAGCTGGATATGAGAACGCCAAATATTAATTTGAAACATTTCATATTTATCTAACATTAAAACAAAATTCAGCCATGGCCAATATGTACAAAACCATTGTACATTTTCTTCATGCAATATCAAGTAAAATGATTAATTAATTCATTAATCAATAATTCACTGCACTCACACAATCCAGGTTACTAAGCTAAAGCCACAGGACCTGATTTACTAAAAACAAGCCAGAGAAGGTAAACCATGTTCTCTCCACCTTACCAGCAAAACTTTCAATCAGGAATATGGAGCAAAAATAGTTTGGAATAGCAAATCATCTTTTTAAAAAAAAAAAATCTTTCCAGTTACCTATATTATAATTAAAGTAACCCTGTTGCTGTACAATCGCTTCCCAAGGAAGGCATAGAAGAGTGTAAATACTTATCTCTCCTGCCACTTGCACCACCAATCAAGAGAAATTGTTCCACTGGGAAATTGATACTTCTGGGGGTATTGATCTCCTGGGTCGCCTGCAGCTCTCACTGCTTCCTCCTGTTGACCTCTGTGCTACTTCTGTCACCTTGAATGAGAGGAGGTCAGCAGAAGAGGAAGTATTTAAAGTTTTTTTTTATTTTTTACGAATGTGCTTTATCTGGAATAATATTGTATAGCAACATGGTCACTTTATTTAGACATAATCAAAATTGAATATGGTAAACTTACAAAACAATGAAATCATTTTAAAATATATGTTTTATTCAGTTGACTTTCATTTTATCTGTAATTTCACCAGAGCAAAGCTTTTCAGAGTATACATAGATACAATAAATGTTTGCACCATCTCACCATCATGGCATGCAGAGACCACAAACCCTTCCACAGGATTATAAAACCAATACATGCCATCCATGCCTATGATTGCAAACGTCTCAGGTGGATCATAGCATAAGAAAAATGTTGTGTTGTAGTCCATGTCTTTTATATTCTTTTAGCCATTTCTCTGTGTTTTACTGCATTTTAGCATGATTTCCTAACGTTTTGAGCCATTGGAGGCCTGTTTCATTGGGCTTTCATTCACATTGGACGTGTACAGTAGACGCTGAGCTGTAGGGAGCTGATCTGCAGGTACCGCAGACTTGATGAATGATGAATGATGAATCATGAGAAAAGACACAGAATGGTTATCTGTCTATGTAAACAAGGCAGACCGTCATTCTGACAGAAGGGAAGGGATGAAATGTGTGTCCCCCTAGTAAACGCACCTCCCACAGTACACTAAAAACCTGGCCAGGAACACGGCTAACCCTTTGATCGTCAGTTAGTGTCAGTTAGTATCAGAATGTCTGCTGCAATATCACAGTCCCGCTATAAGTCGCTGATCACCGTTATTGCTTGTAAAAAAATAAAAGAAAAAAAACATATAAATAAAAATATCCCATGGTTTGTAGATTGTATAACTTTTGCACAAACTAATCAATATACACTTACTGGGATATTTTTTTTACAAAAATATGTAGCAGAATACCTATTGGCCTAAATTGATGAAGAAATTCGATTTTTTCCATTTTTTTATTGGCTATGTTTTATAGCAGAAAGTAAAAAAAAATATTGTTTTCTTTTTTTTTTCAAAATTGTCTGCTTTTTTTTGTTTATAGCGCAAAAATAAAAAAAAAACAGAGATGATCAAATACCAGAAAAAGAAAGCTTAATTTATGGGGAAAAAAATTAAAATAAATTGTATTTGGGTACAATGTTGCATGACCACGCAATTGCCAGTTAAAGTACTGTAGTGCCGTATCACAAAAAATGGCCTGGTCATGAAGAGGGGTAAATCTTCCGGAGGTCAAGGGGTTAACATCAAGAGAGCTTATTAAGAGTTCAGTCCTCCGTCCAAATAAAGGTACCCCATGTGTAAAGAAATACCCTATCCAAAGTGCCTAGTGTAGCCAAGAAGAACCCACCCCAGGGTAGGCCTCTCATGTGACCCTTGCTTGGCGCCTTTGTACTGACCATCCATTTAAGGAGACATTTCTTTACTGACCACCAATGTAAAGGGGGCATTTTTCTTCTGACCTCCAGTGGAAAGGGTAATTTCTCTACTGATCACTATTGTAAGAGAAGACGTCAACATTTTATTGTCCATGTTTCTTTATTGTCCATTGTTATTTTTCCATGATTATTACTGAAAGAAAATGTTATCGTACAGAGCAGAGGGGAGTTAAAATGTCATCTGCTGTGGGATTCAAATACTTTACATAGATCACATGCTTTATTATCTTCTCTAATGCCCCGTACACACGGTCGTAAATTCCGACGGAAAATGTCCGATCGGACCATGTTGTCGGAAAATCCGCCCGTGTGTGTGGGCTCCATCTGACTTTTTCCTTCGGAATTTCCGACGGAAAAAATTTGAGATCCTGCTCTCAAATTTTCCGACAACAAAATCCAATCTGACTTTTTCCGATCGTGTGTAGAGAATTCCGACGGACAAAGTGCCACACATGCTCAGATCAAATTGGGAGACCAAATCTATTGGCTAAAAGCCTCGACGTAGTTCCGTCGTACGCAACGAACGTCACCACATTCAGAATGATCGGATTTTCCCAAAACTTTGTCCGACCGTGTGTATGCAACACCAGTGTCGGACAAAATCCGTCGGAAAAAATCAGACGGATTTTGAGGTCGGAATTTCCGACCGTGTGTGCGGGGCATAATGCTGCGTACACATGATCGCACATTCCATGGGATTTTTTCAGACGGATGTTGGCTCAAACTTGTCTTGCATACACACGGGTCACACAATGTTGTCGGAAATTCCGAACGTCAAGAATGCGGTGACGTACAACGAGCTGAGAAAAATTAAGTTCAATAGCCAGTGCGGCTCTTCTGCTTGATTCTGAGCATGCGTGGAACTTTGTGCGTCGGAATTGTGTACACACGATCGGACTTTGTGACTTTTTGTTGTCGGAAAATTTGAGATCCAGATCTCAAATTTTGTTTGTCGGAAAATCCGACGGAAAATGTCCGATGAAGCCTACACACGGTCGGAATTTCTGACAACAAGCTCCAATCGCACATTTTCCATCGAAAAATCTGACCGTGTGTACGGGGCATAACACTATGAAAAACAGAAAAATTAATGACGAAAACAGACTTTCAGGTGCCAAAATAAGTCTTGAGAAAAAGATATGTACGTAAACTCTATAAAATTTTATTAACACCAATGATTAAAAAAAGTATATAACACAAAAAACACACACTGTAAATACAGAGTTCTGGGATCACTGCAACTATGATCACTCAAAAGACTGCTTATCCTGTACTACCTGACTAGAGTAAATATGATAACCATATAGGTATACAGAGATCAGCATATAAACATGTGTAAATAGGGCAAGAATACAGGATGTGTTTATGGGTTTCGACAAGTTTCACTGATAATTAGCTTCATCAGGAGACCCTATTGTTGTAATGAATGAACCACAATTAATAAACAACATATACAATCAGTGATACAAAAAAGACGCCACTGCCCCCGTCTATAGCTGGCCATTGCAGTAAGCAGCATTGGAAGGCTACATAAGGTATAAACAGGGCCAAGGATAAATCCAAGAGAAAAAAAACAAGCTTACTTACCAAACAGCTCGCAGACAACCAATTAAACCTGTACAAACAAGGTCAAGGATAAATCCAAGTGAAAAACCAAGCTTAACTTACCACCAGCCCGCAGGCTATGTTTATACCTGTTGTTAGCCTTCCAATGCTTCTTACTGCGATAGTCAACTATAGATGGGAGCAAGTGGCGTCTTTTTTGAACCAATTAAACCTGTCTAACAGTATGCGTTAAAAAGCAGGGGTTTAGTCTGCACGCGTTTGCAAATGCATGCGTAAGCCACACAGCACCCTGGTATCTGTGGTACCTAACTAACTTATAAGTGTCCCCACAGTGGAGGCACATGCACAGATGGAGGGCAGGTGGACTGAAGGGAAGCCACCCCTTCTTAAAGATACAGGGACACACTGAGCACCCAGCATGTAGCTCAATGTCTGCAAAGGTGTCAGTACGTTGCCTGACCAATATACACGACAGTGATACAAAAAAGACACCACTGCCCCATCTATAGCTGGCCATCGCAGTAAGAAGCATTGGAAGGCTACATAAGGTTTAAACAGGGCCAAGGATATTTGCAAATGCATGCAGACCAAACCCCTGCTTTTAACGCATACTATTAGACAGGTTTAATTGGTTGTCTATGAGCTGGTCCGGTAAGTAAGCTTGTTTTTTTTTTCCTTGGATTTATCCTTGGCCCTGTTTATAACATATACAATCAACCTTCAAATTGGAGAGACGCCATGTGCTTGTATATCACTAGACATATGCAATTAGTTTTGAATCGAACCGAAAATTCGTACAAATTTTTCGAAATTTGTACTTTCGTACGAATCTGAATTACAAATTTTTACGAATACGAATTCTGTACGAAATACGAAATTCCGTTTACGAATTTCGGATCCAAATTATCCGAATCCAAACTACCAAATGATGAATTTCAACTAATATGAAAGAAATTATAGCGGATATAACGAATGATTCGAATGAATTCGAGATTCAGTATAACGAATATCGACACTCTACGAATAATAACGAATTATCCAAAAATGTATTAACGTTACATAACACATAAGTCTATTGTCTATTGTTCACCAATCACTCAGAGGAAGTACGAAATACGAAATTTCGGATTTCGTACTTCCTCTGAGTGATTGGTGAACAATAGACTTATGTGTTATGTAACGTTAATACGCTTTCGGATAATTTGTTATTATTCGTAGAGTGTCGATATTCGTTATACTGAATCTCGAATTCATTCGAATCATTCGTTATATCCGCTATAATTTCTTTCATATTAGTTGAAATTCATCATTTGGTAGTTTGGATTCGGATAATTTGGATCCGAAATTCGTAAACGAAATTTCGGATTTCGTACTTCCTCTGAGTGATTGGTGAACAATAGACTTGTGTTACTTATGTAACATTAATACGTTTTAGGATAATTCATTATTATTCATAGAGTGTCGATATTCGTAACGATTCGTAACGATATTAACTGTTTGTAACGACTCGTACGAAATTCGTATTTCATACGAATCCGAATTACGATTTTTTTTTTTTATACGAAACGAAATGAAACACATTTTTTAACTATCTATCACTAATCCATAACCAATGTAATGTATATATAGAGCTGCAATCGACCAAAAAGGATAGGTCCAATTCACTTGAATGGGTTGCATTGAAATGAAAAGGCATCACAGTGCGAGTCAATGCACATTACTGCGAGTTTTAACACAAGTTGCAATTTTGCAATGCACTTTGCATTGCACATACAAATGTGTCATAATGTGCTCCAGTCGCAAGTCGTTACATTTGAAAATGGATGACAGGTTCTCTTTAAGCATGAATACCTACCAGAGGATGAAAGTGATGTCAGAGGCAACTAAATAGAAGATCATGAACTTGCTTATACTACAGAGGCATATAAATACCTTCCCGGAGTCCTACAAAAAGAAGGTATTATTTACTGCACATTATCAATGTATGACATTTGTCGAAGAACCATAATGTCCACAGCAAAACACATCACAAAGAAGTCACGGAGAAGATAGCACCTTGCGACCTGTATAAATATTACAGCATTTGGCTAATACTGGTTAAAGGGCATGTATCTGGGAACAGAATAATAATACAGAATCTACAATTCAATGGCTACCAAAAGGATGCAAGTAAATGAGGTCTGATCTTTTTAGGAAGCCAGTGTGCTAATGAGATATAAAACCGCATCCACTTTGCAAAAATCCTCGTTTATTCATGTTCCACATTTAGTTCTCATTATAAAGGGGAATGACATCAACTTCAAACAAGAACATGTTAGGATGCAGGAATGCATTGACGGCTCTCACAGATCCCTGCCTGCCCTGCACTCATGATGGGGACAAGGGGGATGCAGGTGCACTGTGATCTCTATCTGTGCCCGGGAGCACAGATGCAAACCAATGATCTCTCTGCAAGTGAGAGAGAGAGAGAGGTGGAGTAGTCTACAGGTACTAGAGCCAGGTGAGATGAGAGGAAGCTTTTGGGTGAGGGGAGGAGATGAGAGCTGTGAAGGAGGAAGTTTGGAGAGGTGGGGGATGTGGGAGAGTAATGCAGAGGTCAGAGCTAAAGAGGCATGGAAGTGAGATGCGGACAGCCTGTGAAAGAGAGCTGAACCCAGCACACTGTGCATATCACACCCCTAAACCCTGCACTATGTATGTAGAACACTCCTCAACCCTGCACTCTGTACACAGTGAACCGCTGAACTCTACACTATGGCCCCTTTCACACTGGGCGTTTTTCAGGCGGTACAGCGCTAAAAATAGCGCCTGTTCACCGCCTGAAAAAATCCGGCCCCTTTAACTCCAGTGTGAAAGCCGGCGGGCTTTCACACTGGAGCGGTGCGCTAGCAGGATGGCAAAAAAGTCCTGCTAGCAGCCACTCACGGGGGGTAAAACCGCACCGTGAGCGGCCGAATACCGCGGTTAAAACGACGGTAAAGCAGCGCTAAAAATAGCGCTGCTTTACCGTCACCGCGGCTCCCCGCCCCAGTGTGAAAGGGGCCTATGTGCATAGGGCACCGCTGAACTCTACACTCTGTGCATAGGGCACCCCTAAACTCTGCACTCTGTGCATAGGGCACCTCTGAACTCTGCTGAACTCTACACTCTGTGCATAGGGCACCGCTGAACTCTGCACTCTGTGCATAGGGCACCCCTGAACTCTGCACTCTGTGCATAGAGCACCTCTGAACTCTGCTGAACTCTGCACTCTGAGCATAGCGCACCCCTAAACCCTACACTCTGTATTTAGCACACTCCTCAACCCTGCACTCTGTACACAGTGAACCACTGAACTCTACTCTCTGTGCATAGGGCACCGCTGAACTCTACACTCTGTGCATAGGGCACCGCTGAACTCTGCACTCTGTGCATAGGGCACCCCTGAACTCTGCACTCTGTGCATAGAGCACCTCTGAACTCTGCTGAACTCTGCACTCTGTGCATAGCGCACCCCTAAACCCTACACTCTGTATTTAGCACACTCCTCAACCCTGCACTCTGTACACAGTGAACCACTGAACTCTACTCTCTGTGCATAGGGCACCGCTGAACTCTACACTCTGTGCATAGGGCACCGCTGAACTCTACACTCTGTGCATAGGGCACCGCTGAACTCTGCACTCTGTGCATAGGACACCTCTGAACTCTGCACTCTGTGCATAGGGCACCCCTGAACTCTGCACTCTGTGCATAGGGCACCTCTGAACTCTGTGCATAGGGCACCTCTGAACTCTGTGCATAGGGCACCCCTGAATGCTGCACTCTGTATGCAGTGCACCCCTGAACCCTGCACTTGGTAAGTAGTGCACCCTTTAACTCTGCACTATATACATAGTGCACCCTTGAACTCTGAACTTTGTACATAACACACTCCTGGTGTTTATTTAATGCCCTTTAAGATTCTTCTACTGTTATTGCAATTTGGCCACACCCACTGTTTAATGCAACTTGGCGGGGGGGGGGGCATGGTTGAGTTACTTCACCTATTCTCTGAGAAAAAAAGACCTGGATACATTTATATAGTCTTACAGATACAAATGCCCCTTTGAGGGCAACCATAATGATGATGCAGCCCAAAATGAAATTGAGTTTGACACCCCAGTTCTAGGAAATTTTAGGTATGCACGTGACTCACTCTCACTCCTCTCATATGAGAACATTGGTGCTTGGTGATTGGCCCAGCTCTGTCACATGGGGTGGAAAGCCAATCCTTAACCTTGCGGAAGCTTGTAAGCATCAAAATTGGACCACAGGAGCAATGGAAGAAGGCAGCCTGGTATGATGAATTCAAGAATGGTGTGAGGGACACAATGGGGGGTTATTTACGAAAGGCAAATCCACTTTGCGCTGAAAGTACACTTGGAAGTGCAGTCGCTCTAAAATCTAAGGGGTAGATCTGAAATGAGGGGAAGCTCTTCTAATTTTATCATCCAATCATGTGCAAGTTAAAATGCTGTTTTATATTTTCCTTGTCCCCCTCGGATCTACAGCGACTTTACTTTCAAGTGCACTTGCAGTGCAAAGTGGATTTTCCTTTAGTAAATAACCCCCACTGAGTTTGAGTTGTTGACTTTGGCTCCAAATTCTCTATATCTCAGTCCAGTTGAGCATTTGTGGGATGTGCTGGAAAAAACAAGACCCGATTCACGGAGGTCCAAGCTCGCACACGGACTTAAAGAATCTGCTACGGATGGCCAGATACCACAGCATACCTTCAGAGGTCTAGTGGATTCCATGCCTTGATGGGTTATGGTGGGTGGTCATGATAATATGACAGATCGGTTATAATTTATATTTACCTTTTTGGTGATATTTTTTTTTTTTATAACTAAAATCATGAAAAGACAGTGTATAAATGTATATTTTTTGGAGAACGCTCCCCTATAAAATGTCAGACGGTAGACTAAAACGTAAAAAAGATATCACGTAACTGTCGAAGAGTGGGGATATGAGCTAGAAGTGAAGTGGTTAAATAGTCAGCCTTGTTTACACATTATCCCTATATATTTCTGAAGACGTGAAGAGGTCGTCCTCTGAGATATCGGATCACCTTGCTTCTCTTAGCATGTCTTCTGTCTGCTATTGTTCATTACACAACAGATGACCTATCTGATAATATTCTCCTCCTTCAACACATCTCTCTTGTACATGAAGAAAGCTCCGAGCCCTTTTCATCTTCATTCTGCCGCTGATTGTGAGTTCTTTTTTTTCCTTCAATTTCTAAAGATCTTTTGCACGCATCTTCGTCTCCTTTTGGCCCAGTGGAACACAAATGTCTTCGCAACTGCCAATTCTGACTTTTTTGCAGCTTGTGATTTTTCTCCCCCCCCCCCCCCCCCCCCCCTCCAAACCATGACAACTACTTCTGTGGAAACACAGCAAACCTTTTCAAATAAACTCAGCAATTGGAAAAAAAAGCCTATGGAGACATGCATTGCAACGGGAAATGGGGAGAAAAACAATTCTCTTATGCATTAATTTGCCGGCAATAAATATCATGTTTCTGTTTTTTTTTTCTTGATTCTGCGTAGTGTGCACTTTCCAAAAGTGAATTAAGGGAAGATAAAAAGTCTTCGGGAACTGAGGGATGTCTTGATGTGATTTAAAGGGATATGCTTGTTCAGATATCTCTTGGCTACATTTTGAAGGGATGTAAAGAAAATAAGAATTAGATTTAAAAATGCGAGAGCAGCTAAAATAAAACATAGAAATATGTTCCTATAAATCAGGAATTGATCCAACATTGTAGCATTTCAACTGTAAATTATTGATACTTTCTATTTCTTTCTTTCTGTACATAAGTACTAAAGGGAATTTAAAGTGGAGTTCCACCCAAAAAAATAAAAATAAATGTAATTTATGTACATAAAAAAAAAAAAAAAATAATAATTTTTTAGGGCTGTTACTGATTAAACTTTTCGTGTTCGATTAATTGATTTTCTTTTTAATAGATTAATCGACAAATTTTGATTAATTATAAATCACATACAGATCCAACTACAACAGACAGCTGATCACGTGGTAAGGGGTCGGGATCCCCTTACTCGGATCTGTGATCCAGCGAGTCTCACAGACTCGCTGATCACAGATTGCACCGCGCGCGCCCTTTAGGGGGCGACGTCATAGGACATTGTCCCGGCAATGTAGATCCGCGCTGTAGCCGTCATTCGGCTATAGCGCGGATCTCTACAGGTTAAATTGGATGCAAGATACTGTAAATGTCTATGCAATGTACATGACGTATTAACGTCCTGTTCTAAACCTCCTACCCCTGAAGCTGCCTCTCTGATTAATGCCCTCCTTGCTCGGTCCATGAGTTTTGTTGTGCGGCGGTTGCAGGTTTGCTGCTGTGCCATGTTCTCTCCATTTGGTTATGATAGATTTGATGGTGCTCCTAGGGATCATCAAATATTTGGATATTTTTTTATAACCTAACCCTGACTTGTACTTCTCAACAACATTTTCCTTTACTTGCTTGGAGAGTTCCTTGGTCTTCATGGCAGTGTTTGCTTAGGTGTTGCAGCCTCTGGGGCCTTTCAAAAGGGTGTGTATATGTAATGACAGATCATGTGACACTTAGATTGCACAGAGGTGGACATCATTTCACTAATTATGTGACTTCTGAAGGTAATTGGTTGCACCAGAGCTTTTTACGGGCTTCATAACAAATATGAATACATACGCACATGACAATATCATTTTTTTATTTATGAAAAATAGTTTTATGTATATATTGTTCTAATTTTACTTCACCAACTTAGACTATTGTGTTCTGATCCATCACATCACAATTCAGATTAAAAAAAACATTGAACTAAAGGCTGTAATGTAACAAAATAGGTAAAAAGCCAAGGGGGTGAATACTTTTGCATGGCACTGTAGGTGAGAAACCTAGGATACACCATCCACAATCCAGCAAAGATTGTGTAACTATAATTACAGATAATTACAGATACACAATCTTTGCTTAAAAAAAAAAAATTAAAGAAAGTGTAAGGAAATGTGGGAAGTGTAGAGTTACCCTTTAAGATTTAATACTATTGTACAAAGATGTTTTTCTGTTTTTCTGTAGAAACTCACTCTAACTCTGTTTATCTCACACTCACACTTTCTCATAACAAGTTTACCAAAAAAATGCTTCTCTGTAGAAAATGTGTTTCTCACGGTAGCTTTTTCCTTTCTCACACTGGCGTGTTTACCAAAAAAAAGTGTTTACCAAAAATGCTGAGAACCTTGTCAAGGACATATATTGCGTGGAACATTCTTAGAGTGAATTGTGACGTTGAGTCTGAGGGCAGAAATATTATGAATGTCTTGCAGATCATAATTGATTGTATAACAAAATGCTTGAATGTGATTGGTTGTTCATGGGGCGTTCTCCCTATGCAAACCCCCTTTTTGATTATTGCATATGCTCTGTAGAGCTGGAAATAAACGTATTCTTGATCAACCATATACTGTGTATGGTGTCTGATTACCTGTCCGGACAGAGAGAGAGAGAGTTTTTTTCCATTGACCGTCAAAGTCCAGCTGAGGGAAAGAGGGGCTGATACAGAGGACCTAACAGAAAGGAACAGCAAAACAGAAGTTGCCTGCTCTCAGCCTCGCCTGATTCCTCGCAATGAGACATACAGAGGGGGAGAAATGATAGTTCTTACTCACTACTGTGTGTAAATTGAAGCTTGAGCCACTGAGCTCTGTAATTTTACAATATGGGATACGGAGAAACTGGGGGGAAAAAGTGAAAAATAACCTTAAAATCTCCACCAGCAAGCTGGATATGAGAACGCCAAATATTAATTTGAAACATTTCATATTTATCTAACATTAAAACAAAATTCAGCCATGGCCAATATGTACAAAACCATTGTACATTTTCTTCATGCAATATCAAGTAAAATGATTAATTCATTAATCAATAATTCACTGCACTCACACAATCCAGGTTACTAAGCTAAAGCCACAGGACCTGATTTACTAAAAACAAGCCAGAGAAGGTAAACCATGTTCTCTCCACCTTACCAGCAAAACTTTCAATCAGGAATATGGAGCAAAAATAGTTTGGAATAGCAAATCATCTTTTTAAAAAAAAAAATAATCTTTCCAGTTGCCTATATTATAATTAAAGTAACCCTGTTGTTGTACAATCGCTTCCCAAGGAAGGCATAGAAGAGTGTAAATACTTATCTCTCCTGCCATTTGCACCACCAATCAAGAGAAATTGTTCCCCGAAGTCCACTGGGAAATTGATACTTCTGGGGGTATTGATCTCCTGGGTCGCCTGCAGCTCTCACTGCTTCCTCCTGTTGACCTCTGTGCTACTTCTGTCTCCTTGAATGAGAGGAGGTCAGCAGAAGAGGAAGTATTTAAAGTTTTTTTTTTTTTTTTACAAATGTGCTTTATCTGGAATAATATTGTATAGCAACATGGTCACTTTATTTAGACATAATCAAAATTGAATATGGTAAACTTACAAAACAATTAAATCATTTTAAAATATATGCTTTATTCAGTTGACTTTCATTTTATCTGTAATTTCACCAGCGCAAAGCTTTTCAGAGTATACATAGATACAATAAATGGTTGCACCATCTCACCATCATGGCATGCAGAGACCACAAACCCTTCCACAGGATTATAAAACCAATACATGCCATCCATGCCCATGATTGCAAACGTCTCAGGTGGATCATAGCATAAGAAAAATGTTGTGTTGTAGTCCATGTCTTTTATGTTCTTTTAGCCATTTCTCTGTGTTTTACTGCATTTTGGCATGATTTCCTAACGTTTTGAGCCATTGGAGGCCTGTTTCATTGGGCTTTCATTCACATTGGACGTGTACAGTAGACGCTGAGCTGAAGGGAGCTGATCTGCAGGTACCGCAGACTTGATGAATGATGAATGATGAATCATGAGAAAAGACACAGAATGGGTATCTGTCTATGTAAACAAGGCAGATCGTCGTTCTGACAGAAGGGAAGGGATGAAATTTGTGTCCCAAATTTCATCTGTCCCCCTAGTAAATGCACCTCCCCCAGTACACTAAAAACCTGGCCAGGAACACGGCTAACCCTTTGATCGTCAGTTAGTGTCAGTTAGTATCAGAACGTCTGCTGCAATATCGCAGTCCCGCTATAAGTCACTGATCGCCGTTATTGCTTGTAAAAAAATAAAAACATAAATAAAAATATCTCATGGTTTGTAGATTCTATAACTTTTGCACAAACTAATCAATATACGCTTACTGGGATATTTTTTTTTACAAAAACATGTAGCAGAATACATATTGGCCTAAATTGATGAAGAAATTCAATTTTTTTTCCATTTTTTATTGGATATGTTTTATAGCAGAAAGTAAAAAATATTGTTTTCTTTTCTTTTTTTTTCAAAATTGTCTGCTTTTTTTGTTTATAGCGCAAAAATAAAAAAAAAAGCAGAGGTGATCAAATACCAGAAAAAGAAAGCTCAATTTCTGGGGAAAAAAAATTAAAATAAATTGTATTTGGGTACAATGTTGCATGACCACGCAATTGCCAGTTAAAGTACTGTAGTGCCGTATCACAAAAAATGGCCTGGTCATAAAGAGGGGTAAATCTTCCGGAGGTCAAGGGGTTAACATCAAGAGAGCTTATTAAGAGTTCAGTCCTCCGTCCAAGTAAAGGTACCCCATGTGTGAAGAAATGACCCAATCCAAAGTGCCTAGTGTAGCCCAGAAGAACCCACCCCAGGGTAGGCCTCTCATGTGACCCTTGCTTGGCACCCAACGAGGAGGGAAACATGGAGCATGTGACTAACATTCCACTACCCTACCCAGCCTACACACAGGCTAATGAGAGACCTGAATACAGTCAGGAGGGTAGCTAGGTCAAACAAGGAGTAGCAGAATACAGATCAAGTCACAGGAACTGCTGATGAATAAGCAATATTCCTTGAATGTGCTGTACTTTAATTTTAGTGGGAACCAAAATCCTAACATGCACCACAGGCCTGAATCTATGTGCTGCAGTATGTGTACATGCACATCTTCAGGCATGGACATGGACTCAATCTTCTTGACACCATGGAAGTTTGTGGGAATGCAAAACCCGCTTGAAGCAGGTTTAATGTGAGAGGAAGGTCAACTGCTGGTCAAATGCACCTGTCGATGAAGGCCCCATTCACACCATCGTACAATTCTGCCTGTGATTTCAGAATCGCAACAAAACGTGCAACGTGCTTGCAGTGTCATTATTTCTTAATGACTCCCCCAAACATAGGGCAATTTTGCTGTGATTGTCGTGCGGCAAAACGCACCTGGCTCAGTGCCAAAATGAATGGCTCCGCTCCAAAAATGTGCCACGAAAACATGCAAAAACGTGATTCAACAGCATCACTTGGTGTCGCTGAGGTGTGACCGGTGCCTCAAAGTAAATGGTGCCATTGCAAAAACACGCCACAAAAACATGCAAGAAAATGCAACATCGCTTGGTATTGCTCAGGTGTGAACGAGGCCTAAATGATCTCAGAAGCATTATTCCCTTCTCTCTACTAAAAAAAACTTTGCCAAGCAATACACTAGCATTTGCCCTCATATCTACCACCATGGTTGAGTGCCATTCCTCTTCTTCCTGTGAGCCCAGGCTGTAATGGATGTTCAAAGCCGGCATTATTTTTATTTATTTATTTTATTTAATCTCTTTTTTTTTTTTTTTTTTAAGTTTTGAAAGTAGATATACAGAGATCAGAAAAAATTTAATTTTCGCTAGAGGTAAGCTTTGACATAGATATCAAGAAATAATAAGGCAGATCAAAATTTATAGTTATTTATAAGTTATACAGCAACATATTAACAGGCATTAGGGCTAATAACCCTTACAAAGGGTGTCAAATGTTATAGAACGTGGTGTAGACTGTAAATAGATCCAAGCTAAGCTATGTCAGTGGGAGGATCTGTTGTGATCTCAATAAGGCCGTTCTGGTATGTTGAGAAATATGTTCCATGGAACATTTGGTAAACAGATAAATAAAGGCGTCTAATTAAGAATGAACAACCCAAGGGAGAAAACCTGGCTGGATACTCCCAAAAAGCAAGGAAGATAAAGTCTTGTGAAACATAAAGGATGGCTTCCCAGAGAAAGACAGTGAGTGTTATCATGCCATCGTTATGGAAATGCTATCCAGGATGGGTAATGTAACCAAGTTGACCATTGAGACCAGAGGGATTGGCCATTGCCATATTTGATAGAGAACATAAGTTCGAATTGAGTCTGGGTGTTGAGATTGACTATAGAAGATGTGAAATTGGGAGGCTCTGCCTGCATCCAATTAGATGTTATAGATTTCCTGACTGCTGCCATGTAGTGAATGATGAAAGGAAGATAAAGTTTTGGTCAACACTCATAATTTAGTAAGAGAGTGCCATTGCTGTGTCCAGATATCTTCATTTCATCTCCTCTAATAAAAAAGTGCATATATAAATATACGTGACTTAGCGCATAACTGGGTGATCAATAAAGTGCATGAAATTAATAAATAATTAATAAATGATTATAAGTTAATCAATAATTCAAATAAAGTGCTTCAATGTAATACCTAGCAAAGTAACCACTAAAGTGCATGTGACAAGTGCATAAATTAGTATGATACAGTAAAGTGTAATGTGTCCTTCGCGCCGCTAAATAATCATATACTAATTGATCACTACAAGTGCTAAAGTGCAAATGCTAGTTATAGTGAATACAATAAAGGTGTTTAAAAATACTGTGATAAATATCAAAAAACATAAATAAATAAATACAATCCTGTGTTATAAAAGTTGCTACCTGCTGCAGAATCTAGCATGTGCACCAACACACTTAAATGTAATTAAAAAAGTAAAAGTGACTCAGCGCATAGTATATATATAACATCAAGTGTTCATGATGGATCAATCATAAAAATGATAAAAAGCAAAGTGAAAAATTAGTGAATAAATACGTAAAAAACAAAAGGCTAAAATGCACCAAAAAAATGTGTCCAAGAAAAATGTGTCCAAGTAAGATAATTAATCCGTGCTAGGAATGCCGGTATAGATAAATGAAATGGGGCTCCGGTGCTTATCTTCTAGTCTCTATTTGTATAACACAGAAGCAGATGAAAGACTGCCACACATATCCTCAAATAGGCTCACAGGCCTCTCACCTCCAGATTTCTTTTCTTATTGCAAATCGCCACTTTCTTTTACTGCTGGTTAAACTGCTCCACGCACTGGACTGCGTCCTTTGGATGCCCCGGTCAATTGGTCCAATCCGCTAAATCCTCATCAAACAGAGAGATAAGGGGGAAGGAGGGCAAAGAGGACTTCCATAGTGTAGTAGTTTAAAAGTAAAGTGTTTATTTAAAAGTAAAAATTGCGCCCTTACATCTAAAATAGTAATAACAGGCAAGGAATCAAAAGAAGCGTTGTTACATGCTATTCTCACTGCACTTCCGGTTGCGTCCGTCCAGACCACTCCCTACGCGTTACGTCACACGTGACTTCTTCAGGGGAGTAATTTTTACTTTTAAATAAACACTTTACTTTTAAACTACTACACTATGGAAGTCCTCTTTGCCCTCCTTCCCCCTTATCTCTCTGTTTGATGAGGATTTAGCGGATTGGACCAATTGACCGGGGCATCCAAAGGACGCAGTCCAGTGCGTGGAGCAGTTTAACCAGCAGTAAAAGAAAGTGGCGATTTGCAATAAGAAAAGAAATCTGGAGGTGAGAGGCCTGTGAGCCTATTTGAGGATATGTGTGGCAGTCTTTCATCTGCTTCTGTGTTATACAAATAGAGACTAGAAGATAAGCACCGGAGCCCCATTTCATTTATCTATACCGGCATTCCTAGCACGGATTAATTATCTTACTTGGACACATTTTTCTTGGACACATTTTTTTGGTGCATTTTAGCCTTTTGTTTTTTACGTATTTATTCACTAATTTTTCACTTTGCTTTTTATCATTTTTATGATTGATCCATCATGAACACTTGATGTTATATATATACTATGCGCTGAGTCACTTTTACTTTTTTAGTATGATACAGTGCATGAATTACATAAAGTGCATCCAATGTGATGTATCCAATAGAATAATGAGTAAAGTGCAATCAATAAAGTACAATAATGTGCACAGTCCTCTGCGTGAGCAGTATATGGGGCAATAATAAAGTGCGTGATCCAGCGATAACAAAATGAAAGTCAATAAATAAAGTGCATGGTGCAACAATAATTCCAGTGGAGAGAATTCAATGTTGTATGGGGGGGGGGTCCAAGGTCTGCGTTCTCTTATAGCATCACCCTGTAGTCGACAATAAGCTATATATCCATCAATACTCTCTCAGTACTCTCTCAAAACGCCTGATGTTATGTGCCAATCTTGTCCCCACTTCCAATCCGTTCAACAATGTCCATTAGGTGCAGAAGATAAATAGCAGCTTGCCATCCATAATGATATCCACATGTAAAACAGTAAGGCTCCAATAGTGCATTAACCAATTAAAACAAATTTTATTAAAATAAAAATGGCTGCTTACATGTTAAAGATAAAAAATGTTCCAGACTCTGTTTACAGCAGCGTTCCATGCTACTTCCTACGTTGTTTCCGGTCCACGGCACCTACTTCCGGTCAATCGTATTGACTTCCGGTTTGCGGTGTTTACTCCTGGTATTGCGTCCTACGCGTTACGTCACGTGTGTACCTCGTGACTTCCTCAGGGAACCTTTATTATTGAGGAGATGAATTGAAAAACACTGACCCAGAATGGGCAGAATGTAGTAAACTTCCACCAAATATGCAAAAGTGATCCCTTCTCACCACAATTTCTCCAACAAAGTGGGGAATGAGGTTAAAACATTCCGGATAGGCGTGTCGGTGTGAGCTGGCATTGTTTTTAGGCTGGAGTCACACTTAGGTGCCTGTGTGCGTGTTATTGACATGCTTCATGCTTTGTTGACATGCACTGCCATTCCTATCCAAAGCCCTTATAATGTGCATCGGACATGAGTAAATATATATTACTTTTTTATCAGTGCATGTCAATGCATTGCATATACAGCATGTGAACAGGCACCAAACAAAACAATGGCAACCCTCTGTTAAATGCATGTTAAAATACCCTAACCAGAATGCATAGGACTCTAAAGGCATGCATTAAAATGTAGATTTTTTTTTTTATATTGCAATATGAATCCAGCCTTAGCATTGTGTACACATGCACAAAACACACAAGCTCGGCTCATATGCATATTCATGGGCATGCATACAGGTAGATATGTGATATCATAAATATTAATGAGTTTTTTTAATATGGGTTTGTTTTACACAGTAATTAGAAAAAAGAAAATATTTATTATAATCATGTTTTAATTATATAGAATCAGTTTTGCATTGGGATACATGCCATAATTCAATTGGCAGCTTCATATTATGCACAACCACATATAAAGCATAGTTTAAGTACTATACGGTATGGCATGAGTAATTATCATAAATATGGGCATTTGGTGTATAAGCAGAATACCACAGGTCAATTTTAAGTATATAGGAGATGCCATTTTTTATCCTTTAACATATTTTAATGACTCGTGTTTAAATCTTGAACATGTACAGTAATTAGGAAACATTACTGAATGTTAATGTTTCATTAAGACCTTGTGTAAATAATTTGATTCAGTTGTGAAGTCCCCACCAGCTCCTGTAAGGGAAGGAGATGCAGCTTGGAAATAGGCATGACCATTGGGATGTGTTGCCTGAGTTTGGTGAATTTGCATGGTCTCAAGACACATTTGCTTTTACCCTGCAGCATCGTCCATGATTGGTTGGCCCAGCAAACCAGCTTACAGACTTTACTTTAATGATGCCCATAAATTGCTCTCATTTTGCCTTAATTCTGGTTTTATATAATAATTCAAGTGACACATTAAGCCAAGATTTCAGAAGGCCTCTAAGTGTGAAGGTGTGAAGCCTTTTGACAATCATTCTGGTCTCCTCCGCCAAGTAATGTTATAATGAAAATACAGAAGAGGCATGATTCCTTTCCTGAATTACCAAGGCGTTACATTGTTGAATTATAGAAATTTGAAGCAGTAAAAAGTTGTTTACTAGCCAGGCTTTAAATACATACCTGCTTAACAAACTACAAGCCAATGACACAGTGGTACAGAGTCCCCAGCCTTCTATATCGATTCTCTCCAACCATCCCTTCAGTATGCTGGCATCGCGAGGCACAGGCAGGGACTATTTTGCATATATTTGTCCACAGCTCACTTTAAAATTGACAGGCTTCATTGTCCCTTGGGATCCTGTCTTCTTCCTGTTACACCAAATCAAATTTCCTAAATTGTCTTTTAAGCATTTACTGATCAGTACATTGACCAACACAGCAAAGGCTTGCATCCCGGTGACCTGACACCAGCGGGATCCACCCCAGCTGTTTCAATGGTTCTCCCAAATCGAAGTTCAACGAATGGAGGAAGACCTGCCTGACTGCAATGATTGAAAGCAGTGAGGAGGAAGCCAGGATGGATCAAGGGAGGATCAAATGGCTCTACTGTAATAATTTTTTTTTTTTAACTCCAATAAATGTATCAAAACTCTTGCTAATTCATAAACTCTTGGTTCAGCAAGTCCCTAGTGCATTTTCAGTGTCAGATCCAAAATCGAGTTAAATCTCCCAACAGCCCTTCTCTTGTACCCTCTCTTAACTTTTCCTTTTTTCATCTCTCTGAGCTCCAAGATTCCAGCTTCTCTCCTCTTCACTTTTCATTATGTCCCTTTTACTGATTTTCTAACTTGTTTGGTACACATTGCTTTGATAATTATTGGTGATGTTGACTCTCCCCAATTGGCGAGACTTCCTCTATTTCCTAATCGTTCTATACTATTTTTATATTTATTGAAAAACTGCGTTATTGCTGAGATGCTGAAATATCATATTTTATATGATCTACCTGAATACTCCCACTGCATTACTAATTATTGTTTAAAAATGACTTCTACTCTGGTGTCAAACAAATAGTTTGTTTCATATTTTAACATGGGCCTGAAGCCAATGTGACTATATATCCTGCCACTGTACATAAGAACGTTGGACGTATTCTGTATCCCTGAAAATAAAATATATAAAAACATGCCTGCTTGACTTGGCTAAGCATTCCTGTTTATGCTATGGAGAGAGGAACGGAAACAAGCAGGAAAAAACTTTTTTTTTATAATAATCATTCCAATAGAAAAAGTAACCACTTCCTTAAGATCCCTCTTTGGAAGTGTCTGACGTTGCTCAAAGACATGGAATTGTCCAATCCGGTGAAATTGCTTATTGTCATTTTATTATTATTATTATACAGGATTTATATAGCGCCAGCAGTTTGCGCAGCGCTTTACAACATCAGGGAAGACAGTACAATTACAATACAATTCAATACAGGAGGGATCAGAGGGCCCTGCTCGTTAGAGCTTACATGCCGCCTCAACCTCCGGAACATCTCCAAAATAAGCTCCTTTCTAACCAATGACGCAACAAAACTCTTGATTCACTCCCTGGTCATCTCCCGCATTTTATGTCTATAATTACAATAAGTCTGCACCAGGTGTGTCCATGGAGACTCCAGAAAGAATATGGTGGCTTTGAGGTGCTGGTTAGAGCAAAAGTGTACTTACACTTTTAAAAGAATGTAAAGTGCTTTGAATGTATATTCTTTATTTAAATATTTTGACCACCCTAAAAGTTGATCATCGGAAGTTGATATCTCCTTATATCTCCTTATATCATGCTGTTGTTGGCAAACGTTTCTGATGCCGCGTACACACGGCCGGAATTTCCGATGGAAGCAGTCCGATGTGAGCTCCTCTTTGGATTTTCCGACCGTGTGTATGCCCATCGGTCTTTTTCTGTCTGCATTTCCGACGGACTTTAGATTGAGAGCCTGTTCTTAATTTTTCCAACAGAAAAACTTTCTATCGGAAATTCCGATCGTGTGTATGCAATTGCGACACGCAAAATTCAGACGCATGCTCGGAAACAATTTGACGCATGCTCGGAAGCATTAAACTTCCCTTTTATAGTGACCGTGTGTAGGCAAGACATTTTGAGTGAAATTCCGTCGGAATTCCGACGGGAAAACCATCAGAGCATTTTCCGATGAGAATTCTGATCGTGTGTAGGGTCTTATGACCATGAGCAGAATTTCCGTCCGAAAAATCTTGGATGGTTTTTCCGACGGAATTCCGCTCACGCTTGTCTTGCATACACACGGTCACACAAAAGTTCTCTGAGCTTTCGACCGACAAGAAAGCGGTGGCGTACAACACTACGAGGAGCTGAGAAAATGAAGTTCAATGCTTCTGAGCATGCGTTGAATTGTTTCCGAGCATGCGTGATTTTTTGGCGCGTCCGAATTGCATACAGACGATCGCATTTTCGGATAGGAACTTTTCCCGACCGAAAAATAGAGACCATGCTCTGAATCTTTTGCTGGCTGGAATTTCGCCAGCAAAAGACCGATGGAGCATACACATGGTCGCATTTTCCGACAAAAAGCTCTCATCAGAGTTTTGCTGGCGGCATTTCCGATTGTGTGTACGGGGCATTAGGCTTCATTCTGGATAACACATTGTAGCAGAAGCAGAGCCATTGGCCGCAGCGGCTGATCAAATGCTGGTTTTCTTAGCAAAAGCTGCTCTAGCGATCGGCTTCTGTTGAACAGAGAGGGCTACACACAAACCAAAATTTGTCCTGTTCCTGCTGAACCAGCTGAATTTCCATATGTGTGTACCCACCTTGACTCCACTTTTTTTTTTTTTTCCACTTCAGAAAGAATATTTGTGGGTGAGTGTCAGCTATGCCCGCATCTCCATCCCTCCACTTGTCTTAGCATCATTAGTGGATTGTTTCATTCTTGCCCTTTTTTTTTTATTTTTCCCCTGGAGTTGGGGGGGATCGAGGTCCTGAGTCGGGCATCCATAAAATTTACAAAACCCAAAAATACATGTATACATCCGGGATCCCACCCAGCCTCCACTCCCCCTCCGCTTCCTTTATCCTGAATCCCGTTCCATCACTCTTCCAGATAGCCCCCCTGGGGGTTTTTATTTTTATTTCCCCCCCCCCCCCCCTATCCCCCCCGTGCCCCCACCCTCCCCATCCCCGTCCGCTGTTTTGTTATTGTAAGGTGGCCCTTTCTCCCCAGTATCTTCTCTGCCCTTAGGGTCTGCCTTTCCATGGCTAGATCTCTTTTCGGCTTGACCCCCCAGGGGTCATCAGTTGTCATGGCTGCACTCGCAAAGCCTCCCTGTAGCTCCAAGATCTCTTGAATTTTCTCCAACTCTCCCATCTAGCCCTCGTGGCCTCTCTGTCCTCCTCCCCGGTGTACAACACACATTCCATCATGTAAGTTGACTCCACTGCGTCAACCCATTCCCATAAGGGTGGGCTTTCCTTGTCCTTCCACCTCCTTGGAATTACCTTTTGGCCGCGTTAAGCAGATGGGGGATCAAAGAGCCTTTGTATTTTTTGATTTCCTTGGGTGTGGCATGCATAAGTGCCACCCAAGGGTCATTTTTTACCTCGATTGTTGTTATTTCTTTTATGTATTTTAGGATAGTCTCCCAAAACTTTTTGATTTTAGGACACCCCCACCATAAATGACCCATTGTGCCCCTTTGATCACACCCCCTCCAACAGTTCGCCGATGTTTCCGCCTGGAAATTGCTGACCCTGTCTGGGGTTCTATACCACCTAGCCATGCACTTAAAGTTTGTTTCTGCAGTTCTTGCATCTACCGCTGACCCGTGTGCTAATTTTAAGATTTTCTTACTTGTGCTTATTTCTAATTGTGTTCCTAATTCGCTTTCCCATTTAATGAGGTATGGCGGCATCTCCGGTCTATCTCTTTCTAATAACAGTTTATATATTCTGGATATTCTTTTTTTTGAGCATTCTGCCGTAAAGATTTTCTCTAATTTTGTTAAATCCTTAGCCTCCCTTAATGGGCTGGGAAGAGAGCCCACGAAGTGGGTCAGCTGGCGATGCCGCCATCCATCTATGGAAAAAGCCTCATTATTCTGTAACTCGTGCAATGTCATAACCTTCCCCTTACTAATAACTTCCCCTAATCTCGTGCAATCCTTTCTGATCCAATCACCTCCTATTTCCTTTAACCCTGGCGGGAAAAAAGGATTTTCTTTGAGTGCTATAAGTGGCGAATTATAATTTTTGTTGAATATTTTGTATATTTTGTCCCAAATTTTCAAAGTCGTGATTGTGATTATATGTGTTTTTTCTCCCAGTGTCCGGCTTTTCGGAGGGTTCCACACAATCTTCCCCAGCCTAGCTTCACTCAGTGCTTCCTCCAAACTAACCCATCTTTTAGTGTTACCTATTTTACCCCATTCTGCGATTCTTAGTAGTGCTATGGCATGGTAGTAGCTTTCTATGTCTGGGACCGCAAGACAGCCCTGATTCTTATCTTGTTTTAGAACTTGGAGGGAGATTCTATGTTTTTTGTAGTTCCATATGAAATTCATTATGATAGCTCTTAGTTTATCGAGGTACTGTTTTGGGAGAGGGAGGGGGAGCATCTGGAATTTATATGTGATGACTGGTAAGATCATCATTTTTACCGAGTTAATCCTGCCTATCCAGGACAGAATTTTTCCCTTCAGCTCTTGGCATTTTTTTTTTATATCTTCTAGAAGTGGGATATAGTTTATTTTGTATAATTTCCTCGGGTTGTTGGCCAGTTCTATTCCTAAGTATTTTATCCTTTTTTTCCAGACGAAACTAACTGTTTTCTGTAGGGTCTGTTTCTCAATTTTATTGAGGTTTATATTAAGGATAAATGTTTTTGAGGCATTGATTCTAAAATTTGTTAGTTCCCCATATTCCTTTAAAGTTTTGAGCAATATGGGGACTGACTTCTGGGGTGAGCTTATATAAAAGAGGACGTCGTCCGCGAAGGCCGCAAGTTTGTGCTCTTCGCTGCCGACTTTACAGCCTTCCACCTCTGGGTTTCCGCGGATTGTGGCTAACAGCGGTTCCAGGGATAGAATAAAAAGGAGAGGGGAGAGTGGACAGCCCTGCCTAGTGCCATTAAACAGTTCGAACTCCGCGGAGGTCGTTCCATTGACCTTGATGTTGGTTTTCGGATGATTATATAGGGTTTTGATTTTTTGAATAATTCTGGGTCCGAAACCCATCCTCTGTAGAGTGTTGAACATGAACCCCCAGTCTACTCTGTCGAACGCTTTTTCAGCGTCTATCGAGAGGAGTAGACTGGGGGTTCTCGAGTCTCCCATCCTCTGTATGGCTAGCAATGTCCGAATCCCATTGTCCCTCCCCTCTCTGCCCGGGACAAACCCGACCTGGTCCGGATGGATCAGTGTGCCCAAGTGCCCCTTTATTCGATCCGCCAGTATCTTTGCGTATAATTTTGTGTCGAAGTTTAATAAGGAGATGGGTCTGTAGTTCGAGCACACCGATCCATCCTTCCCATCCTTCCTCAAAAGAGTGATCGTAGCTTTTAGGGCTTCTTCGCTCATATCATAGTCTATCCCTAGTCCATTCATATATCGCAGCAATCTCGGTACAAGAATCTCTTTGTACGTTTTATAATATGAGGCCGTGAAGCCATCCGGGCCCGGGCTCTTCCCTGTTGGGGAGTTCTTGATGGCTGCTAAAATCTCCTCCTCGGTTATTGGCCTCTCAAGCTCATCTCTCTCCTCTCCCCCTAGGGCTGTCAGCCCTGCCCTTCCTAGGAACTCGGAGGTTTTCTGGCTAATTGCAATGCTGTCGTTGTTTCCCTTGGTTTTCACCTCGTAAAGTTCTTTGTAATAGTCTCTAAATGTCGAGGCTATTTCACTAGGGGTAAACTTCATCTCCCCGTTTTTTGTTTGGATTTTTTCAATAAAATTTCTGGTTTTCTTTTTTTGTAATTTCCTTGCTAAATATCTCCCTGGCTTGTTGCCCCATATATATTGTTCCCTGGCCAATTTATTAAACTTCTGTCTGACTTCCTGTTCGGCTAGATCTTTTAATTTCTCTCTCTTGTCTGTAAGCTCTATATATGTGCTCTGGCTAAGTGCCCCCCCAGATTTGTGCTTTTGCTCCAGTGTTTTAATCTCTGCTATTAGAGCCTGCGTTTTTCTCGCCCTCTCCTTTTTTTTTTCCATGAGGCTTTAGCTATCAGGAGCCCCCTAATGAACGCTTTATGAGCGTCCCATAGTTGTGCCTCTGAGACCTCTCCGTTGTCGTTGATTTGAAAGAACCATTCTAGCTCCTTTTTGATATAATCCCTAATTTCTTTATCATGTAACAATTCCGGATTGAGTTTCCATCCGCTAGAGGGTTGTTTGTGTTCGGGGAACCTTAACCTCAAGGATACCGGCGCGTGGTCCGAGAGGGAGGCTATTCCAATTTCGGTTTCTTTGACCCTTTCCAGTATGCCATGGTCTATTAAGATATAGTCCAGGCGAGAATACATCTGGTGGACAGGGGAGAAGAACGAGTAATCCCTCAACTGCGGGTGCTGGATCCTCCACACATCCACCAGTTGGTCCTCCGATAGTTTTTTTTTGATACGCTTCAGTTGTATGTTGCCCCTCCCCGTGCCACCAGACGTACTATCCTTCGCGGGGTCCATTACGAAATTGAGGTCCCCCATCAGGATCAAATATCCCTTCCTGAAGGCCCTTAGCTTACGCAGAATTGCTTCGAGGAATAGGATAGGTTTGGCATTGGGGGCATAAACATTGGCCAGTGTAAGTTCTACTCCTAAGAGGGAGCCCCTAAGAAATAGGTACCTCCCCTCGGGGTCCGTCATTCTCTCCTCCACCATGAAGTCAATGTCCCTCCCAATCCCAATAGCCACTCCTCTTGCCCTGCTCGAGATAGTATCTCCATAAAACCAATTTGGGAGAGCTGGAGAAAAAAGTCTAATATTTGAGGAGTGTACCAGGTGGGTCTCTTGCAAGAACACTATACCTGCGCCATATCTCTCTGCTTCCTCCAAAATTTTAGCTCGCTTGCCAGGAGAGTTTAAGCCTTTCACATTATATGATAAAAATTTGATTTCAATGTCCTTCATTTATTTTTTGTGTTTTTTTTTTTTTTTTTTTTTTTTTTTTTTTTTGTCCCTCTGAGATATTGATGGTGATAGCAGCCCCACAGCGGACGTGGTTTCCCTCCCTCCTCCCCCCCATCCCCTCCCTCCCCTTCCTCCCATCCCCCCCCCCCCCCCCCCCCCCCCCCCCCCCCCTCCCGCCCCCCCCCCTTCTCTTACCCCAACTAGGGTCCCCGGATCCTTGGGGGCCATCCTTTGTGGCTTCCCTTAGACTCCGGATTCCTGGTGAGGTGGAGCTTGTTTAGCCCTCCCCTCTCCCTCCGCGGCCTGGACTCAGGGCGCAGAGGGGGAGGGGGCAGGACCGCTTTGAGCTAGATTCTTTTGTGGCTACGTGTGGGCATTCTCCCCCCCCCCCCCCCCCCCACCACCCTCCCCTGGATCCCCCAAGCCTTCCATTTCCATCCAGCCCTGCAGATTCGGGACTGGGATCCCGAGTTTTGTACAAAATCCCTGCACTTCTTCCGGGAACCTCAACCTGGCCGAACACCCCTCCTTTAACCCTATTAAACATGAGGGGAAACCCCAGTTGTATCTTATGTTTTCCCTTTTCAATATTTCCAATAGGGGTTTCTGGTGTCTCCGTCTTTCGAGGGTTCGGACCGATAGGTCAGCGTATACTTGAATTTCAGCTTCTTTATGCAGTATAGGAGATTTATTTTTTATTTTAGCCCACAGGTCCTCTTTTTCTTTAAAGTGGCTAAATCTGACAATTATGTCCCGGGGCCGCTCTGCGCCCCCCCTATCGGGTCTTCCTACTCGGTGTATCCTTTCTGTGTGGGGAAAATGATCAAAGTCCTTGCCACTTATGGGGCCCAAGATTTCCCATAGTTTTCTTTCTAGGTCTTCCCCTCTTTGTTCCGGGACGGCTCGCAGCCTTAGGTTTTGCCTCCTATCCCTATTTTCTTGGTCCTCTATCTTATAGAGGGTGTCTCTCTGCGTGAGGTAGGCGCCTTTTAATTGTGTTTTCAGCTTCGCGATTTCCAAATCTATGGAGTCCGCTCTCCCCTCCACCGCTTCAACCCTGGACAACAGATGGCCCATATTCCCCCGTAGGGTGTTCATTTCGAGTTTGATTACGTTTTCCAGGCGTAAGAGCATCACCTCCATTTCATGTTTGTTAGGGATATGGGTTCCTGCTTGTTGATCCTCCCCCCTACTGGGCTCACTCTCAGTCTCCATTGTAAGGTCCGCTCTGGAGTCATTAATTTCTCCTTCCACCCCGCCCCTACTCTCCGGGGAGGCTCCGGCCCGCGTTTCTTTTCCCGATGTTTTTGGGCTTGCACCCTGTCTTAAATAATGTTTAATTGTACTTGTCTCCCCTTTACTGCCTTTGGTGGTAGTTTTCTTGGGCTGTTTGGGTAGGTCTTTACTCATGTTGATCTTTTTAATGGGCCTGATTCTTTTCCCCAGTCTTATTATGAGCCTGGGCCTCCTGGGCCCTTTTCCACCTCCTGCCTTTTAATGCGATCCTTGCTTTAAGGCTGTCCTTTGTCCCTCTGGGTGTCCCTCTAGTGTATACAGTCAGGTTTGCGATAAGCTGGGGGAGACCTTTTCCGTCTGTGGGGTCTTTGAGTGGTGTGCTAGACACTTACGCAATGGCTGGGGCTATTTTATTTGAATTGGGGGATTTGTTCGCCCTTCCTGCTAGTTAACTTCCACAATAAGCAGTTTGCGCCTTTTCAATGTCCTATCTAATAGCTCTACTGGTAGAATCGGTAGATATTTACGATATGTTACATGGGGTCACTGATCTTGGTGGCGTGGGCAACATAGAAATATGTGATTTTATATTTTAACCATAGTTTCATGCTTAAGAAAAATCTGAAGTTCAAATAAGACAAACATAATCTGAGGTACCGGTTCTATTTCAAACATCTGTCATCAGGCTAAGCCGCAACAGCCAATGGGTTTAAATACCAGTCGGAGTCATACCTTCATTCCATAGAGCAGTATTTGATATTTGACAGAAAATCTCCATGAGCACCAATCAGGATCTCACTTTCATACCATCAGGCGGCTTTTAGTATGTGATAATCGATCTTCCCAGGCCCCAATCCAAATCACACTTTCGTTCGATAGAGCATCCTTTTAGCATAAAGAAATAGCGCTTCATAGACGCTAATCAGAGTTGCACATATAGTCCCTAGAACAGCTTTTGATGTATGCGATGTCTATAAGGCAGATTGCAAGGTTTTCGTTTCAAACAATTTTGCACCCTTGGGGACTATAATGTCCATAACCTTCCCACAATCTTGGGTTTTAAAGCCCGTATATATCCATATGTATCTATGAAACTTCAGACAAACACTTTATGGCTCCCAAAAAATATATCGAGGCTGCAATAAAAGGGGGCGGGAATCAAACCGCCTTGTTGCAGAAATTGTCCGCTCTGGGACTCGGTGCTCACCCAAGTCTGCCTGATGCGATTTGGATGCGCATACAGGCAGATTTTTCCGCTGCTGTGATTTAGTTTCTCCGGGCTTTTATACAGCTGCACATGAATTACTGAGCACACATTACCCAGAGCTTAGTGATAGGGATTAATGGCTTTGAAATATGCATCCAGACAGTCCCAGGCAGCAGTGTTCTTACCTTCTTATATGGTGTGCATCAGGCTGATTATGCTTCTGATCCCATACTCACATATGAGGCCTCTCAGACCCTCTCGTGCTGTACTCTCTGGATCCTCCGGGTGGTCCCTGCCTCTAAGTATGGTGGGTGGTGGGTTGGAGAGGGGGGGGCGCGGAGCGATGCCGGCGTTTTCGGGGTTGGACCGAATCTTCTGCGGTCCTACCTGCTTTGCCCTCCTATCGCCGAGGGACCGTGGGGTCCAGGTCTCCCGCTCCAGCAGAACTACACGAGCATCCTCGGCGTCTCATTCCCGGGAGCGGTCCGGCTCCCTCCTCCTCCACACGTCCGCTCTCTACGGCCCCTGGGCTCAAGCTCCTCCCTCCGTACGGACGCAACGTCCGTGCGTCCAGCTGTTGCAGAACTACAAGTCCTATCATGCCTCTGGCATACCTCCCAACATTTTGAGATGGGAATGAGGGACACCTACTAGCAAATGTATGTAGGCATAGGAAACGCCCCCTGCCACACCCCCTTAAAGGAGAATAAACCAAAAAAAAAGGTTAGTGAAATCCACAAGTGCTTTTTTTTACCACTACTATTCCTTTATATTGGCTTTTAAATTTTACAAATGCAGCAATTTAGAATTTGGATGAAATGTTTAGCACTGGGAATCACTTTTTGGAAGATAAAAAGAGCATTTTATATACAACTAGATCAGACCAAAATGAGGGACAAATGAGGAGGAATGAGAGACAGAGGGACATTGCTCCAAATCAGGGAAAGTCCCTCGAAATCAGGGACAGTCCCTCGACATCAGGGACAGTCCCTCGAAATCAGGTACAGTCCCTCGAAATCAGGGACAGTCCCTCAAAATCAGGGACAGTCCCTCAAAATCAGGGACAGTTGGGAGCTATGCCTCTGGGAGTAATTGTAACTGCCAGCCTTGCAATGCCTCGTGGGAAATGTAGTTCCACAACAGCTGGAGGGCCCCAGGTTGCCTACCCCTGGTCTACAGAATACCTTCAGCCTGTCATATTGCATTAAATGTACAGAAAATTACAGCTCAGCTTAAAATGAAAAGGTAATTTGTAATAACAATAATTTACAATATGGCTTATGTATTCTATGTTATTTTTTTATTAGCTTTAATTTTTTTTTTTCCACAAAAGGGAAGTTACCCTTTAAATACAAACCATCATTAATATTTATTTTTTATTTATTGTTAGTATATATATAGCGCGCGCAATTTTCACAGCGCTGGCATGGATAAAATTGTAGAAAAGCTGCGCTGCTCATAAGGGTTTCATAATTCTATTAAACACCCATAAATGAAAATGTAGATTGGAAACTTTGCTCATATATATTCTTCTAGTGGTGTTTAACGCTGCTCCCTTTGTTTGTGTTGACAATGGATCTTATCTCATGCTAAGGGCTGTGTTTGGCCTATTATTACCCTGTATAAAAGCCTCTTAAATTTCCTTTTCACTTGTTCGGCAGCAGTAGAGTGGCACAGCAAATTTAATCGAAGGATGGAGCTCTAGGGAGCCCCATCTGAGACTACCCCTCTTTATAGAACACGTTATCTTTCTTTCCTTGTGTCGAAGATTCACGGAGGAAAAAAAAAAAAAAAAACACAAAAAAAGCCATTCTGCGTATATTCTCCCCGATAATTATTGTTGGAATTTTAGATAAGTTTTTCTACGTGATGTAATGTATGTCAAGTCTGGCTCTCTGAATGCAAATTCAGCATTACTTTCAGGGCAGACAATGGGACGTTCAGGCACTGGGGCCTGGTATTTTAACATAGACAAGAGGAAGCTTTGATATTTTTGTGTTTTGATAAGGCACAATCTTGGTGCTTTTATCTCGGCTGTTATATTTAAAGATGACATCCTACCCTTGCCTTCCATGCCATTGTCTCGGATCTCGATTATGTTCAAATGTTGTTGTTTAGAAGAGAGAAAAAAAAAAATCTTGAAAGGCCAGCTTGCTATTTAAGCAAAATTATTTAAATGCAGCCTCTCCTATACAGCTCTGATTTCTAAAGGACGAGGTAGTTAATCAGAAGTTAATTGTACAATTTTAATGCAGATTAGAGCTTCTTGCAAACAAATCCCAGGGTGCGATTATTAAAAAAAAAAAAAAAAAAAGAAGAAAAAAAAAAAAAGGATGGAGTGGTGAAGTAAGGCACTTGGGTCTTCAGCCTGGTAAACAGAGAAGGGTTTTAATTTGTTGTAAACAAAGTGATCATACACCAGGGGTCTCCATTGAAGGGGAAAAAAAAGGTGGAAATAAATTAAAATAAAAAAAATAAAAAAAAGATTCTTGCGCACAAAAATACAAACAGATAGGATCTTTTTTAATTTTTTTCATTTTTTTTTTGTTTGTTGCCATCTTTTCAAAGCAAAAAGCTAAATGAATACAAAGGAATTCATTAATATTTAAAGGAAGTTTTGCAGTATGCAAATGAAGCTGGTTCTATAAATACAATATGGAGCCCCAAGTATGAAAAAAAAAAGAAATTGCTCTTGTTGCTCGTAGCAACTTAATTCCGCCTTTCATATCAAAACCTGCCCTGGGAACATGAGATTTGGAAGCGGCATGATTATACACAATGTTGAAAGCGTTCAACATTAAATCTGAAGGGGTGCAAAATGCAAGAGAATTGAGAAAAATGTTACATTTAAATCAAGGCATGCGACATAGGGGCAGGTGTATGACCTATCATTCCTACCGAAAAAGAGGTGTAATTTCATCGCTTGCCTCTTTTATGTCTTGGTGGTGTAGTACATTGTACCAGTAGACAAAATAACTGGAAAGCAGCTCATCAATGTACTACCAGTAAGGAAGGTGCATATAAGATCCAAACCTGAACCCGGCTAAGCTACCCCACCAGGAAGCTGTCAAAGCCAGTGGTGGAGGCATTCCTGTCCCTACAGCTACACGTATACACATCCCTTGCATACAGACAGCTGTGGGACGAAGAAGGCCTCAACCACCTAAGATTGGCTGATGGCTTTGACAGTGGGAAGCTCAGGCCGGTTCAGACCTGTGCTCAAACACATCTGTGTCAGAAACCATGAAATCAGACCGAGACAGAAGTACAGTTAAATCACACTTGTTTAATAATAAAAGTAAAAAGAACAAACGTAGTCAAAACATAGCCAAAGTTCAGTAACCGGATCAGATAGTCAGCCAAGACAGAAGTCAGGGATCAAAGTAGTTGAACAGCAAGCAGAATCCGGAGCCAGAAGGGATGTCAGCAAAGCTAGTCTTTAAACAGGAATGCAGGAGATGTTTCTTGTGATGTGATGTTGACCAAGGCGAAGGCAGAGCTCCTCTGCATTGGACGGCTTAAAGGGGTTGTAAAGGTTCGTTTTTTATTTTCTAAATAGGTTCCTTTAAGCTAGTGCATTGTTGGTTCACTTACCTTTTCCTTCGATTTCCCTTCGAAATGTTTTTTTTCTTTGCTTTCTTTGTCTGAATTTCTCACTTCCTGTTCCTCCTCGGTAAGCTGTTCTGGCTGACTAAACACCGCTCGGATGATGGTGTGAAGTTTACTGAGAAGAAACAGGAAGTGAGAAATTTAGACAAAGAAAAAAAACATTTAAAAGGGAAATCGAAGGAAAAGGTAAGTGAACCAACAATGCACTAGCTTAAAGGAACCTATTTAGAAAATAAAAAACGAACCTTTACAACCCCTTTAAGTAGGCAAGACTGACGAGCAGGATATCATCAACAGGTGAGTCACTGTGGAGAGAGATGGGAGCTGGCAATTAGCCGACAGCTGAACGGCCAGCTCAGAGAAGGAAGGGCTGAGCCCAGCCCTGACAATCTGTGGTTATCCCTAGTAAGAAGGAGCAATTTAATTTAAAGAGGAACTGCAGTCTGCTCACATAATTTATAATAAAAACATCTTTGCCATTCTGAAGCTTCCCTCCAACCACTTTACCTATTATTTTATATATACTGTGATTCTGTACTTGCCAAATATGCTTCAGAAATCTCCCTCCACTGAGTCTGGCTGCAACCATTTTAACTGTGGGCAGCTGAAGCTGCTGCCTATCCACTTTCTGGATTTACACAGACACACAGAGGCCCACCTCCAGCTCTGCAGCTCTGCAGCTTTCATTGGCCCTCTTATGGCTCATCTCCCCTCCCTTCCTGGCAAACTCTCACGAGAGTGAGCGAGAGAGCTCTGAATGATGTCATAAGACTAGGTTTTTTAACAGACAAGAAAGAGGAAGTGGGCTGTATAAGGTATTTACTGGCAGAAAAAATCTGTTTTACTATCCAAAGTTAAAACAACAAGGGCAGAAGATATAATAGATGGAAAGTTGAAAAAAATTACTGAAGGTCCACATTAAGTGCATTAAAACAACTGTACCCTGCTAGCCAACAAAGGTAATCAAATTGAAAAGCAGCTCATTCATTTATAACTGGTAAGTAAAGTGCATGTAGGAGGGGCAATTTAATTTAAATACACAGCTAATCAATCTGTAATCGGTGAGAATGGGGCAGTACAGTATACAGTATGTTTAATCAAAACGCAATTCAATAATAGAACCCCAGAACTGTACCCTGCTAGCCAGCAAAAGAGGCTGAATTTAAGAGGAGCTTATCAATTTATACCCAGTTAGGAAGCTGCATGTAGGAAGGGCCATTTCATTTAAAGCGGAACTTCACCCAAAACGGTGAGTTCCTCTCTTTCTCCTTCTCCCCCCCATACTCCTTTACATTTGGCACATAATAATTTTTTTGGGGGGGGGTACCTGGTTTTGACAGGCACCCCCTCCCTTACTTACATTGGGTTTCGTCTACAGATATGTTTATCAGCCACTTTTGCTGTTCCTCTTTTACCCATTTTTTAACCGCTTCAGCACCGGGCCATTTTACCCCCTTCCTTACCAGAGCACTTTTTGCGATTCGGCACTGCGTTGCTTTAACTAACAATTGCGCGGTGGTGCGACGTTACACCCAAACAAAATTGACGTCCTTTTTTTCCCACAAATAGAGCTTTCTTTTGGTGGTATTTGATCACCTCTGCGGTTTTTATTTTTTGCGCTATAAACAAAAGAAGAGCGACAATTTTGAAAAAAAACACAATATTTTTTACTTTTTGCTATAATAGATATCCAATTTTTTAAAAAAAAAACGATTTTTTTTCTCGGTTTAGGCCGATACGTATTCTTCTACATATTTTAGGTAAAAAAAATCGCAATAAGCGTATATAGATCGGTTTGTGCAAAAGTTATAGCGTCTACAAAATAGGGGATAGATTTATTGCATTTCTTTTTTTACTAGTAATGGCGGTGATCTGCGATTTTTTTTCGTGACTGCGACATTGCGGCGGACACTTTTGACACTTTTGACACATTTTTGAGACCATTCACATTTACACAGCGATCGTTGCTATAAAATTGCAGTGATTACTGTGTAAATGTGACTGGCAGGGAAGGGGTTAACACTAGGGGGCGCTGCAGGGGTTAATGTGTTCCCTATGGTAGTGATTCTAACTGTGGGGGGAGGGGACTCACAAGGGGAGGAGACCGATCGGTGTTCCTCCGTACTGGGATCACATGATAGGTCTCCTCTCCACTGACAGGACGTGGAGCTGTGTGTTTACACACACAGCTTTACACACACAGCTCCACGGTCCCGCACGGTCCCGTTGTTTTAACGGGCAATCGCGGGTGCCTGGCGGACATCGCGGCCGCCAGGCACTCGCACCGGGTCCCGAGCGACGGCACCGGCGGCGCACGCGTGCCCCCTAGGCGGCCGGGAAAGGGAGGACATCATATGACGCCCACCCAGGATGGGAGATCCACCTTGTGGGCGTCATATGACAGTGGGCGGTAGGGAAGTGGTTATTAATAGAAACATTTTATTAATTTTATACACTCCCAAATTTCCTTGATTTCTATATTTTTCTCATATTGGTATTACTACCTTTCCAACTAAGTTGGGCCATTAAAGGGAGAATGTTTCCTATTCTCTTTGCCATTTGGGATGTGGGCCCACTCTATTCAACCTTATCTCAACATTCTCCTCTAAACCACTCCCCTACTTAGGGTCAGGTCGCCGCAGCAATCCAAGTGGAAGTTTGGCCCCCGCTCCTTCCCCCACAACTTTCTTGGACACATCACAGGTCCCAGAAGTCAGAACCATTCACGTATGGGCAGTGAGCATCCAACTGTGAAGGTGAAATCAGTCACAGCCGGCTGCCCACAGTTAGTAGGCCGCTGACGTAGACCGAAGCTGGGTGAGGACAGCTCTGGATCCTGATACAGGTGAAAGTCTGTAGTAAAATTCAGCAGCTACAGGTTTTGTAGCTGCTGACGCTCAGCTGTCGGCTAATTACCAGCTCCTATCTTTCCACAGTGACTCACCTGTTGATGATATCCTGCTCGTCAGTCCTGCCTACTTAAGCCATTCAGCCCAGATGATCTCTGCCTTCGCCTTGGTCACATCTCTAGAGACACTCTCCTGTGTTCCTGTTAAAGACTCGCTTGACTGACATTCCTTCTGACTTCTGACTCCAGATCCTGCTTGCTGTTCTACTACGCTCATCTCTGGCTCCCTGATGTTTTGGCTTGTCTGACTATCCGTTCCGGTTCCTGAACTCTGGCTATGTTTTGACTAAGTTTACTCTGTTTACCTTTTTTCATTATTATTAAAGAACGGTGATTTACCTGTACTTCTGTCTCAGCCTTATTCATGGTTTCTGACACTGAAGAACTGCTTTAAGTTCATTAAAATAATAGATCCCCAAAACTGTACCCGGAGTGGTAGTGTAGTTATCTTGGATGGTGTATGTCACCCAGAATTCTCAACTAGGCAGGTTGAGGGGCTTCAGGGTGCTTGCTGTTTGGAGGAAACCGTTTTTTCAGTTTCCTCTGTGGTTGGCAAAATCCGGTCAGGGACATGGAGCCTGGAGATTTCATAGCAATTTGGGTGGGAGAAAATCTCCAGTCCTGGGACCAGGTTTTAGGAATAGCCAGGAGACTGATTGTGCAGGTGGGTTCTGAGATAATAGTAAAGTCAGGACCAGGGTTCTGGGCTACACCCTCTCAAGGAGTCCAGCTGTGCAAGGGAGAAGCCAGAGGGCTGCATGGTGCAGTCTGACAGAGCAGATAGAGGGCCCAAGCATGTGGGATGGAGCAGCAAGGAAGCTGTGAAAGAAAGAGTGCCAGCAGAGGTACAGAGTGTGTAGGGAACAGGGACACTTTTACATGGTCAAGAGGACCGAGACCCAAAGTCTGAGCAGCGGTGCTGACCAAAGAGCCAGGTGGCTTGGTATTTTTTCTGTTAACATTGTTGCTGTGTAAAGTTGAACACCCCTGCGTGGGAATCCTGGATGGACTGTGTATTTTTGTTTAATAAAAGTGGGCCAAAAAGCCCTTAAAACGGCAGAACTGGCATGGACTCCACTCACTGGTGAGCTCTACACTTAAGCTAAATAACCCCCAAACTTCACACCGGTTAGCCAGCAAAAGTAACCAAATTTAAAAGCAGCTCATCAGTTTATAACTGGTAAGGAAAGTGCATTTAGGTTGGCATTTTTTTTCTAAATGCACAGCTAATCAATTTAAAGTGTAACTCCACTTTTGTTGAGAATAAAACCTTCCCCTCTGGGTGATCTATGTACATTGCAAGGATTATAACCAACTTTATTGCAGAATCCTATCTTTTGTTATTCTGAAGAAATCCCTGTGTGTTTGTCTGTGCCTCTGTACTGAGTGGGTCTAATGGGAGTGGTTTCATAATTAACTGTCAGGTGTGGCAGCTGCAGAGCACTAATGAGGAAATCTGCTGGGCCTGCATCCCTTTAGATGTGCTCCTATTAAAAGTATCTCACTAAAAATGTAATTTTTGCTGCAGGCGATGCCTGAAACCTGACTTGTATCTTAGGCAGACTTCTGGGAAAATTGGTGAGCCAATCACACAAGCAGGAAATTATGTTTCTGGGGAGTGGTCAGTACACATTCTGTGTACAGAACAACTCCAGGTAGCCATATTGCATTCTCAGAAATTTATAGCAGCTGCAGATTGAAAAGGAAATTTAATTTTTAATAACATTCAATTACAATATGATTAGTGTCGCTATATTATTTTTTCTTTTTTTGCTATTTTTTCCCCACGAAAGTGGAATCACCCTTTAAGTAATGCAAATTTTAGATCCCCAGTAGACATGTGCACTGACAAAAAATGTGTTCATTTTCGTTTCATTCGTTTTTTTTGCTTTTTTCAGAAATTCGGAAAATCGAAAATTAGGAAATTCGCAAATTCGTAAATTCGGAATTCGGAAATTTCGGGAATTTTCACATTTCAATTTTCCGTATTTCCGAATTTCGAATTTTTGGATTTCCGAATTTCGTATTTCCGAATTTCGTATTTCCGAATTTCCGAATTTTAGAATTTCGTATTTTCGGATTTCCGAATTTCCGAATTTTCGGATTTCCGAATTTCGTATTTTCGGATTTCCGAATTTCCTGAATTTCCGAATTACCGAATTTCGAATTACCGAATTTCGAATTTTCGGATTTCCGAATTTCCGAATTTTCGAATTACCGAATTTCGAATTTGCGGACTTCGGAATTTACGAATTTCGAATTTTCGGATTTCCGAATTTCGAATTTTCGGATTTCCGAATTTCGAATTTTTGGATTTCCGGATTTCCGAATTTCGTATTTTCGGATTCCCGAACTTCCGAATTTACGACTTTACGATTTTTGAATTTTCGGATTTCCGAATTTTCGAATTTCCGAATATCGAATTTTCGGATTTCCGAATATCGAATTTTCGGATTTCCGAATTATGGATTTTCCGAGTTTTAGATTTTCGGTTTTTCGGAATTCCGAATTTCCGAATTTCCGAATTTCCGAATTTCGTATTTTCGGATTTCTGAATTTCCTGAATTTCCGAATTACCGAATTTCGAGTTACCGAATTTCGAATTTTCGCATTTCCGAATTTTCGAATTACCGAATTTCGAATTTTCGGACTTCCGAATTTCGAATTTTCGGACTTCCGAATTTCGAATTTTCGGACTTCCGAATTTCGAATTTTCGGACTTCCGAATTTCGAATTTTCGGACTTCCGAATTTCGAATTTTCGGACTTCCGAATTTCCGAATTTTCGAATTACTGAATTTCGAATTTTCAGATTTCCGAATTTCGAATTTTTGGATTTCCGGATTTCCGAATTTCGTATTTTCGGATTTCCGAACTTCCGAATTTACGAATTTTGAATTTTAGAATTTTCGGATTTCCGAATTTTCGGATTTCCGAATTTTCAAATTTTCGGATTTCCGAATATCGAATTTTCGGATTTCCGAATATCGAATTTTCGGATTTCCGAATATCGAATTTTCGGATTTCCGAATATCGAATTTCCGAGTTTTAGATTTTCGGTTTTTCGGAATTCCGAATTTTCGGACTTTCAGATTTTCGAAATTCGGGAATTCAAAGATTTAATTAATGACTAACTATTAAATTAACGAGTACGAATTTATCCGAAGTTACGAATTAGCTGAAATAACGAATGTTGCATCTAAACAAATGTAACGGAACAAATTAATAATAAATAATTAATAATAATAAAAAGGTTTTATTATTATTATTGTTATTTATTATTATTATTAATTTGTTCTGTTCCATTTGGTTAGATGCGGCATTCGTTATTTCAGATAATTCGTAACTTCGGATAAATTCGTACTCTTTACGTTCACTAACAGACAAATTTGAAAGGGAATTCCAATACCTATAATTTAATAGTTAGTTATTATTTAGTTTTTAACAGATTTTCTTTCTTTTTTTCAGATTTTCGATTTTTCTAATTTTTTAATTTCCGAAAATTCGGAATTCCGAAAATCCGAAATTCGGAAATTCGGAAATTCGAAATTCGGAAATTCGAAAATTCGGAAATGCGAAATTCGGAAATTCGAAAAATCGAAAAATCGAAAATACGGAAATCCGAAAACTTTAAATTTGGAAATTCGTAATTTCTGAAATTCGAAAATTTCGGAATTTTCGGGAATTCGTCATTTCGCAAATTTTGAAATTCGGAAATTTGGAAATTTTCGGAAATTTGGAAATTTTCGGAAATTTGGAAATTTTCGGAAATTTGGAAATTTTCGGAAATTGAAAAATTCGGAAATTCGGAAATTCGGAATTAACTAATTTGTCAAAATTCGTTAAAAAACAAATTAGGAACTAAACGAATTGCACATGTCTAATCCCCAGAACTTTTCCCCGCTGGGCTGCAAAAGGGGCCAAATTAAAAAGCAGCTCATCGATTTACAAGCAATAAGAAAGATGCATGTAGGAGGAGCAATTCAATTCCTCTTCCCCATTCTCCCTAAATAATAAAGCTTCAGGCCTGTGAACTCCTCCCCCTCCCTTATCTCTCCTCCCTATTGTCAATCACACCCGTTGCTGTGCTGTGCTGTGCTATGAGACCCGAAAAACTGCAGATTTTGTGGGTGGGTCTGTTTTCCAGGGCTCAGTGGGTGGAGTCGTGATGTCAGTAGACTCCCCGCCCACCTCTACACTCCCCTTATCAACATGCATTTTCTCCTGTGTATTTCTTACACTGAACTTCTGCTATGATCACTAACATCCAATCAAAACCCAGTAAAGTCCCCACATGACTTCAGCATGCCAAATCATGCTGAGGTGTGGAACAGCCAATCCTTGCAGAGCTGCTGAAGACTGGGCACAGATGATCTGAAACTTTATATTGTGCCAGACAAAAAAAGAATAATAATTTTCGGGTTTACATCCACTTTAATTGTGCAAAAAAATACCAATGTGAATATGTAAATAGCAATGGTGCGTTCATGTATTAATGTTTCAAAATAATGTGCTCAAAAGATATTACAAAGTATTGCGCATAATGTATTCAAAACACGTGTTTTATATCAATACCACATGAATAAACATATTAAAAAAAAAAATAAGGATAGGGCTGTGATCAACACAAAAAAATCTGAAAAATCTGAAAAATAAAAATCCACTTTGCAGTGAAGTAGCAACAGTCTTTGTGACCATCCACCGTGCTTTGAAAGGATTTTAAACGTGCTCCTCTTCAAAATATGTCAAGTGCTCCACCGAGTGCTATAAACTGAATGCACTCACCAGAAGCCCAAGGTCACTAGGACCAATCACGCCTTTTTCAATATAAAGCTGTATTATTCAAAGACTCCTCACCCATTGTTTCCACATTTCCTTTAATGATGTACTTCCACCCAACAAATGGTATCAATAAACGAATTACGGTAATAGTGCAACACTGTTTAAATAAAAAATATGTAAAAACCAAGCAACAATTGTTATGCTCACATTAAAATGTGCCCCAACCAGCACCAGCTTAAACAGCCTGTACAAATGCCCCAGGCAATCTGGATCTGGCTCAACGGACTTGTTCACCCCGCCGTTTGTCAATTTTTCCCGGCGTGCATGCGTTCCACCAGTACCTGGATGTGACATCAGTAGTTATCCATGGTATTAGACAGCAACCGCATCTCTGCATTTCACCTATAGAGGCATCATCAGGAAAAAACATTTTTTTCTGATGAGGCCTCTATAGGCGGAATGCATAGAGATTGGGTTGCTGTTTTATTCACATTGGTATTTTTTTGCACAATAGCAGGATTAAGTGTATATTTCTTATTTTTTTTGAGATATTGGGAAGTATTCGCACGTTTTTGTATTTCATTTTTTATTTTTTTTAAAAGGAGAGACAACAAAAAAAAAAAACATAAAAGAGCAAAAAAACAGCTTAGAAAAAGGAAAGCCATTTTCCATGGTAGCTCAGTGAACTATGATAATAATGATAATAAAACAAAACAAAAACAGCAATCTCGTAACCAAGGAGTTGTAATTAATTTGTTCATAACTTATCATCTTATTAATCAACATAATCACAAGTTTCCTCACCCCGGTCATGAACTGACCCCAGATTTAGGGTCCTCAAAATACATAAATGTATATGGGGATTTCCATATCAAATAAATATTAATATTAGCCATCACCCCCTTCCTACAGGGAAGAGGAAAGTAAAAAAAAAAAAAGGAAAAAATAGCCGCACACCAATAATAATTTCCTGACGGCTCCATGTCAGCACAGCTGGGGTATAGGCTCCGCCCCTATATAAATTTGAGCCTACCTACAGCCTTGGCATTCTTCTTTTTTCCTCCTTAAATTCCCAGTATTATTGCTGATAAAGATTTTACGCTGGACTCATCAGAAGGCTGCAGGTGTGGCTTGATTTAGGTCTATGCGTAAGTATGCTATAGGCACAAATTTTGCCTATCTCTGCCTTCACCGGCATACAGTGGGCATCCAACACTTAATTATACTGTTTTGCAAGATGCAATTTGGTTGAAACCTCGAATTGTTTCTGAAATGGGATCTCTCCATTGCTGTTGGACGTTATTGTATCAGATGCCTTCAATCACCCTGTGGTACCTCTCACTGAAAACCGCTTTACTGGTGGCAATAACATCAGCCAGAAGAGTCAGCATTGGTGGCCTTGGGGTTTAAAGAACCCATATTCGTGTACTTCCAGACAGGGTGGTACTCATGCCAATGCTCAAATTTTGTGCCTGAACTAACCTTCAGGGTCCATATCACACAAGAGGTTGTCCTCCTACATTCCTTTTGGGGAGTACTCAAGGAATTAGCCCATCGGATGTGGGCCAAGCTTTAAAATCAAAATCAAGGCGACTTCTGCCATCAGGAAGTCGGAGCATCTGTTTGCTATTGAAGGTGGAACACATAATGATTTTTCGACTTCAAGCAAGATTTGGTTGGTAAAGCTCATCTCCTTGGCCTACAAGTTGAAAGGGTTGGCTGTGCCAGGAGAATCACGGCACCCTTCACTAGAAGGGTCTCGACCTTGAGAGTGGCAGCAGGCCGAGTGTCTGAAACAAGGCAGCTCAGGGCCAGATTAAGAACATCATGGGCCTGGTGCTGAGGATTTTGGTGGGGCCTTTTATAAACAATAAATAATAAATAAAAAAATGCAAACAATTTTTTGTTATAACAAATTAAATTAAAGAGAGAGAGGGAGGAGAGAGAGAGAGAGAGAGAGAGAGAGAGAGAGAGAGAGAGAGGATGAAAGAGGTGTTAGGGGTAAGGGAAAGAGGATGAGAGAGAAAGGGGGGATGAGAGAAAGAGGATGCACATGAGCATGCGTGGGAATAACATCAACGCAGCCCAGCCAAGGCAAGTGACCGAAGGCACAGAACCCGGAAGGAAGACCGGGTGAAGATGGAAGCGCCCGGGCCGGATTGATCACAGCACAGCACTGGAGGGCTCAGTCTGACAATTGAAGTGTACCCTAATGTGCTAATATTCTGTGCATACTTGTACATTATGGCATAACCTACCTCAGGGCCTCTAAAAAATAGTAATGTTAGAAAAGTTTACTACCGCTTTAATATCATTGGAACCCAGGAGCCTCTCATGGGGCCCCCTACTGACCCGCATAGTTGCCAACATTTCAAAAATATTTTCAGGGACCCCCAACTTTTATAAGTGCTATATTTAGAGTAGCTGACATCCCCTATGTTCATCTATACATCACAATAGTAATTACAAAATTAAATAAGTACTAATAATGGGGCAGAACAAATATGAGGACTGAGATTTTCTTTAGTTGAACTAACAAAAGTGTGCCCATTATAGAGCTGGTAACATTGAGGATATTCAGTATAATTTTAAAGAACTGTTTTTGTGGGTAAGAGGCATAGGGGAGGAGAATGGATGGTATAAAAGTGGGAAGTATGTGCAGGTGAGGGAGAGGAATCTGGAGGGTCTAACAGTGGGCACTATGTACATGAGAGGAGTGCGGAGGGTATGACAGAAGGCACTATGTACAGGAGAGGAGTGTGAAGAGTATGACAGTGGGCAGTATGCACAGCAGAGGAGTGTGGAGGGTATGACAGTGAGCAGTATGTACAGGAGAGGAGTGTGGAGGGTATGACAGTGGGCACTATGTACAGGAGAGAAGTGTATGACAGCGGGCACTATGTACAGGAGAGGAGTGTGTAGGATATGACAGCGGGTGCTATGTATAGGAGAGAAGTGTGGAGGGTATGACAGTGAGCAGTATGTACAGGAGAGAAGTGTGGAGGTATGACAGTGGGCACTATGTACAGGAGAGGAGGATGAAGGAATCTGGAAAGGAAAAATGTAAAGGTTTGTGGAAGGATGTTTAGGGACTGTGTACACTATGTACGGGAGAGAAGTGTATGACAGTGGGTACTATGTACAGGAGAGGAGTGTGGAGGGTGACAGTGAGCAGTATGTACAGGAGAGAAGTGTGGAGAGTATGACAGTGGGCACTATGTATAGGAGAGGAGGATGAAAGAATCTGGGAAGGAAAAATGTAAAGGTTTGTGGAAGGATGTTTAGGACTGTGTAGTGGTTAAGCGGGCCATACATGGATTGAAATTACACCAATTAAGCAGAGACCAGCCATAGTCGATCTATGTATGGGCTACCTGGTTTTACACAAGTCAACCTATTAACCGACTTGAGTACAACCAGCCTGTCAGGTTTTCCCCAAAACAATCAGTGCTGCCAGCTATAGTTAGCAACACTGATCATTGTATTCACTGGCAGTAACACTGCAGGAGTGATTCCCCCATCCACAGGTCAGCAGGTGAGAGGGTGTGTGGGGACAGGCTGGGGAGAGGATACTAGTCAGTGGCTGGGTAGGCACTGGTTAGTATCAGAGCCAGATACACACATGTTACATATGCCACGATCGTTAGAGCGAGAACAATAATTCTAGCCTTAGACCTCCTCTGTAACTCTAAACATGTAACCTGTAAAAAAAAAAATTTAAAGCATCGCTTAGTACACAAAAAAAAATCGTGCTAACTTTAGTGTTTTTTTTTTTTATATGAATGAAACAGTTTCTTTCCAAAAAAAAAAAAAACGTTTGAAAAATTGCTGCGCAAATATCGTGTAACATAAAAAGTTGCAAAGACCACCATTTTATTCCATAGGGTGTCTGCTAAAACAATATATATAATGCTTGAGGCTTCTGAGTAATTTTCTATCAAAAAAAAAAAAATGATTTTTACATGTAGGAGAGAAGTGTCAGAATTGGCCTGGGTGGCAAGGGGTTAATTATCATAAGTAATATACAAATAATTATTATAAGCACTGTGAGTTCAGTCTGCTGCAGAGTGTTCCAGCTTGTATTTAAACTGGCCGCTCTGTATGTAGCTTCTGATCGACTGCGCAAGCAGCCCCATATCTCCGGAACCATAGATTATAGCAGCCCCATATTTTAACCAGTGCTGGAGTAGGTCTTTAGCTACCTACCCCCCAAATGTGGGGTCTCTGTGACTCCTGATCGCTGAGCTACAACCCTCGAAGTCGATCTTTTTTTTTTTTTTTTTATTTTTTTTTTTTTTTTTTGTTTTGGGGCAAATGGGCCTATCTTGAGAAAGGGGCCTGGAGCTGCAGCTCCAATAGCCCCTATGTTAATCCGGCCCTGCACAGTTCTTCCATCTACAACCAGTAAGAAAGGCGCATATAGGAGGAGCAATTTCAAAATAATAGATCCCCAGAACTGAATCCTGCTAGCCAGCAAAAGGAGGCAAATTAAAAAGCAGATCATCAATTTTTACCAGTAAGGACTGTGAATGTAGGATGAGCAATTCAATGTAAGTACATAGTTCACCAGTTCATAACCAGAAAGAAAGGTAGGAGGAGCAATTTCAAAATAATAGATCCCCAGAACTGAATCCTGCTAGCCAGCAAAAGGAGGCAAATTAAAAAGCAGATCATCAATTTTTACCAGTAAGGACTGTGAATGTAGGATGAGCAATTCAATGTAAGTACATAGTTCACCAGTTCATAACCAGAAAGAAAGGTGCAGGTAGGAGGAGCAATTCCATTTAGACCCCTTTCACATCTTCGGCAGCGGTGCTACTTGGGCGCTATTAACCACTTAAGCCCCGGACCATTTTGCTGGCCAAAGACCAGAGCACTTTTTGCGATTCGGCACTTCTTCACTTTAACTGACAATTGCGTGGTTGTGCGAAGTGGCTCCCAAATAAAATTGAAGTCCTTTTTTTCCACAAATAGAGCTTTCTTTTGGTGGTATTTGATCGCCCCTGCGGTTTTTATTTTTTGCGCTATAAACAAAAAAAGAGCGACAATTTTGAAAAAAAAAACACATTATTTTTTACATTTTGCTATAATAAATATCCCCGCAAAAATGTATAAAAAAAAACGCTTTTTTTCCTCAGTTTAGGCCGATATGTATTCTTCTACATGTTCTTGGTAAAAAAAATCGCAATAAGCGTTTATTGATTGGTTTGTGCAAAAGTTATAGCGTTTACAAAATAGGGGATAGTTTTATGGCATTTTTATTAATAATTCTTTTTAACTAGTAATGGCGGCGATCAGCGATTTTTATCGTGACTGCGACATTATGGCGGACACATCAGACATTTTTGACACATTTTTGGGACCATTGTCATTTATACAGCAATCAGTGCTATACAAATGCACTGATTCCTGTGTAAATGACACTGGTAGTGAAGGGGTTAACCACTAGGTGGCAGTGCAGAGGTTAAGTGAGCCCTGGGGAGTGTTTCTAACTGGGGGGGGGCGTGGCTGTGTGTGACACGTCACTGATCTCTGCTCCGATCACAGGGAGCAGAGATCAGTGACACTGTCACTAGGCAGAACGGGGAGATGCTTGTTTGCATTAGCATCTCCCTGTTCTTCCTCCCCGTGAGACGATCTCGGGTGAGTCGATCAGACTCACCGAGGTCCCGCCAGGCGGCGCGCACACAATGGCATGGTGGCAAATTTAAAGGGACATACCTGTACGCCCATTTGCCTGTCCACGCCATTCTGCCGACGTGCATCAGTTGGAAAGTGGTTAATCCTTTCTTCGGCCACTAGCAGGGGTTAAAAGTGCCACACTATCGGCCAAAAAGCATCGTGCTAGTAATGTGAAAGGGCTCTAAAAGTGGTAGTAAACTTAGAATTGTCCAAATCTGCTGACAGGCAGGCTTTTTATAACAGGCGAGACCCTAGAGGTCCCTTCTGTCATACATGTGTAGCCATGCCCCATAGGGGTTGCTGTGTGCAGTGGTTCACCTGTCACCCTGCCCAGCCAGACATCCATCCCAGTCACTCAGAGACAAAAAACAGTCCATTACGTTGTTTTGTTTATTTGAGGGGGGTTAAACTTGGATGGGGAATTGGGAATTATGGGATGCACAGGAAGATTTTGTGCAAAATTGCTTAGGACTCCTATATACACTCCTGTATATACACTTCACTCTTCTCTCTCCAGCACTAACACTTGGTGCTCACCGTTTCCTCCTCCAGCACTTCATTTGCTGCAGACTGTCACTCCTCCAGACTAGCTAGCACAGCATGGGTAGGCCTGACACTACTTTAGCCAGGCCTCAATGAACTGCCTTTTGTGGGCAGGGACCTCGGGCCCCCGTAGTGTGGAATAGTCCAAGTGTTAGCTGTCTTCTACTTGGCTACCACTCCCATATAGCTCTCTTCAGGCCCTGCCAGTCAGCATGGCTGCAAATACCTCTTTCCACTGCCCTTCTCCACAGTCCTCACTCCTGGTTCTGCACCCATCTCTCAAGCTGCAATCTCCTAGTTCTCTCAGGCGTTCCTCCCCAGTCCTCCGGACTGCTTACTCACCAGCCCTCCCAGCTGCGACCAGTAGTCCTCCATGGAGACTCTTAGAAGTGTTCTCTCCCACTGTCTTCTACTTGCTCTCTCATGTGCCTCTTCTTCCAGGATCTCGACACTCCTCCTATATGCACCCGAGCCCCGGCCCAGGGTCACCCCCCAGGTTATGTCTAAGAAAAAGACGGTGACCTAAATTGATGTCATGGGTGGGTAAGAGATATAGAAAGAAGGGTGAAAAGAGGGAGTAGGGGTGAGAGCGAGTAAAGGATAAAGTGAGGATGAGTGGACGGAGAGGGATCTCCATAGAGTGCTCACTCCCAGACGGTCAGAGAGAGGAAAGAGCAGGTACAGGTGCAAGAGGGAAAAATCTTCCTAGGGCAGTAGCTCGGTTCTAATTCAGGAGATGATGAGGCTGAACAAAAGAGAGGTACAATTACCAAGGCAACAATCAGGTCTTGTCGAAGTCAGGGGGTAAGCAATGCTTAACCCAGGGTTGCCATATTATCTCAAATTTACGTATTTTATAATTTTCTATGGCTGTCATTTTAGCTTAGATAAGGGCCTTCATTCTATGTTTAGCTTCAGCCACAACCAAAGTCTGGGATTTCCACGCCTTATCAATAGTTTGCTTGGCAGCTGTGGTAAGTTGTAGGAGTAATTGGAACTGGTTATGGGTCAGCTGAGCTGATTTTAGGTTTAAAAGAACCGTTGCAGGATCGGGATGGACATTGGTTTATAGGGCCTTGGAGGCCATTGCAAATTCCAGAACTCTTGGGTGACAGGACAGTGCCACCACACGTGTATATGTGTGCCTTGAGCTGAGCAGCCTCGAAAATATGTTCCCGAATATGTTGGGACATATTTTGTGATCCTAGCCGGAACTAAGTACCTACGTGCTAGGACCTTATATGCAAATATTTTCATGAATGCACCTATAAGAATTACCAGGAGCCTTGCAGTCAACCCACTATTACTTCTCTTGTTTTCATAGTAGTAATCCTAGCTTTTCAACACATTGGGGCTGATTTACCAAGCATTTGCGCCATGAGTTGCTGCTGGGGGTCCCCTTGTTAAAGGGGGCTTCCAGATTCCAATAAGCCCCCTCTCCGCAGACCCCCACAACAACTGGGCAAGGGTTGTGGTGATGAGGCCCTTGTCCTCATCAACATGGGGACAAGGTGCTTTGGGGGGGGGACCCCAAAACATCCTCCCAATGTTGACGGCATGAGGCCTGGTACGGTTCAGGAGGGGGTGGGGCCGCTCTCTCGTCCCCCTCTCTTTTCCTGCTGCCTGCCAGGTTGCGTGCTCGGATAAGGGTCTGGTATTTTTTTTTTTCATTTGGGCGCGGGGTTCCCCTTAAAATCCATGCCAGACCTGAAGGGCCTGGTATGGATTTTGAGGGGGACCCCCACACCATTTTTTTTTTTTTGGTGCGGGTTCCCCTTAAAATCCATGCCAGACCTGAAGGGCCTGGTATGGATTTTGAGGGGGACCCCCACGCCATTTTTTTTTGGCGCGGGGTTCCCCTTAATATCCATACCAGACCTGAAGGGCCTGGTATGCTCTTGGAGGGGAACCCATGCCGTTTTTTTTTTTTCTATTAAAGTCGCCTGGCCTGGGGGCGACTTAAAGTTGTGTTGTAAGTCGCCCCAAGTCGTGTTGTAAGTTGCCCCAAGTCGTGTTGTAAAGTCGCCCCAAGTTGTGTTGTAAGTCGCGCTGGAAGTCGTGTTGTAAAGTCGCCCCAAGTCATGATGTAAGTCGCGCTGGAAGTCGTGTTGCCCGTGTGTGAATGGACTGTTAATGATAACGACGTGCGCTATTATCAATGGCATATTATTATCACGGTGCGCCGGTATATTATGTGTTGCGCTTATGTGTGCGCTGTTCATACGCTCAAGTAATAATTTATCTGGCGCACCAATTGTGGTATGAACCAGCACAGCGCATTCATCTTAGTAAATCAGCCCCATTGTAAATTATTTTTTTCTCTACACTTGTGACATCTTGCTCTATAAAATGGCCACTGTTTTCGTTTATGAATCTGTCCAGTTTGTTTTTCAGTAAGGTGTTGTATATATGGGCAAGAGCTTGTAGAAGAACAGTGTGTGCAGCAATCTTTCACAAAGAATGGGCAAAGTTTTAAAGTGATACAAGTCTTTTTAGTCACTTTCTTTGCTAGAGCTGTTGGCTTCTCCCTCCTTTGGGTGCCTCCTGTACCAAGCCAGGTGCTAAGGAAGCACTCATACATGCGCTTCTGAGCTGTAAACCATCAATAATTGGAGATTTAGATGACTTGCCGTTTTGACAGAACACCGGCAAGCGTGTACACTCCGGGAAGACTTTGCTGTTTTGACACAACAGCATGTAACGAGGAAAAAGTTATCGCCACCGCGGAGGCGGACATTTTGTTGGTTAGCATCGGAGTGGACTAAAAATATCCACTCATAATACCGTGTACAGGAGTGTATACGGTTGCTGGTATTGTGTCAAAACAGTCATCAAAATGTCGAATTACTGGCGGTTTACAGTAACCGGAAGTGACAAATTGGCTATATTGACAGGACGCTGGAGCAATGACGTGGAGCTAGCTTAACATATAGGGACAGAGAGGGTAGGACAGATAGTGGTGTTTTTACTTTATTCTAGAGAATGCATTAAGAGATCCAGGATTATTAATGCATTAAGAATAATAATAATAATAATAATATTAATAAAATAATAAGAAATAATAATAATGCACACGCTGCCATACTGGTCCCCAAACTAACTCAGCTGTTTGCAGATTGCTTGGAATCCGGGAGGTTGCCAGATAGTATGTATCAGGCACATATAGTGTTGCTGCCCAAACCAGGGAAAGACCCCACCTGCTGCTCATCCTACCGACCCATTTCACTGCTGAATTATGACCTTAAGATACCAAAGTGCTAGCCAATAGACTCATGAAGGTCCTACCATCTCTTGTCAACATAGATCAGACCGGTTTCATGCCTGGCAAGTCCACAGAAATAAACCTTAGGCGAGTCTTTACGCATCTCCAGCTCCCACCTGAGGAGAATGCCTCCCGGGTCCTGGTATCCCTTGACATCGAAAAGGCTTTCGATACCGTAAGATGGTCCTATATGATGCAGGTTCTGGAAGGCTTTGGCTTCAGCCCAGCATTCCCGAAATAGATCAGCATACTATACAAGACTCCCAAGGCTCAAATTAAACTCAATGGTAGGCTCTCGCCATCTTTTCAATTAGGAGGGGGAAAAGACAGGGGTGTCCACTTTCCCCTGCGCTGTTTGCCCTGGCAATGGAGCCTTTGGCTGAAGCCTTACGGAGATCGAGCGAGGTGGCTGGAATCTGGGTTGGTTTGGTGGTCGAGAAACTAGCATTATAGGCGGGTGATTTAATCCTCTTCCTCCGGGACCCTGGTCCCTCGCTTTCCGGGGCTCTCCGGCTTCTGGACCGATTTGCGTCTCTCTCTGGCCTCCGAAACAACTGGAGCAAATCACTTACCCTACCCATAGATCATAGAAGCTGAGTGACCCTGCTTCACCTCTACAATGGGCAAGTACCATTAAATATCTAGGAATCAACATCTCTCCCAATACCCAGGACTTTAGCAATCCTAACTTATCTCCAGTGCTGCAGTGGTGTAAATTGAAACTGAAGGCCTGGTCGAACCTCCCATTATCACTTATAGGGAAAATGAACTTAATTAAAATGAAATTACTCCCGGTTTTGCTGTATATTTTACGACACTCCCCGGTCTGAATACCCAAGACTCTGTTCCAACAATTGGATTCCACAGTGGCCTCCTTTTTATGGCAATCACGCCCAGCTAGATTCAGTAAGGAAATCTTGCGTAGACCCTGGACACAGGGGGACTTGCCTGCCCAGACTTTCCCACCTACTATCTGGCGGCAATGCTCACTCATGCACATAACTGGTTGGTCTTGGATGACACCAATGCGTCAGTTGTCCTAGAGGCAGCTCAACTGGGATCCTTTGAGGCCCTCCGTAATGCCCTTTATAGGGGGTCGGGGGGCTCTCCGATACCTTTAACACTGGTGATGAAAGCAATTATTAAGGCTTGGCACACAGTAGTGATTAAACCTAATTTGGTAAAGGCTAAATGGTCCTCTAATACACCGCTTTGGTGTAACCCAAGATTAAAAGAATTCCACTCTCTGCAGGACCCGAGTTTGTGGGCCAGTAGGGACATCAAATATTTGAGGGATATCTGTGATGGGTCAGGGTTATTTACATTTGAAAGGCTGAAAAATAAATTCCAAATTCCGAACTCTTTCTTTTTCAGGTTCCTGCAGCTCCGCCATGCCTTTGTTTCACAGTTCAAAACAGTTCAGCTTCTGCTGGAATATGATGACATGGAGACCCTTCTAGAAGATGCTGATCTCTTAAAACCATTATCACAAATTTACTGAGCACTTCTACCATCCATCCAGGTCAGACTGGATGGTCTGCGTGATCTGTGGAGGGCGGAGGTGCAGGAACTGGACAGCGAAGACTGGGAAGACATGTGGGACTATCCACTCCAGCCGCCGGTTGCCACTAGGGATAAACTGATCCAATTCAAAATCGTACACAGGATCTACTATACGCCCCAGCGCCTCCACCGCATATATCAAGCCGTGTCGGCCAGCTGCTGGAGATGCTCTGGTACCACTGCAGATTTCACGCATATATTCTGGGATTGCCCACAAATTCAGGACTATTGGCAGGAGGTAACTCAATTCATTCATAGTTTGACTACTATTCCTATTCCCCTGACAATTAGTGTCTGTCTCCTTGGCTGTCATGGTTATATAAGTATAGTAATCTTCCTCTGTTTGCTTACCTCTCCTCATGTGTTCAGACTAAGAGGCCAGCCACTTCCACCTGGTGGTTTTTATAACCTCTCCTCTAAGCATGGCTCCACCCCAGGCCCTATCAGGGAACCCTATTTTAACCTGTGCACTGCAAGCAAGTGGTGCTGATCAACCATTGTGTATCCATGGTGTATTCGGCTTCTCGTCTTCTCCTTTCTGTGTTGCTTCATGTCGGCACTTCCTCTCGTTCGGTCTCAGCACATCTGGATTCCGGAGCCGCTGCCAATTTTATGGATTGGGAAACTGCATCCTCCATGAGACTTACCCTTTTGCCCCTTACAATGCCATTGGTGGTCTTGGCGATTGATGGCACTGTTCTCCCAGGGGGCCCTATCCGCTTCCAGACCCTTCCTGTTAAGATGTCAGTAGGGACACTCCACCAGGAGTGGCTATCCTTCCTTGTCTTACCTAAGGCTTCATCTCCTATCATATTAGGTCTTCCTTGGTTACGGCTCCATTCCCCACACGTTGACTGGACTGCTGGACAGATCCTGGCTTTGGGTTCCTCCTGTTCCTCTTCCTGCCTACTCAAGGTTACCCCAAAAGAGAAACTTCCTGTTGCCATCATCCCAGTAGCTTCTGCTCTTCCTGCTGTATATAGTGATCTCTGGGATGTGTCCTGCAATAGTTGGACTGATGCACTCTCTAGGTCATGTGGCACTCTGGATGAGGGGCCCACCTATGAACCTGAGTCGATATTTCACTCCAGTTTGCATAACCATTTACCTTTGCCTGTCCCTAATCTCCCTTGGACGCACAGCCAGGCTAACTTGTCCGCAAGTTCCACAGTCGCTATGCCCTGTGATGCGATTGAGATGGTCACTACACCTGACAATACTATTCAGTCGGCCTCTGCACTAGTTATGCCAGTCCAGCCCATGCCCAGTGAGCTTTCTGCTTCTTGTTCAGGACCTTCTGTAACCTGGCCTCACCCTACTGCTACTATGCCCTTACCCATTCCTAAAAAGCCTTTAGTCCTCAACAAGTCCTCTCGTCATCTCCCTACCTCGGTTCCGGTCTCTGAGGATAATCTAAAATACGAGGTTAGTCAAGTTTTGGATTCCTGGCTCCGTAAAGGCATTCTTCAGTACCTCGTACATTGGAAAGGGTTTGGTCCTGAGAAGAGGTCTTGGATCACTGCATCTGAAGTCCTTGCTCCTCATCTGTTGACGAGGTTCCATCTGGAGTTTCCCTTTAAGCCTGGATCCAGGTGGGGGAGGTGGAGGCCTTGTAAGAGGGGGGGTACTGTCATGGTTATGCAGTAATCTTCCTCTGTTTGCTTACCTCTCCTCATGTGTTCAGACTAAGAGGCCAGCCACTTTCACCTGGTGGTTTTTATAACCTCTCCTCTAAGCATGGCTCCACCCCAGGCCCTATCAGGGAACCCTATATTAACCTGTGCACTGCAAGCCAGTGGTGCTGATCAACCATTGTGTATCCATGGTGTGTTCGGCTTCCTGGTTCCTGCTTGCCGTGTGCTCTATGTTTGTCTCTGTTACCGACCTTGGCGTGTTCTCAACGATTCCTGTCTGCTTGTGACCTTGACCTTTTGTCATGTCCCCGACCATCCCTGTCTGCCTGTGACCCTGAACCTTTGGCGTGTACTCCGTTGTTCCTGTCTGCTAGTCGTCCTGACCTCTGCCTTATCCCCTTACTATCCTTGTCGTTCCAGCCTGCTGCTTCCTTCTCCTGTAGTCTACTGTGAGCGTGAGCTGTGAGACCCTAGGGGCCGCGACCTGGAGCCAGACTGCAGCGAAGTCCATCCTCACCTTTAGAGGCTCTGGCGAACACCTGCTGGCTCTTAGACTCCGCGCCCTGGGGAATCTATGCTCTAGCTCCCACTGGGATCTGTGTTAGTGATCCAGTAGACCTGTGTCCTGAATCTCCCTGGGTACAATCCGCAGCAGTCAGTCTTAAGGTCCACTACCTAGCGGTGCACTTCCGTCTCCTACAGAGTGTACCTGTCACCTGGTCTCAGGTGACCTGACATTGGCCTAGTGGAACAACTGGCATTTGCCAAAGCAATACGCACTCTAAAAGGTATCCTTCTTTTCTATGCGAGAAAAGCCATTGTACTAAAGTGGAAATCAACTACTCCCCCCACACTGTCCTCATGGAAGCAATTAGTCAACGCAATGATACCTCTCTATAAAGCAACATATCTGTCCCGAGGATGCCCCCAAAAATAAGGTCTGGCATTTGTGGACAGACTCAGATTCCACAATAGATGATCAGCCCTCAGGGGATCAACCCCGATAGATACCTCTGTCTAACTTTGCTGAGCACTGATGCCTAGCCACAAGATGGATAGTCGGAGAGGCCAGCCTAAAAACCATAACCACTACATATCCACTACATTTATTCTACATTTATTCTCAAATGTCCCTATAGAGTCCAGGGCCAATAACTAAAACCGAGAGACAGTCCCCCAAGAAACAATATCTCATAACAAAATCTTATTATGTGTTACCTGAGCAGTGATTGGGTTGTGTTTAGTTATGTTAGCTTTTAGATAATATGTTAGTAGTACTATGTTATGCACATGACTATGTGCACCGGTTGGCCAGGGTATGCCCCAATGGCCTTGTTTTGTACTATCAAAGAAAAATTTTCAATAAAAAGAATATAAAAAAAATAATAATAATAATGCATTAAGAGGAGATAATAATAATAATAATAATACAAAAAATTATTAATAATAAATAAATAAACAATAAATAAAATATATTATAATAATAATATAAGAATTAATAATAATGCATTAAGAAAAGATCCAGATAATGCATTAATGCATTAAGGTTAAAAACACTTAGACATTATATATATATATATATATATAAGCAATTAAGCATCTTTGTTAAAGCCTTTAAAGCAACATTCAGCCACACTGAACAAATTAAAGCATATCTAAACCCAAAAACAAAAAAAAAGAACTAGAGTGCAGCTTACCAGTCCGTTGATGTGGTGTCTGCATTAGTTACTTTTTTTCCTTTATTTTCACCTGGTGATTCTACCTAAAACGCATTTTGGATTCTTTCACATTGGCACAAGTGCTTACTGCCCTCTGAAAAGTAATCCGTGGTGGACAGCTATTCAGAGGAAGGTATAGCAGCGGTTGGCAGGTGTTTAGAAAGGTGATCCTGCCGTCTCCTGAGCATCTGCTTTTTTTTTTTTTTTTAAGCCCCAAGGGAGATTTTGTAGCCTGTGGCTCTTGTTTGTGGCGCACTCCCATTGAACTCAATGTGCGAGTCTGACAGGCAGTGCCACCTGTCAAACTCTACAGCCAAGTGAGAAATGCTGTGGCCACCAAGCAAAGCACCGCGGCTGTGGCATGTGCACAGCTCTGTCAGGCTGTAAAGTTATCGTGGCCAGGGGAGCAGTAAAACAGCAACTCGGCTGTCTATTTTTACTTCCCTTGGAAAAGGACCCTTATGCCGCGCACACACGATCGGAATTCCGCTCAAGCTGTGTTACCTACACACGATCACACCAAATTCCAACGGTCAATAACACAGCGGCATAAAACATGTTCGACAGCACTATAAAAAGGAAGTTTAATGCTTCCGAGAATGCGTCGAATTGTTTCCGAGCATGCGTCGCAATTTTGCGTGTCGGAATTGCATACACACGATCGGAAAATCCGATAGAAAGGTTTTCCGTTGGAAAAATTGAGAACAGGTTCTCAATTCAAAGTCCGTCGGAAATTCCGACAGAAAAAGACTGTTGGGCATGCACACGGTCGGAAAATCCGATGAAAAGCTCCATCATTATTGTCCTAAGATAACTATTCTTACTCGTCCTAGATCAGGATGACAAGTACTACAGAACCCTCCCCATTTTATATTGTTCATAACATGGGGGGGGGTGTGGTTCTGTAGTGTTTAGTGAAAAGTGTAATTGATAAAAGCGTAGGCAGAAAGCACAGGAAGTTATCAGATCACAGGATCAATTGACATTTCTTTTAACATATCAAAAAGATTGTAGTGCTACCCCCACAGGGGCCACTGATAATTGTGGTTCTTCACTAATAGTACAGAAACTGTCCACTACCCCAAGCACCAGTCCATACACTCCAACTCCAACAACTCAGTCTAGGCGATGTCTTTTTGAAATGTATTGCTTAAAGAACTTTGAACAGTAGAGGGGTTAGGGCATGGGGTACTCTGCACACTGCACAGTTAACAGAAGGACACTCTTCTCTAGGCTCACAATCGGGTATTTTGCTGAGGACAGAGGAATGGCCAGTACTGTGGGTCCCTATGAGAGTTGTCTCAGTCCGAGCTACCTCTGGCACTTATATCTCAAAAGCACACAGTCAATAGGAATCAACTCAGGGTCATTATTTACAAAGTCCTAGGGCAGCTGTCACCTTCCAGCTTCCTCCAGACAAGGTCCAGTGAGGGAGACAATCCTTCTCCAGACTTGATCCCTATGGTGAAGTTCCACAGCCAGCTCCTCCGGTGGTTCAATCCAGGTCCACAGCCCTGGCACTGGTGAGGCCTCAATAACAGCTACACAGTCCACAGGCTGCCTCAGAGGGGCAGCAGCCCCCCGTTTAGGCTTAGAACCCTCCTGTGGAGAGTGAACAATCTCTTCAGGGCTTCAGGCTATTTATTACCTGCCTAGCCACCTTCTGGACACTCCTCCCCAGGGATTGACCAGGCCATGGTAAATGTTAAGGCTGTTCATTTAAATCTCTCTCCCTATGTTCTGGCAGCTTTTTCCCGAGGCAGGGGGAAGCAATCAGAATTTCAGCCTGTGAAACCTTGAACAGACCAGAACAAACAATCACTGCTCACTTGACTACAAAAAAAGGCCACAACTAGATTCGAATAGCATCCTATGCTAGAAGGGTGCTACAAGATATTAAAAAAAAAACACTTTAAAGGTTATATTTAACCCCTTCATATCGCCATCTCGTGACCCTTTAAGAGCTTCTATAGCCAGGAGGGGAGGCACGCATTTGGGTCATGTGACCACTATGATTGGTTGTCACAGCAGTCACATGATCGGAAAGCTTCCGATCACAAACTGTTGGCATAAGGCTACATATATGCACAGCATTGGCGGGAAGAGGTTACCAGGCCAAAAAAAGGAGTCAAATAAGTGAAACTCATGTTAATGGGGGTGCAAACAGTAACTTTAAATAAGCTGGTAGTGGGCTTCAGTACAATTGAATGCACTCCAGAACTATTTGAAGCTTGATAAAGCCTGTTAGCTTGTTTAGGCCTCATTTGCACATATGCTTAGAGGCACAGGCAAGGTCTGGCATAAAAAAAATCCATATGTTTTCCAGCAGAGCCACAGGTGGCACTAATATTGTACTTATTATAGCACACTCTACTTAGGTAGGTGCTAGAGGTGAGATTTTTGGTGAGTGCATGTTTGTTTTGATCTGTGTGGGCTGGTGACTCACAGACAGCATCTTCACTGACACCTCCCTTCTAGAGGATTCTAGAAGAGAGGTGGGGAAGAGAGGTGGAGCTGCCTGTGTTCTAAGGAGCCCTGACCAATCCCCAACCTGGATTGGCAGGGGGTAGGCCTCCTTAAATACCTAGAGTCAGCTCAGCTGGGGAGGAGTTGTCGCGTGGAAGAACTGGAGATGGAGTCCTAGGCTGTGGGAGCCTTTGAGGGCGCTTCCCAGTCTAGGGGGGGGTGACCTTGGGCCTGAGGGTTCGGGGGCAGGACAGAGGCCTTCTCAGCAAGCAGAGAGGATCTGGATAGGAGGCACAGAGAGGAACCAAAGAGGACAGCAGGCGCTAGTGCTGCCAGACAAGTATCAGGAAGGAACCACCGGAGTGCATGTACTGTTGGAGACTCACATACATTAGAGTTTAGGTCCACAGAAAATGGAAGAAGGGGCAGGTGGTATCAAAGAGTAGAATAATCAATACATTTAGAAAAATATACATTTTATTTAAACAATTCTTTAAAATCGCAGTAAACATTTACAAGAATCATGTATTATTTCTTTGAACATATACAACCACTTCTACTCTACATGTTTCGCTGAAAGGAGCTTCTTCGGGAGTTTTTTGAGAAGTGTCGCATGAAGTAATATATACTATAAGAAAAACAACAATTGTAAATGAATATGCTTAAAAATTGCCATGAATAAAATCACATGGCATGTCATTCCGACATACCTATATATATTTTATAGAAAAATAATCATGCATTATATAGAATACATTTTATACAAAATAATGATGAGCTGAAAAAGAATGCCTAATGGATGCTTGTATTCATAAAACATAAAATTTTGATGCATAGACTGAAGCCAGGGTTTACAAAACGGGAAGACCCTTTATAACCAAAGAGAGAGGTTAAATTGAAACATATTAGTATAATTTAAATGATCCTATGGAGGGTAAAGTAGTAAATAGGGTAAAGCATTTACCTAAATTCTAAATGGAGGGAAAAATGGAAGTGCTTTACATATACATTGTACATTCACATCAGTCCCTGCCCTCAAGGAGCTTTCAATCTAAGGTCCCTAACTCATATTCATACATACGCATGTTAGGGCCAAATAACCTACCAGCATGTTTTTTTCAGTGTGGGAGGAAACTGGAGTACCCAAAGAAAATCCACACATGCACAGGAAGAACATGCAAACTTTGTGCAGGTAGTGCCTTGGTTGGGATTCGAACCGACGACCCTAGTGCTGCTAGGTGGAAGTGCAAACCACTTAGCTACTTTTTTGTGTACGAGTATTTTTCCTTTTTATTTGTGTATTTGATTGTTAATTGTGCACTTTCAATTTAAAGCAGAACACCAAGAATTGCAGCACTAAAAATCTGTTGGTTAATAAAGTCCAAAGAGGAGTGTGCCACCTTATGCACTTATCAGTTTTATTTACATTTTTACTGAGCGCCAGGAGTATAGATATCATTATACTTTTGGCACTCTGCTACACAGCATCTGCACTGCCTGTCCCCCCCCCCCCCCCCCCGGCCGCCCCCCCCCCCCCCCCCCCCCCCCCCCCCCCCCCCCCCCCCCCCCCCCCCCCCCCACCCCCCCCGCCCCCCTGTCCCCCCCACCCCCCCCCCTCTGCTGTCCATTCACAGAATACTTTGTATTTTGTGAATAGGTTTGCATAATACAAAGTCTTCCATGATTAGACAAGTGTGAAAGAGGATTGGGCAGAGTGCTGCAAAGGGCTCTGTAGCTGCTGTATCGGAGCCCAAATGTGCCGTGTCGGAGCACAGAAAGCATAATGATTGCTACACTCCTGGTGCTCTATTAAAATGGAAATAGTAAATTAAACAGATAATTCCACTTAACCCCTCCTAAATAAATACATTTTTCACGCACTGTATTTTTTTCTTTCTGTGTAAATAAAAAGACTAATGAGGGCCATTTTTTTTTTTTTTTAGCACAAGAACAGATCAATGATACACAAAATCACACTCTATGTATAATGCTCCAGGTGAGAGGATGATCACAGGCTCCACTGCAAAATCCATAGGTGTTAATCCCGCTCCTTACCTTCCGGTAAATCAGAAAATGAAATAAATGACTGCACTCCAGTAGCAGCAACTTTTTTATTTATTGAATAGTAGCAGGGTCATCGCCGAAACTGGTGTATCAGTGGATAAAAATAACACCACATCCCAATTAAATATATACATGATGTATAAAGATAAAAAGGAAGGCAAGAAATTGGATTTTTGAGGCGTTTACCTCTAAACATTCAAATAGCTGCTAAAAAAATATATATACTGTATTTATTGGCGTATAACACTCACTTTTTCACCATGAAAATCGGGTGCAATAAGCGTGTGCGTGTTATACGCCAATACTTAAATTTTAGCTGCCTCGGAGGGGACAGGGAGGGGGCGGGACGAGCGCCGTCAGATTACATACAGTGAGAATCTCCTGTTTACTTGGCGGCCTCTGTAATAGGAAGTCCCGTCTCCTGGGCCACCATTGGACCACTGTTCTGTCTATCATAGGAGATTCTCACTGTATGTAATCTGTCGGCTCTTGTCCTGCCCCCCTCCATGTCCCCTCTAAGCTGCAGATGGGCATCAATCAGGCTGCATTGATGGCCAATGGTGAGGCTGCTGCATTGATGGCAATGGTGAGGCTGCATTGATGTGGACAGATGAGGCTGCATTGATGGCACTTGTGAGGCTGAATATGGGCATTGATCAAGCTGAATTGATGGCAATGGTGAGGCTGCAGATGGGCACTGACCCTTATTTTGCTTCAAAGTTCCTTATTTAAAATGTAAGGTTTTTTTCCTGAAACTTCCATCTTAAAAGGCATGTGCGTGGTATATGCCTGTGCGTGTTATACGTCAATAAATACGGTATATATATTTTTTTTGTTTAAAGTAAGGCTGGGTTCACACTATTGCGAATTGGATGCGGGTTCCCCACATCCAATTCGCAATAGCAGGAGATTTTGACTGGCTCTCTTTGGAGCCGGTTCACATATCTCCGCTGCGGCTCCCGTGCAAATTTGTACAGGAGCCCTGTACGTCTTTTGGTCCGTTTCAGGTCAGAATTCAGCCAACAATTTGGGCTAAAACGGTGAATGGGGACGCCCCGGACCCCATGCTGTTAGCCGCATGCGAAGATAGTGTGAACCGAGCCTCAACCAACATAATAAATGTTAAATTGCACAGGTATAAAAACAGGAAATTATATGCATCCTCCTACAGAACTACCAGCACCTCCTAGTGGTCAACCCATAATCACTCCCTGGCATACTTGGTCTATCAAGACATAATAGTGCGTTACCAAGCCTAACAATATGTATATGTATACAATGATTCTAGGCATGTCATAGTCAGTCTATTGAGTTGGTTGTGGATGTTGCCAAACTCTACGCGTTTCAATTTGTGCTTCTTCAGGAGGCATGAGGTGACAGTTTATGATAGGTCTGCTGCCAGAGGATGTAGCCTGTCTGTTCATCAGCATGGGGCGTGCACACAACAAAGACCAAAGGCAGTAACAGGAGGAACAATATGGTGGCAGAGGTAAATATCAAACAATAATGGTATAAGCATGCATCATGGCAAAGACGTAAGAAGATGATGGTCAACCCATGTTGACTGAATGTTCAGATAACTTGATAAGCTCAGGCCAAATGCTCTAATGATACTTCCTAATGTGGGGTAACACCAATCTGGCTTGATGAGAGGGACTCCAGGAGGAACACGTTAGAGAAACTTTCTCGATCAGCGGCTGCAGCCAATGATCAGTCCAAGGGATTTCTGGTCCATCGATCAGTGTGTGGGTGAGCGGAGCAGTGGGTGGATCTTCCCTCCGCTCAGTTTCCGTACCCTGTGCTGTGTCCGCCATGACTGCTGCAGCATGCGGGGGAGAGGAGAGAGAGCTCCCATATGAGCACCTCTGCAGTATCTCCTATGGGAGGAGGTGACCCGGGTGGGGGGGTTAAGGAATACCCCTCTGTAGCGAAACCACTGGTGCTCTCAGTACTTCACACGGAGATGGTCAGACCTTCCCCTCCACCCTCAGCAATACAAGTTGGTGTGATGAGGGGTGCCGGTTTTACTTGGCTATGGCAGCATAGAGCACTGCAGTGTGAGAGTAGGAAGGTATATAAGCAATGTCCTAAAAAACAAAATAGTGAGACTTTTTATTTGGGATTTAACCCATAAGGCTTCATTCACACGGGCATAAAAAATGCATATACAAGTGCTTTTTAAGTACTGATCTGAAAACAGCTGCATTGTTTTCAATTGAGCCATTCACACATGTGCGTAAACATTCACGGCATTCAAATCTGTAACACAGAATTCAAAAATCTGCATTCAAAAACATGCGCTGTATACGCGTTTGTACGAGCATAAATTAAGTCTAAATAGAGGGGAAAATTGATTATCATTATGTACGCAATACGCATCTTTTCACATTTAGGCCCACTTTTCCTGCGACTGAGGAATGAAAAGTCGCATGACAAGTCGTTCCGCATGATTTTCAATGAAAACCATTCATATCTGTGCTGCTTCAAGTCGTGCCGACTTCAAAGGAGTTGAGGTCCATAGACTTCAAGTTTATACAGTCATTCCCTCGGAATGACGGTAAAGTTGCGGCAGTGGGAAAGGGGCCTTAAACGCATCTATACGAACTGATCATTATGCAGGAACTTTTCTCCTAATTTTTTTTTTTTACTCTCCATACATGATCATGGTCCTTAAATAAATTAAAAGTGGTAGTAAACCTACTTTTCTAACTTTTACCTACAGGTAAGCCTGCATCAACACTTACCTGTAGGTACTGTGAATATTTCCTAAAATTGCACCGTTTAGGAGATAGTCAGAGTGAATGCAGCCGGTGACATCTGCCGGCGCATGCTCTCTAAAGGTCTAGCATATAATGCCGAACCTTTAGAGCCAGTGCCGTAAACAGCGGCTCTTACGGGAGTCACGTCATTGCGCACCCGGCCACTGTAGCCGGAGGCCGCGAATCCAGAAGGAAGACCAGGGTGAGCATGGAAGCCTTCTCAATGGTAGCAGAGCAAGGCTGGAGGGCTTCGTTTTAAGGTACCGGTAAGTCTCATAATGTGCTAGTATGCGACATTGCCTTGCAGGGGAATGTTTTTTCATTAACTGCAGTTTACTACCGCTTGAATATATGGCACAGGATTCCCAGTAAGGGTTAGCTAAATAATCACAGCAGACGGTGGCTATTTTGAGGCTTGATTCATCGGATAAAGGATGAGTCACTTCATATACTGTATGTGTAAAATTCAGCTTTAGCTACTTATCTCTGTAAACAAGTTTTACATCAAAGAACCAAACTGAGAGTCTAAAAAACATGAAACAGAGACTAAAGTTCCATCTACTGGTTCAAAAGAAGAATGCAAAATTGCAATATTTCTTATCAACCTGACCAAAAAATGGTTTAGGAAATGTTATATAGCCCAGAATGTTAAAAAAATTAAGCAAAAAAAAAAAAAAAAAGCAATGCTGTAATACTCAAGGAGTGCTGGAATACATTAGAGGATCTATTGATTCTAGCTGCTGGGGCATCTGTTATTGCTGGAAGGGGTCTATAGTTGGGTAGACCTTTTATTGCTGGTGGGGAATCTATTGTTGCTGGAGGGATCTACTGTTAAGGGAGGTGTCTATTGAATACATCTATCCTCTGAGAAAAAAAGCCCTGGGCAGGACAATCCCACTTCTGGCAGAGGAAGGGGATCATTGGTGTCACACTCTCTGCAGCAGGCAGGACTAGGGCTTTTCTTCAGAGGGAATGCAGTTCCGGCACCTCTAGCATTGAATGTATGTAATAGCAAGGGGTGCTGGGATATGTTTGATGATCTATTGATTCTAGCTGCTGGGGATCTATTGTTGCTGGAAGGGGTCTATAGTTGGGAGGGTCTGTTGTTGCTGGTGGGGGAATCTATTTTTGCAGGTGGGATCTACCGTTCAGGGAAGTGTCTATTGTTGTTGGGGGATCTACCATTGAGGGAGGGGTTTATTGTTGCTGACTGCTGAAGGGTCTATTGATGTTGGCTGCTAGGAGATATATTTTTGCTGGAGGGGGGTCTATTGTTGCTTTAGTGGATCTATTGCTTTGGTCGGGGGCATCTATTGTTGCTGGGGGTATCTATTGTTGGTGGTGGGGTCTGTTATTGCTGGAGGTATCTATTTTACTGATTTTCTTGTTATAATTAACTATTTCCATTCAAATTACGATTAAAGCAGAAGTAAACCCATCCATAAAACAGTTTCATTTACGGCACATGCATAATGTAACACTCCCATTGGTTGTGCTCTCAACCAAACTGTCAAACCATCCAATGGCTGGTGTCATAACTGATCACATGTGCAGATCATGGCAGTTGTAGATTAAACAGAGGCAAAGATGGCAGCTTCCTTGGCTGAAAACGATAGGGGGGTTTACTTACACTTTAAGATACTTGGCTCTGTATTCTCTAAAAGTGGCCATACTGGGAGGTGGCTAGGGGGTGGTACCAAGGGACGTGCTCAAAGGTGGGTAGGGGGTAGAGACAAGGGGTGTCTCTAAAGGGGGGAATTCTTGCATCTATCCTCTTTGAAAAAAAAACCTGGGCAGGACCATCCCACTTCTGGAGGAGGAAGGGGACCCTTGGTGTCACACTCTATTAAAGCGGAAGTAAACCCATCTATTTACAGTGCGTAACACTCCCATTGGTTGTGCTCTCAACCAAACTGTCAAACCATCCAATGGCTGGTGTCATAACTGATCACATGTGCAGCATCATGGTAGTTGTAGATTAAACAGAGGCAAAGATGGCAGATTCCTTGGTTGAAAACGATAGGGGGGTTTACTTACAAGTGGCAATACTGGGAGGTAGCTAGGGGGTGGTACCAAGGGACGTGCTCAAGGAGTGGGTAGGGGTTGGAGACAAGTGGTGATTCGGAAGGGGGGAGTACCTGCATTTATCCTCTGGGACTTGGGCTGGGCCATCCCATTTCTGGAGGAGGAAGGGGGACCCTTGGTGTCACGTAACCAGACCGTAGACAGCTGGAGAAAGGGTATGTATAAAGATTTTTTTTAAAAAGTAAGGGTTAACAGGAGGGAGGAGCTTCTGCATCAAGCATCAAGCTATTATTATGACTAATTTCTGATTGGGACTCTAAAACAAAGCACTCAGAAGTAATCTCACACTTTTTGCCAACAGTCATATCTCCTTAGATCCATATCGAAAAATAAAAATAGAAAAATCTTTTTAATTTATAGCTTTCATTGCTATGCTCCTATTTTTCCAGTGGTAGATATACAGCTCTATATTAGCCTTAGCACCAATAAAACAAAAACAGTCTATCCGCAGTGAACTCTGAAACTTTTCATTCAATTTTGTAACTGTATAACAGAGGTGCCCAACCAGTGGCCCGGGGGCCAAAGGTGGCCCATGGAGCCCTCTGATGTGGCCCGCGACCTCCTGCTCTGGGATGGCTGGTTGGCAAGCCCGGATGGCCAATCCGCCATCCTAGAGCATCAGTGTTGTGAATGAAGCTGGCGGTGGAGAAAGCAAGTGGCTGCAGAGCTGAGCCACTTAAGCCGATGCTTCCTGTATAGCGCCGGCTCCTGTTACAGGTGGAGTGATACCAAATATGGCCATATCTGTTCTGCAGTGGGTACTGGGCTGCTTTCAAATTGATCCGCAGGTGCACTGCCTACCTCCAATCTGATCCACTAAAAAAAACTGAAGGGGATCCATCCCCTTCAGCCTGGGTAGATCGTATTGAAGGGCCCATAGAGAAGAGTGGGTTGTGTCCGTGTCTGCTCTCCATATGCAGAGTGGACACAAACCTGTCATCCGCCCATTCCACTCATTGTGGCCCGCGACCGGTTACCAAGTCACTTAAGTGGCCCTCGCTCTTCAAAAGGTTGGGCATCCTTGCTGTATAACATCAGAATATAAAACAGGTGTTCCTTATAAACAGAAAGAAACATGCAATTGTGTTTATGGTAGCCCATTAGGCTCTACCATGAAAGATGATGCCCAAGCCAAAAGTCATGGCGGAACACCCAATCAGACCAAGTCGCTGAACCCTAATTTACATCCATCAAACTAGCATAATACAACATGCATCGCTAAACTGTGAGCCCTCTTTTCGTTTGGCCCCCCCAAAGCAATACTAAATCTGACACTTTAAAGAATGGTACTTGCAAATATGTTTAAGACATGTATTAATTTCTGCACAAAACTACTGGTGGGAAATTTTAATACAAAAAATTTTTTTTAAATAAAACGGAGATCTCATTCAAAAAAGAAATTAGTGGGAAAACTTTAGTCGTTTCTCATCAGTGGAAACTGATTTAGTTATGCAAATTACCGCAATGAATATTAAACTACTGATGAAAGGTTTTTAATGAAGGGGTCTTTTGTTTTGAAAATGCAAGGGTATATGCTTTAATTTCTTGCTAATTTAGTGTTCTTTGATAATGTTCGGATTTTCCCCAAAGTGACTTCACTGATGGTTTTAATGCCGTGAAAGGAACTACAGGCCAACAATGCAGTCTTTGACAAGGCCTCCCTAGTGTAAGTATAGATCATGATTTGCAGCCCCTAATGCACAATTCTATTAGGGTGGATTCTGTCTATGGGGGCTCTGCCTAAAATGAATTCTCATTTTAATGTTAGCCTCCTGCAGTTTTTAATTTTTAATCTGTAATATGAAATTGCAAATTTTACAAACATAATTTGAAAAAGCCACTAGGACAGAGCCGAATGCCAAAGTTTACATATTGCCTAATTAGACGCTTATGAGAAGCCGCTTATCAAAGTCAAGCCAAAGATCATCAAAAAATCCAATTACAAATTTGAGAAAAACACATATATTTATGGGTTCATTTTCCCGCATTTGCATCCCATTAGCCTAATAATTGTTTAAAAATTAAATTAGAGCTAATAATTTTAGAGTGGCGATGAAACACCTGTGCGTGAAAGGCTGCCTTGTCCGACAGAAGATTTTGGATAAAAAAACAATTCTGTTTACCTGATGTAATAATAGATCTACTTAACCCCTTCAAGTCCAATTTGTTTATGTAATATGATGCCTCTTGCTGAAGATACGTTTACAAATGCCCCCCAGTCTCACCCCCCCAACTCTGTGAAAGACAGTTGCTAATATTTCCCCCGGCTTGTGAGTTTCAGGTCTGGCTGTCACTGACAGCTCTGGTCCCCAATAACCATTCTGGACTAAAGTGATTCCTGATCATGTGATCACTATATCAGTGATGATCACATACAGGCTGGAGGCTTCACTGAGAATAAAGAAGCCTTCAGCCTGCAGATGAACACTGACACCTTGAGGCTGCAGTGACATCTACAATATATGTAATTGCTATATACAATTATAGTATTAAAGTAAATTTAGTATTAAAGTGATTTTAAAAATATAGAAAGTGTAAACTTTTTTTTTTTTTTTTACAATTGGCAGAGCAGATTATAACAGTGTACCACATATATGTTACTTACTATATATTATTTGTCTTTATAAAATATAACATATTAAAATTCTTTTATCATTGTATGATAAATTATCATTGTATTACACATAAAATGTCAATGTAAATTATCATTTTATTACACATATTCAAATTCTTTTATCATTGTATGATAAATTATCATTGTATTACACATAAAATGTATGGTTTGCCTATGTTACAGCCCTCCAACCCCTGAATATATATAAAAAAAAAAAAATAAGAAAAAGAAAAAAAAAAAATACTTAACTCTCACTTCCAACATACTAACCTTATGGCCCGTACACACGATCCGAATATCGATTTTCGGATCGTGTGTACACTACTTTCGACAGCCGATCACGACTGTTCATCCGATCTTATTCTATCGGACATGCACGATAATTTTCCTCGTACGATTCCCGATCGTACGATTTTCGGTTAGTCATTATAGTTGTCGTCCAAAATTCCATACAAATACATTACAACACATGACATCACTTCCGATTTTTTTTTTTCTGTCGTACGAGAATTTCCGTGACTTTATTTAGCTAGTCGATCTCTACTTGCGACTTTTGAGCGAAATCGGCCATACGATCGGTCGTACGATAATCAGATTGTGTGTACGGGGCATTAGGCATAGCATCCAATTGTCCCTGATTTGGAGGGACTGTCCCTGATTTAGAACAAAGTCCCTGTGTCCCTCTTTCCTCCTCATTTGTTCCTCATTTTGGTCTGATCTTTATAGTTGTATATAAAATGCACCTTTTATGTTTCAAAAAGTTTTTCCCAGTGCTAAACATTTCATCCAACTTCTAAATTGCTGCATTTGTACATTTGAAAAGCCAGTATAAAGGAATAGTAGTGGTAAAAAAAAAAAAAGCACTTGTGGGTTTAACTAACCATCTTTTTGTATAAGTCTCCTTTAAGGGGGCATGACAATGGGTGTGTCCTATGCCTACATACGTTTTCTAATAGGTGTCCCTTGTCCCCATCTTAAAAAGTTGGGAGGTATGCCTTAGGCAAGGGTGATGGCACTGGACTTTCTTGAGGCACAGAACTGAAGCATGCTGTCCAGACATTTGGGATCCTGAGACTCCCTGAGTTCTGGGGTGAGGTCCAGTGGTATCACCAGTTCCTACATGAAGCAACCAGAATCTGGGTGTGAGGTATACATTAAATTATTGACATACTTAACTATACTTCTCCTCTTCTTGCTCTCCTCATCTCAATATACGTGAGGTTCAACTTTGCCCCACAAAGACAACCCTTGCGTGCCCTCTCCTTCTCTCTTCTTGTCGGTCCTTTCTCGTTTGAACAACACTCAGAACAGGTAGTAGGGGTTTCATCATACATCTTAACTCTCTATGCTCCTGCCTGGGTTCAAGCTCTACTAGGCAGAAGACTCTTTCTTTAGATGTAGATTTTTCTGATGAGAATGCCCTGCTGCTGGGGCTAGCACTGCCTGGTTTAAACGATTGGTTCTTTTGTGGGTGGAGGACTTATTTGTAAGCCCCCGTACACACGGTCGGACATTCCGACCACAAAATCCATCCAATTTTTTGCGACGGATTTTGTCCGAAACTGGTGTTGCATATACAGAGTCGGACAAAGTTGTCGGAAAATCCGATCGCTTCGAACGTGGTGACGTTCATTGCGTACTACGGAACTACGTAGAGGCTAGTAGCCAATAGCTTTGGTCTTGTAATTTGATCTGAGCATGCGTGGCACTTTGTCCGTTGGAATTGCCTACACACGATCGGAAAAAGTCTGATCGGATTTTGTTGTTGGAAAATTTGAGATCCTGCTCTCAAATTTTTTACGTCAGTAAATTCAGACGGAAAAAGCCCGCTAGAGCCCACACACAATCGAATTTTCCGACAACATAATCCGATCAGACTTTTTCCATCGGAATATCCGACCATGTGTACGGGGTATTAGGATAAACTCCTAGATTCCTTTTTTGGTGTTTGTTTTCCCCCTTGTTTTATCTTCTGGGTGCTTCCATTTTTGTTTTTCTCTCCTTGGATATGTTGTGACCCAGAAACATCATTTTTTTTTTTACATTTATCTTCAAAATAGTTTATAGTTATAGTTTTCACTGTGGTTTCTATTTTGGGAATGAGAGGCTGTGACATAAGCAAACCATACAATTTCATATAAGGTCTGCTTTAATGGATTACACCAAGGAATGATATTTTAATGCTTGGTGGAGTCATATTTCCAGGATTAATAGAGATACAAAAGCACTGGTGGTTAGTTTAGGACTATTGGTATTTGGATGATAACTAGACAATTGCTCCTTTACGCAACATGCCTGAGGACAAAGCATCAGTTTGCAAGCTTTAGCGGAACTGAAAATAGTGCAGAGATGGGCAACTAAGTAAAGGGGCGAATGAGGACCTTGGTTACAAAGAAAGAATAACTGAACTGAATGTATTCTCCATTAGAAGAAGCAATTAAAGAGGGTTATGTTCACCACAGGGTCATTTGTAAACAAAGCCAGCGCTGTATAAGAAGAGCATGTATGGTATACTTAAAGTGGAAGTAAACCATCCTATCGTTTTCAGCCAAGGAAGCTGCCATCTTCGCCTCTGTTTAATCTTCAACTGTCATGAAGCTGCACATGTGATTAGTCATGACACCAGCCATTGGATGGTTTGACAGTTTGGTTGAGAACACAACCAATGTGACAGTTAGCATTTCCGGCATGCCGTGAATTTAACTGTTTTTTGAAACAATTAAATCGATGGGTTTACTTCCGCTTTAACTTTCTGGCTGCCTACATCTTCACACTACACCGCTATTCTGATACTTGGCCACTGCAGGTATAAGACCCTTCCAAGTGTGCTGAATACTTGCTCTTCCCACCCCACACCATGGTTTCTCCCTGTCTTGTACATATTGTAATAACATAATTGGAACGAAAACCTTTGTGAATTAGTACTGCTTGGACCTTGAAGAAGGGGACCCCGAAAGCTTGTCCTGAAAAATCGTATGTAAGTGCAAATAAAAAAAGTATCACAGACAATACTCAATAGTTGGAAAGAGAAACAGTGTGCAGCAGGAGGAGCAGGTTTTCAACTCACCAGGAAGCATCAAGTAACTGCGGGGCCTGGGGAACAGCAAAATGGCGGATTTTGAAGACATGGGCCATGGAAAGACACAGACAGGGTTGGCTTTGTTAACTCTGTCACTTTAGGGTCACTGCAAATGAAAAGGGTGTGCTCTGTGCAATTGGACGTGGAAGAAAATAGGTTTAACCTTCAAATAAAGACGTCTTTGCATTAAAGTGGAACTTCACTCTCCCAATCAACATCGATTATCTTTAATCCCCATCCTGCTAGCATGAGTAAATAGATAGTAAAGTATATCATATTCACATTTCTTCAGTTACTTCTGGGCTTCCTGCCTAGGCAAATGATGTCATACATCCCAGGAGTCTTCAAGAGGGGAGGAGAGGAGGAGGGATTTTCTCAGCTAAGCATACTCTCCTGCATGCATACTTGAGCTAAGGGCAGGAAGTAAATGCTACAGGAATCATCTGCCCTTACTCAAGATGGCCATGGCCAGAAATGCTAGGGGGTGTTTTTCAAAGAGATTTCTCACCAACATAAAGCATGGAGACATGGATGCATGGGGAAGTTTGCTTTGAATATTAAAAATGATTTGAATAGCGTTTTTGGCTTGTGATGCAGTGAAGAGCCGCTTTAAAGGGGTTGTAAACCCTCGCTGTTTTTCACCCTAATGCATTCTATGCATTAAGGTGAAAAACACTTTTTAATGCAGCAGCGCCCCCGAGCCCCCATTATACTTACCTGAGCCCCGAAATTTGCTTGACGTGAACGAGCACACCATCTCCGGCCGGTGTCTCGTGTCCTGATTGGATAGATTGATAGCAGCGCAGCCATTGGCTGTCAATTGACTGTCAATCAAATCCAATAATGCGGGTGACGAGGTTGGGCCGAGTCATACATTTGGCGGCTATGGACGCCGAATGATGGACTTGGGAGCAAGCCCGCAAAGTAACCCCCCCCCCCCGGAGAGCACTTCTCCTAGGGGGTTATCTGATGTGGGGAGGAGCCGCGAGAGCCTCTGGGGGACGAGGTTCGGGGCCACTCTGTGCAAAACGAGATGCACAGTGGAGGTAAGTATGACATTTTGTTATTTAAAAAAATAAAAAAAAAACCCTTACAATCACTTTAAGTTCTGTGAAAATGGAGAATAGACTTTTACAGGAGCTAGTTTTAGCCAAGTCTATAGATTGTTTAAAAAAAGTCTGGTTGTGTTTCTAAATGCACAGAATATAACTGGCTAATCATGTTATCCAATTTATCTAGCTAATAATAAACTGTAGATTGCTGATCCAGGTGTATCATATTGCCTTAGGATAGAGCAGGCAATCTGCGAGGTGGAGTTCTACCTGAACAATATGGAAGAGACTAAAGGTCACCAGGGTGCAGCATGTTTTTTAAAAAGATAACCTAGCAAGGCCTATTTAAAAGTACAGAAAGTTGTTTCAGAACAAGTACAGAAAGAGTTCAGGAGTCAATTTATAAGCAACACAGAGTGCAGGGGACAGTAGTAAGTAACGCAGAGACCAGAGAGGTTACTAGTAAGTAACACAAGAGTTCAGTAGCATGTAGCACAGAGTACAGGGGTAAGGAGTAAGTAATGCATAGTTCACAAGTCAGTGCTATGTAATGCAGCGTTCAGTAGTACGCAACGCAGAATTTAGTAGTAAATAACACACAGTGCAAGGGTCGGTAGTAGGTAAGGCCGAGTTCAGAGTTCAAAACCCTAACTATAACTATCCTTAAAAGTGTTCCCGCCACCTTCTCCTACCATATCTTGCCTAACCTGTAGAATAAAAAAGATCTCGTCCAGCTCCATGTAAGGGATCGCTTACCAACGGCTGTAACATCACCTATAATCTCCCGTGAATTTTCGGCACTCCCTCCACTGACATAGGGGAGCCAGAGTTTCAGGATCATGTGACCGAAATAGATTGAATATAGGTAAGTACACAGATCTTTTTTTTATATACAGGTTAGCCAGGATAGGTTGAAGGAGGGAAGAGGGAACATTTTTAGGAATAGTTAAAGTTAGGGTTTTCTTTCACCTTAAGGTGTGGATTACTGCTACAAAGAATGTTTAGTGTATGTATTTTATTTTTAGAACAAAATACAATGTAAAAAAATTTGCCAAAGGCAAATTAAATCTTGCATGTGAATATTTCATTTTTACATTTCCCATCAGCAGATAGAGCTCCAGACTTATCTTCATGCTTCTACGTTATCCTTGACTGTTTGACTGGGGAAAAAAAAACGAATTGCAGAGCTCAGTAGCTCAAGGCAAATTTTGCACACAATAGACTGGGACAGAACAATGACTCCTCCCCCTCTCTTCTCTGTTCAGACTGGCTATAAAGAGTTCAGCTAGAGAATGAAAATAAACCTCGACTTTCTATAGAAAAGCCATATGAGGAGTGGTAAAAATGTGACTCAACAATGACCACCACCACTTTTCAATCGCAAGTGTAAACGACGCATATGATAGCGCTCCTTAACCACATCTGCAGATAGTGCGGGGCGCTTATTCATCATTAGCTACAGTGGGGATCGAAAGTTTGGGCACCCCAGGTATAAATGTGTATTAATGTGCATAACGAAGCCAAGGAAAGATGGAAAAATCTCCAAATGGCATCAAATTACAGATTAGACATTCTTATAATATGTCAAAAAAGTTAGATTTTATTTCCATCATTTACACTTTCAAAATTACAGAAAACAAAAAAATAGCGTCTGCAAAAGTTTGGACACCCTGCAGAATTTATAGCATGCACTGCCCCCTTTGCAAAGCTGAGACCTGCCAGTGTCATGGATCGTTCTCAATCATCGTCAACGAAGACCAGGTGATATCAATCTCAAAGGTTTTAAATGGCCAGACTCATCTGACCTTGCCCCAGCAATCAGCATCATGGGTTCTTCTAAGCAGTTGTCTAGAAAACTGAAACTGAAAATAGTTGACGCTCACAAAGCTGGAGAAGGCTATAAGAAGATAGCAAAGCGTTTTCAGATGTCAATATCCTCTGTTCAGAATGTAATTAAGAAATGGCAGTCATCAGGAACAGTGGAAGTTAAAGCAAGATCTGGAAGACCAAGAAAAATATCAGACAGAACAGCTCGCAGGATTGTGAGAAAAGCAATTCAAAACCCACGTTTGACTGCACGATCCCTCCAGAAAGATCTGGCAGACACTGGAGTTGTGGTAAATACTTGAGATACTTGTACAAATATGGTCTTCATGGAAGAGTCATCAGAAGAAAACCTCTTCTATGTCCTCACCACAAAAATCAGCGTTTGAACTTTGCAAATGAACATATAGACAAGCCTGAGGCATTTTGGAAACAAGTTCTGTGGACCGATGAGGTTAAAATAGAACTTTTTGGCCGGAATGAGCAAAGGCACGTTTGGAGAAGAAAGGGCACAGAATTTAATGAAAAGAATCTCCTGTCCAACTGTTAAGCATGGGGGTGGATCAATCATGCTTTGGGGTTGTATTGCAGCCAGTGGCACAGGGAACATTTCACGAGTAGAAGGAAAAATGGATTCAATAAAATTTCAGCAAATTTTGGATGGTAACTTGATGCCATCTGTGAAAAAGCTGAAGTTAAAGAGAGGATGGCTTCTACAAATGGATAATGATCCTAAACACACCTCAAAATCCATGGGGATTACATCAAGAGGCGTAAACTGAAAGTTTTGCCATGGCCTTTACAATCTCCTGACCTCAACATTATTGAAAATCTATGGATAGACCTTAAAAGAGCAGTGCGTGACAGACAGCCCAGAAATCTCAAAGATCTGGAAGACTTTTGTAAGGAAGAATGGCCAAAGATACCTCAAACAAGAATTGAAAGACTCTTGGCTGGCTACAAAAAGCGTTTACAAGCTGTGATACTTGCCAAAGGGGGCAGTACAAGATATTAACTCTGCAGGGTGCCCATACTTTTGCAGACGCCATTTTTTTGTTTTCTGTAATTTTGAAAGTGTAAATGATGGAAATAAAATCTAACTTTTTTTGACATATTATAAGAATGTCTAATCTGTAATTTGATGCCATTTGGAGATGTTTCCATCTTTCCTTGGCTTCGTTATGCACATTAATACACATTTTTACCTGGGGTGCCCAAACTTTCGATCCCCACTGTATGCTTTGTGTTAAGTCCAGGCAGTGGTGCTGAGTTTGGAGAAGCAGGAATGTGAGCAGGGGCGGGGGGGGGGGGGGGGGGGGATTAGCAGATATCACACATGGTGTACAAAGTAGGATTGATACAACCGGAAGGCAATTCAAGGGGTGGGGGGTGTTACTCCCAGTGGGAAGGGGGGATACTACTACTAATGAGCAGGGGGGTGAATGTACTACTGAGCGTGGGGATACTCCTGAGCAGAGGGGGTTCGGGTTGGGAATTAAGGATGAGCCCGGTGTTCGATTCGAACCCATGTTCGAATCGAGCACCGGGTGTTCGCTCGCTCGGCGAGCCCAGAACTATTGGGGCCGCTCGCATCAAATTCGTGTGATGCGAGCGGCCCCGCAATGCATTGCGGCCCGCGCAGTGCAATGCTGGCTGATGATTGGCCAAGCATGCACTGTGACCCCGCATGCTTGGCCAATCACAGCGCCGGCAGCGAGGAGAGCCATAATTGGCTACAGGCAGGATGCCTGTAGCCAATTATAGCTCAGGGGCTTTAGTACACGCCCCACGGTATAAGAGGCCGCCGCGCCGGCGGCCTCGCATATTATGTTTCAGACAGTGTCAGCGTGTCAGTGTGCTGCTGACTGCTGACAACAATATGTGCTTTATTTCTGGGGATATGTGTGTGCATGCTGTTAGAACAGCATTGCAGTATCACATCTGGGGGGTGTCTATAGGTGGCCTGTGAAGGGGGGCAGGTTTCCTGTGCTTAGAACTTTCCCTGCAAAAAAGTGTCATTTTTGCAGGAAGAAAGCTATTTAAATCACTCGCGGCTAATGAATTGATGGCTCCTGTAACACAGAGAGCTGTCATTCATTAATAAAAAACAAAAAAAAAAAAAAAACAAAACCAGGCCCTTCAGGTCTGGGATGGATATTAAGGGGGATCCCAGCCAAAAAAAAAAAAAAAAAATGGCGTAGGGTCCCCCTCAAAATCCATACCAGACCCACGGAACCCCCAAAAAAAATGGCAAAATCCATACCAGACCCTTATCCGCGACTTCCTCATTTTCCCTTCCCATTTGACATCACTTCCGCTTTAAAACAAATAGAAAAACCAAAACACACACCGGGCAATTGCCAAGCTTCAGAAAAAGTATCACAAAAACACATAAAAATGCATATTAAAGTGTAAGGCGCTTTAATGTGTGTTACTAAACAACGCAAAGTGTAAACAAGGCCTTAAAAGGAGAAGTATAGCCAAAGCTACTTCAGTTTTTTCATTTTTTTTTATTTTTTATCAATGACTTTTTTTTTCTGCACTCCTATGACCAGTTTTCAGCCGACAGCGGGCTGTAGTCCTTTATTTTCGGCACCCTAAAAATCCCACCAAAAAACTCTCCCTCTCTTATATGCTGTTGGCTGATGTCACTCAGCCAGTCCAGGCTCTGGATTGATCCCGAACATATGGTCGGTATGGGATCCCCAACCCCATCCCATCCCAACATTTGACATGGCCCTTTAGGTTGGGAAAGATCAGAGTTTGGTTTGGCTAATCCTTCCCTCCAGCAGGGATCACTTGGCCGAAGAACTAGGCTTTTGGTTATATAAGCAGCACAGGAGGGAGCTTTGGGTGAGCATTTTCTCCAGGAAAGTGTGCTTCTCCCTCCCTCCTGCTTTGGAGTTCTGGTTCGAATATATCCACCTTGGAGGACACTGTCTGAGGGGCAACTATACCTGATGTTTGGAATCCTGTGCTAAAGCTCATATCTGAGTGCGTTTGTTTTCTATATATCTGGTAAGGAGCCTACTTACTGGTGGTGGCACTTTAACTAGAAGTGGAGCACATTGGTGTAGTGGAACCTACTGCATAAGAGGACTCTGACCCATTGCTATTGGTTATTCATCTCACACAAAGACTTTGATAAATATCATTTACCATTGTTCACAGCTTTATATTCTAACAATTTTAGTTGAATATCTGTTATTTATGTTTCGATAACCTGAGAATATACCATCACTGTTTGCCTATGCCCTTTTGAATCTGTGTGCAGACTCCATTTCTTAGGTTATTAGTATCTCAAATACTATCAATCAGATACACAGATCACTCATGTGTATTGGTTTTCATCACTGTCATTTTAGTTTTACCTGGCGCAGTTTTCTTTTTCTATATTTCATGTGTGTTTATCCCACTATTCTGCAGCCGGTTTAGGTTTTATTTATTGATTTATTCATTTGTTTATTTATTTATTTATTTACAATTCTTATTTTCCTTTCCCCCATCCAATTGTGTGACCATTTGTGTGTGTTAGGGTAGCGCGGTTTTTTGCTTTCACATATGGTCGGTATCCACCCAGATGCCTGGACCGCCTCCTGGCTCAACCTCTCAGCTACGCTGCTGAGAGACTGAGCCAGCTGCTCCCTTTCCTCCCAAGCCCAGCGCTCGAGTGAGCACTGGAGGGTCTGAGCAGAGAGCTGCTGACTGATAGTCATGGCTCTCTGCTCAGAGCAGAGGGGAGAACTGAGTGATGAGCGGTGCTTGATCTCCTAGTTCTCACTGCAGAGCGGAGGGGGACAGATGCAGCATTGGATTGATGCGGCATCCACCTGAGTATAAATGTTTATTTTTGTTGCTACTTACAGATTTCTCTTTCAATGTTCTGTTTTGTCAAGATGAACTTCAGCACAAGACAGTGCTGGGTATGGCTGTAATTTGAATGCATGCTTTGAGCTGGATTTAGGGAAAGTGGCAAAATTTGGAGATGGAGAATCCTGAAAAGTCCTGTATCCAAAACCGTTGTCAAGGTTGCAAGGAAACATTTGACATTAGGGAAAATCCTGGCTGGCTGGCAGGTGAGAAGAAAAGGTAATCTTTAATAAATTGTTAAAATGGCTTGTGAGGCACATTTATGGAGTTTTTTTTTTCTTATTTGTTGCAAAACTGCAATTTCACCTCAAAGGTAAAACGAAATAGATGGTAAATGCAAACGGAACAGATTTTTGTGTAATTGTTGGTAAAATATACATGTCCCATAAGATAAAGTGCTTGGATCCTGACTGCACTACGATGAGCAGTTTTACATGAAATCTTATGATACTAAACTTGACTCGGCGACCAGGTGATGCAAATTACAACGTACAGCAGGCCCCGCAGAATCATTTTTATTCAAATAAATCTCCAACTGCAAATGCTGTGTTGTACAGGTCATTCCCTCTTGTAAGGAAGCAAACTGTTCTCCTGCACCGGCCAAGATTATGTATCCTAATTACAAGGCATTACATCAGGTACTTAAGATGTGATGGTTTAATGTTGTTACTTAATTAGGGAAGGGATTGACAGCAGCAATACAAGCCCCACTGGGGAAGGATACTGTACATTAGCTAGTAAGTAAAATCTAAATTCCCTCCCTCCTCGTACGTTACCTGGTAATGCTCCATTTGCTTATTGAAAACATGGCATTTCTGCAGTGTTATCAGATTCTTTTTCTCCAGCCCATTGTGTTAAAAGGCAGAATATAGTTTAAAGTCTTTTAGATATACATATTAATAATCTTATCATTATAAAATGTTTTTTTTTATATATGAGGGTGGCCACAGATGACCTGATCCTGTCTGATTGTGATGCCCAAGCTTTACAGAGCTACACTAGAGAGACAATGAAAATTTACAAATGTGGAAGTACTCGTTATTAGACATGTGCACAATAGAAAAATTAGTTTATTTCCGTTTAGTTTCTTTCGTTTCTGTTGATTCGTAACGATTCGTAAATTCGTAAGTCGTCAGTGTTCGTATTCGTAACGATTCGTAAATTCGTAAGTCGTCGGTGTTCGTATTCGTAACGATTCGTATTTTCGTAAGAGTTATGTTTTCGTTGATTCGTTTTTCTGTTAGTTTAATTTTCGTTTATTCGAAATTCGGACGCATTCGTATTTTCGTAGATTTAGTTACATTCGTACTTTCGTTAGATTGATTTATTCGTACTTTCGTAACATTGTTTTCGTAGATTCGTAATCGGAGCATAAGGACCAGAGGTCTTTTTTCATTTAATTTTATGTAATGTGTATGCTCTCATTTGTTTTTGAAAATGAAGAAAGTAAAGAAAAAAAATTTTTTTTTTTCTTTTTTCAATTTTCAAAACTTTGTGACAAAAAGCGACATCTGCAAAATACTCACAATACAGAAACGAAAATTACAAATCGAAAAAAAAATGAAATAAAAAATATGATCTTAGGCCGAGTACATGGATACCAAACACGACATGCTTTAAAATTGCGCACAAACACGCAGTGGCGACAAACTACATACATTTTTAAAAGTTACGAATGTACGAATTCGAAGCAAGCTTGTAAAAAGCAGCGCCAATGTAAGAGTCACGGAAAATTACGAATCGCAAAAAAAAAAGTTACGAATGTATGAATTTTTTCGTTCAATTCATTCGAAGCACGTTAAGCAACGCCATTGTAAGGGACACGGAAAATTACCAATTCACAAAAAAAAAAAGTTACGAATGTACGAATTTTTCGTTCATTTTGATTTTCGTTGTTTCCTGTTTTCGTTTTTCGGATTTTCTTCTTTTCGTAGTTTCGTTGTTTCTAATTTGGTTATTTCAGATTTTCGTTGTTTTTCGTATTTGTTCGATTCAAACATTCGTTAACATTTTTAGCGTATCGTTCGTTCATTCGTACGATAACGAATGAACGAATGTAACGAATTTTAACGAAAAACTAAAAAAAAAACGAAACGAATTGCACATGTCTACTCGTTATTATAGATTTTCCGGCTAATGGGTAAATCTCTACATGACTATGACAATCCTCCCTTCTCAATGAAAAATCACCACCCGCTTGTGTGCAGTAGAGGTGTGCACGGTTTTGAGGTTGTGTTCGATATTTGCAAAGAGAGATCACACAAATACTTATAAGTATAAGATTTATTAAAAGTAATGACAGCTACAGATAAAGAAAATATGACAATAATACTTAACTAAAGATGCTGTTTCGCCACAGAGTCCCCCCCGTCCCCCCATAAAGGCATGGCCAGGTAATTGGAACCGACGTGTGCATGCTGCATTATGCAGCTCTGGATATGAGACTAAGGCCCCTTTCACACTTATACGACTTGTCCCACGATTTGGGACTGCAAAGTAGCATGACAAGTTGTTCCCCATGATTTCCAATGACAGACATTTATATTAGTACGACTTCAAGTCGTTCCGACTTCAGAGTAGTCCCTGCACTACTTCAGTACGATTTTGATGCCACTTACACAGGCATTCCTTGAAATTGCGGCAAAATCGTGGCAAAAATCGCGGCAAAATCGCGTGACTTTGAAGTCGCACAAGTGTGAAAGAGGCCTAAGCATTTTCCCGTTTGGGCTGTGCTATTTAGACTTATGTATAAGGAATAGACAACCTCCAAGCCAACTCCCTTTGCAATATGACCCCTCAAGGACTTGGTCAGTTTACAATCACACATTCCTTTGGTACGAGTCATCCAAAGTAATCATGAAAACCAGGATATTAGAGGCTTTCTTATGTTTTGTATGGCCCATTAACCAAATTTAGAATTCATTATTAGATATTGTGAGCCATAAAAAATATGCAGTTTCCCTATCAACGATGGAAAAATGTATTTCTTTTCGGTTTCGTTTGTTAAAGCGGGATTCCACCCTAAAGTGGAACTTCCGCTTTTCTGAACCCTCTTCCCCCTCCGGTGTCATATTTGGCACCTTTCTAGGGGGGAGGGGGGTGCAGATACCTGTCTAAGACAGGTATCTGCACCCACTTCCGGGCATAAACTTCCACGGGAGTTTACGCCACTTCCTGTCCCGGCGCGCTGTCTGCCGGGACACACACGTGTCCCGGCAGACAGCGCTGACGATTCTCACTGCGCTGCGCGACTCGCGCATGCGCAGCAGGGAACCGGGAAGTGAAGCCACTTCCTGATTCCCTGAGAATGGCGCCGGCAGCAGCAGAGAGCCGAGCGATCGATCGGCCTCTGCTGCCCACATCGCTGGAACCTGTGACAGGTAAGTGTCCATTTATTAAAAGTCAGCAGCTGCAGTATTTGTAGCTGCTGGCTTTTAAAAAAAAATTTCAGGTACCGTCCTTTAAGTAAGAAATTTTGTTTCATCATATTTATGTTAGGATGATTTGTTTTTAGAACATTTTTGTTATTTCAGGAACCTATATGAGGTGTGTCCAGAAAGTAATGAGAATAATATTTTTAAAAATCTGTTATTGAAAAATTTTACAATTGAACATTAGTATCCTTCAAAGTATGCACCTTGTAAAGGTACACAAAACTCCCAGCAATTTTTCCATTCTTCATAGCATTCCTGGAAGTCTCTAATGCCGCGTACACACGATCGTAATTCTCGTCGGAAAAAGCTCTGATGGTTTTCCCGACGGAATTCCGCTCAAGCTGTCTTGCCTACACACGGTCACACCAAATTCCGACCGCCAAGACGTACAACACTACGACGAGCCGAGAAAAAATGAAGTTCAATGCTTCCGAGTTGTTTACAGGGATGCGTAGGAATTTTGCACGTCGGAATTGCTACAGACGATCGGAATTTCCGATAGAAACCGATTCTGTCGGAAAAATTGAGAACATGCTCTCAATTTTTGGCTGGCGGAAATTCGGACAGCTAAATTCCGATGGAGCCTACACACGGTTGAAAAGCTCTCGTCTGTCTTTTTCTGGCCGGAATTCCGATCGTGTGTACGCGGCATTAGTGGGATGACGTTCAGAGCCTGTGTTGTTTGACTTTTGATTTGCTCATTCAAGCTTTCTTGGGGGCGAGGTGACCTTGGTGTGTGCCATTCTGAACTTTGTTTCTTCATCTAGGGATTATACTCAAACACCCAGTATTCATCTCCCGTGATCACCTGACTTGTAAAACCAGGCTCCCTTTCCAAACGGGCCAACAGGTCTTGGCAAATAAGTTGACCGAGTTCCTTCTGATCAGGTGACAATTTCTTTGAAACAAGTTTTGCACACGTTTCTCATGTTCAAATCATGAATCACGATTTCATGAACACTTGACTTGGTCATTTCCGTTTTCCTCTGCAATAATTTGATAGTGAGCCCTCGGTTGCGGTTAAGAACAGACCTCACTGCATTCACATTCTGTTCCATTTTTGACGAAGAGGGGCATCCTGATCGTTGTTTGTCTTCAACACCTTCCCATCCTTCCTTGAAGGCCTTGTGCCAACCGTACACATCTGTAAGCTTTCCTCACCATTTCCAAATTTTTAATGCACTTTTACCCAATTTCACATTTTACAAGGCACTTGAACAGGGTGTCACAAAAAAGAATGTCTTGACTCTAACTGATCAGTGTTCTAACGTGTACCTGGCACCCTACTCCCAGTGACCTTGACCAGCTTTTTTCCTTCACAGAGCCCTTCTCAAGCGTAGGAACTTCATTCTGAATATATTCTGGACACACCTCGAATATTCATTATTCAGTTTGTTTTATTTTCAGTTCTGTTATTTTGTCGTTATTTCAGAAGCTTGGCTATATTCGTTTTAACATGTTAATTCGTTATTTCTGGGGATTACGTATGCACTCTGAGTCATTCCTGCTAGTCCAGCCCACAAAGAGAAATGGAATGAGCCGATTGTACTGGAGGATGACCACTGGAGTCATGGGAATCCGAAAGTAACAAATGGAACAAAATTAATTTCATGATTCATTTGTTATGTTATGATTTGGAGATTCTGATGGATCCACCTCCATCCAACCCAAACATAATAAGTAGAAATAATCTTATTTCATTTTTATACCTTGCTGTATTTATTGCAATATGTTTCCATTTCATATGTAGTGCATTTTTTATAATAATGAGAAATGTTAATGCAAAAAGAATTGTCTGCTTATCCAAGAGTCAAGGACTACTACGCCACTCTCATCCGAATAAAACAAATGAATACGTACTTTTTTGTTATGTTATTAAAAGAGAAGTATGACGTTTTTTAAATTTAAATCATACTAACCTAGGTGGCTGCAACATCGATTCGATGCTGCATCTGTCCCCTGTTGTCTCTAAGGCTGAGAAGTCAGCGATCAAAAAACACGGATCGCTCAGTTGTCCCTGCCGCTCTGAGCAGAGAGCGGTGACTGTTAGTCATTGGCTCTATACTCTGCCCTTCCAGCGCTCACTGGAGTGCTGGGCTGTGGAGGCGGCGGGAGCAGCTGGCTCAGACTCTCAGTGGCTCCCTGAGAGGCTGAGCCGGGTTCCGGTCCAAGCTCCTGGGTGAATCCCAACCATATGGTTGAGATCCTTCCCCAGCCTGGACCGGCACTGTAATTATAATAATTATTCCTGATCGTCACCACATCAGTATCAGTGATACCAGACCAGTGTAAGCCATCAACGGTGTTCCTGATTGCTGCCACATCAGTGACAATGACCCCAGACTAGTGCAGCCAGCAACAATGTTTCTGATCGCTAGCCACACTAAATGCCAGTGTCACCAGAGCCAGTACAACCATCAGTGTCCCTGGTCACTACCACATCAGTACAGTGTCACCAGAGCCAGCAACAGTGTTCCCCGATCACCACTCCAATGCAGTGTTGCTTCTGCTTGCCACCTGTACTGACCCTGGCTTATTGAGCACATTTTTGTGACACCAGTCTAAGCCATCCCCCGTGGACAACTGCACTCCTGGAACCACAGAAACTCTTTTGTTCACCCTTCTGTACCTCCTGGCAGAATGTGTTCTGCGGTGAAATTCTAAGTATGCCCATGCTGTGTGTGAAAGATGTCTCATTAACCACCTGTGGACGGGCAGCCAAAGTGGCAGGACTGTACATCGCTGCCTGCTTCTGGGGTTAAGGCGCACGCATTGGTGCCCCCTGCTGACACCCTCAACGTTTTGTGGCACGGACCTGCTGATTGGCTGTGTCCAATCACAGCCCAGAACTCAGGCTCTGTACAGAGGGAATGATCTGTTTCTTATTCCTGCAAAGCAGGGATAAAAATAAATAAAAATAAAGATATTTAGTAAAAAGCAGCACACATTGAACCCTTTGACCACTGTTAACCCCTTCCTAGCCAGTGTCATTAGTACAGTGACAGTGTATAGTATTATCCCTGAATTAGTGACACTGTTTTTTGTCAGTTCCCTTCCCCCAGTTTCCAGATTGGCTGCAGCACTATTGCAGTTCCATTATAATAGTATTAAAAAAAAAAAAAAATCATATGTATACCATAGTTTGTAGACGCTATAACATTCACACAAACCAATCAATATACACTTATTTGGATTTTATTTTTTTTACTGGATATGTTTTATAGCAAAAAGTTAAAAAGATGGGCTTTTCCAAAATATTCAGTCTTTTTTCGTTTATATAATTAAAAAAAAACCCAGTGGTGATCAAATATCATCCAAAAGTAAGCTATATTTGTGTAAAAAAAAAAAAAAAAAGTTGGGTACAGTATTGCATGACCACGCAATTACCAGTTAAAGTAGCGCAATGCTAAATAGCAAAAATTGTCCTGGTCATAAAGGAGGGTAAAACCTTTGGAGAAGAATTGGTTAATTTCAGCTTTTTTTTCTATTTTGTTTCTGCATTTTCCAAAAACATATAAAATCTTCAAGAGACTCATTAAGCCTCTTAAAAATACCTTATGGTGTTTACTCTCCAAAATGTGGTCATTTTGTGGGTTTTTCCACTGTCTTGGTGCTCCAGGGCTTCCAAAAATATGATAGGTAATCAGGAAATTATATGAATAATTTACAGCGCATCTGGAACGTATTCACAGCGATCACTTTCTCCACATTTTGTTACAGCCTTATTTAAAAATAGATTAAATTCATTATTTTCCTCAAAATTCTACAAACAATACTCCATAATGACAATGTAAAAGAAGTTTGGTTAAAATCTTTGCACATGTAAAAAAAAAAAAAAAAAAAAAAAAAACTTTTACAGAAGTATTCACAACCTTTGCCATGACACTGAAAATTGAGCTCAGGTGCCTCCTGTTTCCACTGATCACCCTTGAGATGTTTCTACAACTTGATTGGAGTCCATCTGTGGTAAATTCAGTTGACTGGACACCTGTCTATATAAAGTTCCACAGTTAAAGCAGAGTTCCCCCCATTTAAAAGTCAGCAACTACAAAAAGTGTAGCTGCTGACTTTTAATAAACAGACACTCGCCTGTCCCACTGTCCAGCGATGCGGCCGCCCGAAACCTCGCTTCTCTCCCTCTCTTCTCTGCGGCGGAATTGCTAGTGTGGGCGCCTGTCTGCTGCTTCACAGCTGGGAGCGAGCCGCGCTGCGCGGTATGAATGGTCAGGCAATCTTCTGGGACCTGTCCCAGAAGATTACAAGGTGGGAGAGGTGAACTTCCTTCCGGCGCCAGGAGAGGAAGTGGGAGCTGGGTACCTGTGAAAACTAGGTACCCGCTCACCCCTCAAAAAAATGACATGCCAAGTGAGGCATGTGAGGGGGTCACGAGTACTTAAAGCAGAAGTTCAATTTTTGGGTGGAATTCCGCTTTAACAGTGCACGTCAGAGTATAAACCAAGCCATGAAGTCCAAGGAATTGTCTGTAGACCTCCTAGACAGGATTGTATAGAGGCACAGATCTGGGGAAGGGTACAGAACCATTTCTGCTAGAATTGATGAGCACAGTGGTCTCCATCAGTAAATGGAAGAAGTTTGGAACCACCAGGACTCTTCCTAGAGCGGGCCCCCTGGCCAAACTGAGAGATTGAGGGCAAAGGTCCTTTGTCAGAAAGGTGACCAAGAACCTGTTGGTCACTCTGACATATCTCCAGTGTTTCTCTGTGGAGAGAGGAGAACCTTCCAGAAAAACCACAATCTCTGCAGCACTCCACCAATCAGGCCTGTATGGTAGAGTGGCCAGACGGAAGCCACTCCTCAGTAAAAGACACATGACAAAGTCTGGAGTTTGCTAAAAGGCACCTAAAGGACTCTCAGGCCATGAGAAACAAAATTCTCTGGTATGATGACACAAAGATTGAACTCTTTGGCCTGTCTGGAGGAAACCAGGCAACGCTCATCACCTGGCCAATACCATCCCTACAGTGAAGCATGGTGGTGGTGGCAGCATCATGCTGTGGGGATGTTTTTCAGTTGCAGGAACTGGGAGAGTAGTCAGGATCAAGGGAAAGATGAATGCAGCATTTAACAGAGACATCCTTGATGAAAACCTGCTCTGGACCTCTGGCTGGGGCGATGGTTCATTTTCCAACAGGACAATGACCTCAAGCACACAGCCAGAATAACAAAGACGTGGCTACAGGACAATTCTGTGAATGTCCTTGAGTGGCCCAGCCAGAGCCCAGACTTGAACCCGATTGAACATCTCTGGAGAGATCTGAAAATGGCTGTGCACCGACGCTCCACATCCAACCTGATGGAGCTTGAGAGTTCCTGCAAAGAAGAATGGGAGAAACTGACCACAAATAGGTGTGCCGAGCTTGTAGCATCATACTCAAAAAGACTTGAGGCTGTAATTGGTGCCAACGGTGCTTCAACAAAGTACTGAAGAAAGGTTGTGAATCCCTATGTACATGAGATTTTTATTTTTATTAATAAATCTGCATTTATTAATGCGGCATTATGGGGGATTGTTTGTAGAATTTTGAAGAAAATAATGAATTTATTCCATTTTGGAATAAGGCTGTAACATAACAAAATGTGAAAAAAGTGAAGTTCTGTGAATACTTTCCAGATGCCCCATTGAAATTGCTCCTTGAATTTTGGGCCCCTCTGTGGTTATGATGCTACCAAATCTCACACATATGTGGTATCCATATACTCAGCTTAACAGAGCAGGTTTGGGGTGTAATTCTAAGTAGGGTCATACTGTGTTAGCAAAATCTTGACAGCTGTGTAAAAAAAAAAAAAAAAAAAAAAAATTAAATTTTCTGAAATCCTTGAGGAAAAAAAATAAAAGAAATCAAAAAGGACTAACCATGCTTCTTAACCACTTGCCGACCGGCGCACGACGATATACGTTGGCAGAATGGCGTATATCTAAGTCCCTCCTTAATGCCTGTCCGTGCCATCGGGAGCGCGCCGGGAGCGGCGCGCTCCCGCGCCGGTCGGGACCCCCGTGAGTCCGGTCGCGGGCCCCGCGGACTCGATCGCCGCGGGGACCCCCGCGATCGTCTCACGGGAAGGCTGAACGGGGAGATGCCGAGATAAACAGCATCTCCCCGTTCTGCCTAGCAACTAGTGACGCCGATCTCTGCTCCCTGTGATTGGAGCAGAGATCAGCATTCACTAGCTGACAGCCACGCCCCCCACAGTAAGAAACACACCCCCTAGGCATACTTAACCCCTACACTGCCCCCTTGTGGTTAACCCCTTCACTGCCAGTGTCATTTATACAGGAATCAGTGCATTTAAATAGCATTGATTGCTGTATAAATGTCAATGGTCCCAAAAATGTCCGATGTGTCCGCCATGTCGCAGTCACAAAAAAAAATCGCAGATCGCCGATATTACTAATAAAAAAAAAAAAAATTATTAATAAAAATGCTATAAAACTATCCCCTATCTTGTAAACGCTATAGCTTCTGCGCAAACCGATCAATAATCGCTTATTGTGATTTTTTTTACCAAAAATATGTAGAAGAATACGTATCGGCCAAAACTGAGGGAAAAAAATTTTTTTTATATATTTTTGGGGGATATTTATTATAGCAAAAAATAAAAAATGTGTTTTTTTTTCAAAATTGTCGCTCTTTTTTGTTTATAGCGCAAAAAATAAAAACCGCAGGGGCGATCAAATACCACCAAAAGAAAGCTCTAGTTGTGGGAAAAAAAGGACGTCAATTTTGTTTGGGAGCCACGTCGCACGACCGCGCAATTGTCAGTTAAAGCGACGCAGTGCCGAATCGCAAAAAGGGGCCTGGTCCTTTGGCTGCAAATTGATCCGGTCTGAAAGTGGTTAAAGTCTCACATATGTGGTATCTCCGTACTCAAGAAGCATAGCAGAGTGTTTTGAGAGGTAATTTTAAGTATGATGTGTGAGAGAAATAGCTGTAGCACTAACCCTCATAAAGACCAGTGATTTGTGTCCCAGGCAAGCAGCAACATTCACTCCTCTGGCTCAGTAAACGGTCTAGGGGTTATCTTTTTCAAGTTTATTGCAGAGTAACTTGGATGGGCTTAGGGGCACAATTGGATACCCCAGAACACTAAACAGGAATCAGCTGTTTCTCAGAACAGTCCCTTAAGCAGTGGGGCATGCCCCAACAGGTCATGTTTTCAGGATTTCCCTCAGATGAAACGGCTGTGGTAATTACTAAGGCAGTGAAACTGATCAAATCACCTGTGCAAAAAATAATGGAAAGCCTGAAAACATGACCTGTTGGGGTGCCTTGAGGACTGCAGTTGAGAAACACTGCCATAAACAATGGGCCAGATAAGTATTAATATTAGTGCACCAGCAACAGTCACAAGGATCCCTTTTCTTAGGTCTGTACTGTGTCCTTGGTGGCTGCCCTCTGAGTCGCCAAACTATTGATACACTCTCCCAGCCATCAACTGGGCACTAGACATGTGCACAATAGAAAAATTTGTTTAGTTTCTGTTTGTTTCCGTTGATTCGTAACGATTCGTAAGGTCGTCGGTGTTCGTATTAGGACTTGTTCGTATTTTCGTAGAGTTATTTTTTCATTGATTCGTTTTTCCGTTAGTCTAATTTTCGTTTATTCAAAATTCGGATTTTCGTTGTATTTTTTATTTGGACACATTCGTACTTTAGCAAGATTGATTTATTCGTACTTTCATAACATTGTTTTCGTAGATTCGTAATCGGAGCATAATTCATAATTTTATGTAATGTGTATGCTATTATTACAAAGAGACACGCAAAATTACGAATCGACAAAAAAAAGTTACAAATGTACGAATTTTTTCGTTCAATCCATTCGAAGCACGTTAAGCAGCGCCATTGTAAGAGACACGGAAATAACGAATCAACAAACAAAAAAAAAAAAAAGGTAAAAATTTTTTCGTTCATTTTGATTTTCGTTGTTTCTTTTTTAGTTTTTCGGATTTTCATTCTTTCGTTGTTTCTAATTTAATTATGTCGTATTTTCGTTATTTTTCATATTCGTTCGATTCGATAATTCGTTAAAATTTTTACTAAATCATTCGTTCGATAACGAATTTGAATGGAAAACGAATCGTAACTAAACGAATTGCACATGTCTACTGGGCACCCTCCGCCTGGGGCTGCATAAATAGTCACACTGCTCATTTTAACTCTGACCCCCCACTATTTTCTAGAAGGCTCCAGAAGACAGGGGGAAGCAATTAAACTTACAGCCTGCAGAGGTCAGAGCAGCCTAAAATTTGCAATCACATGCAGTTTTGAGTACAGGAGAGACACAGACCCAAATTTGCCTAACCAAGCCTATCTGGGAGGATACTACCTATTCTATTGATGGAGAGAGTTTTGGTTTGGGGGGGGGGGGGGACCCACACTCAGTCTACTACAGTGAGACCTGACAGTCTCAGCCCCCCTTTTATTATTTCTATTATTAACCCCAGCTCTCCTTTTCTCAGTTCACTACTTCTTAACACTCCTGAAGAATGGTTGAAATACCAGGAAACGCGTAGAGTGCCATTATACATCAACAGCTATTCCTCTATTAGAATGATGTACTACAGCATGTATATCTATTGTGTCTATGTTTATCTGTATTGTAAACAATGTATCAACATATGAATCGAAAGTCTGTTGACTGCCTATGTATTTGATATAAAACATTCGTTATGTGTTTTAGGGTATAATAAATTTTGTATTGTGAATTCAATTTCACTTTATATTGTTGTTATTTTTAATTCTCCACATGGCGTACCCTCATTTAAAGTCCCATTCGCCCATCCTTTCTTATTCTACAAATCCGGGATGGAGGCCGCCATGTCTCAAGGTGTGTGTCAGGTCACAACCATATTCTATACACAAATTTTGGGTTGAAAAAACCCGCCCCCAGACCTGTCACACCCTATCTATCTTATTGGGGTTTTAATAATTGCGCAGTAATATATCAATTTACTATTAGAAACCTTTTCATATCTCCATAGACGCCCAAGTCATTCCCTATCCATGCATTACCTTCGACCCAAAATTTATTCATTAATTACTTGGTCAATTGACCTTTCCCTACTCCCAGTTCGGATCAGCTTGGGCTGTGGGGTTTACGGGGGTGTCCTCTCGGCTCCCAGGGTTGCGATGAGCAGCGGCCCATTTCCCCCCCCCCTCCATTTCGGGTGGCGGTGGAGCCTGGTTCCCTGCTCATCGGCGCCATGCCTGCACGCCATTTCTTGGCGATGCCATTGACGTTGATTAGACGTCACTCTTCCTCCACCCATGGCCATACACGGGATTGGCTTGGGACCCACTGCTGATGGCTCCTCCATGTGCAGCTGGGTCCCTCCGCCTTTCCTGTGCACTGTGGCCAATAGACATGGCGTTAGTGGGGCCCCTCCCTGTGGTTGGGAGTATTTAGCAACCCGGAGACAGCAGGTGGTTCATTTGCTTGACTCAACCTCAAGGACACACATCCCAATCCTACACACAGGTCACTTCCCTGTTGGAAGATTAACCATCCTCCTAAGGTATGTTGCAGCTACCTATCACTTTTTACACTCCCATTATGCAGTCCCTTATGGAAACACATAGACATCCCATTCCCCCACCCACACACCTCACATTACCAATACTAAATCCCCCCCTTTTTTTGTCTTTGACTCACTTTCTTTTTCCCAGTGTCACCATGCACCTCCGGTGTACACATAGCCCATTGAGTCTTGACTGTGACCACTATGCTGAACTCCGGGGGCTGCTCCCCACCTTGGAAGGGTCCCCCCACTTCAACCCTGGTGGTCGACATCATGCCTCCGGCCCCTGCATGCCTTGGTAGACACCGAACTGGGCCTAGGAACTACCTGTAAGTACTTTAATGTAATCTTTACTACAGTGAGACCTGACAGTCTCAGCCCCCCTTTTATTATTTCTATTATTAACCCCAGCTCTCCTTTTCTCAGTTTACTACTTCTTAACACTCCTGAAGAATGGTTGAAATACCAGGAAACGCGTAGAGTGCCATTATACATCAACAGCTATTCCTCTATTAGAATGATGTACTACAGCATGTATATCTATTGTGTCTATGTTTATCTGTATTGTAAACAATGTATCAACATATGAATCGAAAGTCTGTTGACTGCCTATGTATTTGATATAAAACATTCGTTATATGTTTTAGGGTATAATAAATTTTGTATTGTGAATTCAATTTCACTTTATATTGTTGTTATTTTTAATTCTCCACATGGCGTACCCTCATTTAAAGTCCCATTCGCCCATCCTTTCTTATTCCACACTCAGTCTTCGTTTTGCCCAAAATAAATAAAAAGTTTTAGCAAAATATAATCCTCAAAAGATCCATCATGCTGCCAACGTGTTTGCCCGAAGATAAGCCCAGGTCTTATATTAATTTTGGCAACAAAAGTCACAGTAGGGCTTATTTTCAGGTAGGTCTTACCATGTATAATGTGCGGTCTTCTCTCCCCCTCTCTCTCCCTGCCTGACAGGAATCCCCAGTGTGAACTGAGTTAAAATGCTTGTAAATCCTCTAATCCACTCTAATAAAGTAGTATATAATGTACAATGTGTTTTTTTCTGCAATAATTGTCCCAAATACCTTCGTTATAGCGCCACGCTGCGCTTCTGT